>JACEFZ010014013.1:0-482500 GCA_014155875.1 Cepaea nemoralis
CCATTCATCTTACTGCTTTTTCACCATTCATCTTACTGCTTTTTCAACACCTTTAGAACTGTACGAGTGGCGTTTTCTTCCTTTCGGACTTCGAAACGCTCCTGCTTCTACTTCATGGAGTGACGAATACAGTGACTTATATAGATGATATATGTGTCCATACTGATGACTGGACAACACACTTACATGAAACTAAGACATGTCTTCGACAGGTTGCGACTCTTCGGTCTCACTGTCAAACCGAGCAAAGTCGAATTGGGCCTAACAGAAATTGATTTTTTGGGTCATGTCATTTCACAAGGTCAACTTAAGACTGACAATAGAATTATTACCAAAATTATGAACCTGACCATGCCTACCACAAAGAAGCAGGTCAGAAGCCTTTTGGGGTTAGTAAATTACTATAGCAAATTCATACCAAACTTAGCGGAAATTACAAGTGTATTACAATGTTTTAAAAGCATCTGTAAAATTAGATGTCAAAGATGCATTATTAATTTCTGCATTGTCAAAATTGAAAATCCTGTTTAGTAATGTACCAATCCTCCGCTTGCCTAATCCTAGGCTCGTTTATTATCTTAGGACAGATGCCAGCAGAATCTCCATCGCTGCAGTACTAGGCCAATTTTATGATGGCATCTTCCATCCGATTTGCTACGTGAGCCGTAAGATCACACCTGCTGAGTCCAGATATTCCATATCAGAGTTGGAAGCCCTAAGCGTCATCTATGCGGTGAGAAAGCTCCATCGATTTCTAGCGGGTGTTCACTTCGTTGTCCAGACTGACAACTCCCCAATCACGGTCATACAAAGTGGTGTGCATCGGAATGACCGTATATACAGGTGGTCGCTTAATACTACAAAACTATACTTTTAGTATAGAGCATATTAAGGGTAAGGACAACATTCTGGCTGATACCCTTAGTCGACCATCTGAGGTAGAAATACCGGAGATTCCACATAAGAGTGTAGAGTAATAGATGTTAAATTAGTACATTAGAATATTCTATGTGAGATATTTTACGAATACATAGACATTATGTTCTGAACCTATGTACTAAGAACAGTGAACTACCATGTGTCCGTAGACATTCAAATAAGAACTGTGCTCCGAGAACAAGTATATCACCGTGTGAACTGAGACAGCTCGTTACTATACTAAGCTCATATGTGTTCCGGTGAATCCATCTGTGTAAGCAGTGAAAACCAGTGTCAGAACAGTACATAAATAACAGACACGAAAATACTTGTCTACGACACCAGCGAACTCTACAAGTGCAATACCCATAGGACACAAGTATGACTGTGTAATGTATTTAATATACCCAGGACAATTGTATATATAGTATGCCAATGAAAGCAATTTCTGAACATTAAGGGCAACGACTAACCTGAGGTAGTTAAATACCATGTATATATATACTTATTGTGATATGTATTATAACGTTTTAATATAGTTATAAATTATAGGTAGATTAGGTCACTCTAAGATACATTTAGATTTAGGAAATATAATAGTTTCATTTTTTTTAGTAGTTTAGATAGATCATTAATTTACCCACTTACTTAGCTTAAAAGTAGATTAGGATAGTAATTTAAACGTAACAACAGCTAATTATAAACTAGGATAAAAAGTTTAGATAGTAATAGTACCATTTAGGTTGTTGCATTTCACTTTGTTTCATTTCATTTGAGTTCATTGCATCTTAGTGAACCAGGCCATTTAACAAACTTGTTCATTTAGTAGTATGATTAGTTTACACCATAATAGGATAAAAAGATTATACAATTAAACATACATCATTTACACCATTTAGAGTAAGAATATCAATCATATATTGTTTTTCATCTAAAAACATTAGTTATAATTTTATTATATTTCACATCACCCATGTTAGAAAGGTACATAATTCATTACATTTAATTTATACCCATTTCAGAAAGGTACATAATTTATTACATTTCACATTACCCATTTCAGAAAGGTACATAACTCATCTCACATCAATCTCATTTTAAATAGTTAGATTACTTCCCTTAAATTAGATTAAAGTAAGTAACACATTAAATACATATGTATAGAACTAGTATTAGTATTTCAGTATTTAGAGTATTATTTCAGTAGAATATAGTGGTTAATAATACCAGGGTACAAACCATCAACCCTTTTTCTTACATGTAAATAGTTTGTAAATACATGACTCGTGCAGCAATTTACGCACAGTCATTAAGCTCAACTTTGTCAAACTGAGCCAAACTTGTACAGTGTCACTCCAAGGTTTTTAAATAATTGTGAGGGTAAGAGATGTGTGACAGAAGTAAGGGTAAAAGATGTGTGACAGAAGTGTGAAAGGGAGAGCAAATGTAAATTATACAAGAGAGAGTGAGATTAGTCAGCGGATTTTTTCTGCCGCTCAACGCGACTTTTTATTTTTTGTCTGCGTCAAATGTTTGTTTTCGATGTTGAAAATGTGTTGTCGTGAATGTGGTGTGTGTAGATCTTAGAGAAAGTATTTTAAGTCTCATAAGACGGAAACGTAGTCACGAATTAGTGTTATACACTTGTTTGTGGCCACATTTAACCGAATTATGGCACTTGAAAACTAACTAACATACACATGATAGATAGATACACATGTTAGAAGTTAGATTATACTATTAGTTAGATCCAAACACGCAAACAACCAGAAAAACAAACATATAAATTGCATACATATTTTGAAGATCAAAGGGAGATAACTCCGGGTCAGGGGGACATAATAAACAACGAAACACTAACTTAACAGTGAAAGATAACTTTACACGCGGAAGCGAAATAGGTACAGCCTGTCGCACACAGCTTATGTAATGGTTGTTTAATATTATATGGGGGACATGAAGCAATTCATGTGTTGACCCTAAGAAAGTCAACTTTGTATGGGTAGTAAGTTAATTTACTATTTGAGGGCAGGTCTTATAAGACAACGGTCCGGTTCAGACATACCTCTAATTAGTATAATATTGCGATTGAGAAGAGGGCTCACGCCAACCAGACAAGTTTGTGGCGATTGCCAGTAGCCAAGTAAAGTGATATGTCACAAAGTGAATGTTGACTAAGTGACAGATAGAGTGGCTATGGTTGTGTCTAGGGTATGTCCTTGTAACAATATGAGGTTGAACAACAGATTAACCAAGATGCATCACACCCAAACACCAGTCAGTGAACAAGCGTTAATTTGCGCACATAATATTCCTTTAATGATGAATTAACACAGACACATGTAGCATATAAATCCAGGAACAATAATTCTCTAAGAATATATCTCCATCTCAATGGAACACGTCGAATAACACTGCCTCTCAAGGCTACTCAAATATCGTCCCACACGACAGGTATACTAGCCTCTCTCTAGGCCCGACTCAAAGTAACCCACTATGGGTCTCGAATTCCACTCACTATCCCTGGAACCCACAGTGCGGAGTTATCTTCAGAACTCCGTCACAATTCTTCACTTTCTCAGACCACGACCTTCTCCTGGTCCGGTCTAGACTCAACTCTCCCAGCTCGGAGTCCAAACATCAACTGCCCGCCGTCAGTCTTTGTCCCTCTCTTCTCAACAATTCCATCCCCCACAATGCTTCACACACAACACACCACCTCACTGCTCCAACTGTCTGCCCCTTCTTGCAGCCCCTCTCCCTTACCGTTTATCTCCTTATATTCTCTTTCCGGTGAATGCCCTTTCACCTCTTGAACTGTTTATATTGTACGGCCACTCACCTTAATGCCACTGAACACAGGCATGTGACACTACCCCACCCTCAAAAGAAAACATCGTTTTCAAATGTTGGGCGACTAATACTTATCAAATATGTGACCCAGACACATTGCCTGGGTAGTCGTAAGTATAAATCCAACTTACTCTAGCTACCACATTACATAATACATCAAATACTCATAGTAAACTCCCATAATTCCCCACACATAAATACAAACAACTTTCTATCTTTTGTATCAATGCATGAACTAATACATCACATAATAATAATAATACATCATAGAAAAGCATTATACTTATGTACCCACAGGTCTCTTACTACTTCACGACCACACAATACTATTTGTGTACCGACACTATATCAGGTGGTTCTGTTCTTGCATTAACCCACCTCTGATTCCTGTCGATGCTGTGTCTACCTTTCATGTACCCATCACTCATGGTACCTCTACAATTACAACATCTGTTTGCTATCCCTAGCCCTGGGTCAGTAATGTCGCGAACACTCTTTTGACCTGACTCAACTTTCCTATCTGCATATTGTACCTGTTACACTTGAGTCTCTGTTTAGTCTGAACTCTTTATTCAATCTTGGCCCATATATCTGGCACCTTTCTTTCTGCTGCATACGCCTTATGCCTATGTGCCCTGCACATGCTACTATCCTGAGCTGTTCTAGTATATCGGTCTCTATGTGTTAACGGTAATACTACTTGCCCACATGCAGTTCCGCCATCTGAAAAGTGGCGAGTGAGAACATTGTTCTTCCTCTCGAAGCACCATCTACCTTTCTTTGACTGCCTATGTTCTACTCTCCTACACCCATGTGAACATTTGTTCAGAGTAGTATCTTGTCTCTGGGAGTCCACTAGCACTATATTTGGGATCCATTCTCATCTGCTCAGCTGTACTATCCTTGTCCTGAGTTCCTGTGTCTACTTCAAGTGCCTCTTCTACCTCAGCTATACTCTCTAATTTAGGTTCTCTTGTGGTAACTACCTCATTACTGCTTACACTATATTTTTGGTCCCAATAAACTACTTCCTCTTCTGTACACTCTTTAACTCCTATAACATTTCCTATGATGAGATCTGCCACTGGTGAGTCTAAAACACATGCTGTCACTCTTCCTGTTATGTATGGTGTTTTTACTGTTATCACGGCTATTGGGTAGAATTCTACTGTCCCATTAAATGTTATGGATCTAATCTTTTTCCCTGTATAATCCGAGGGTTGCACTAAACTCTTTCTCACCCCGATGGACGTACATCCGGAATCCCTAATTGTTAACGCTGGCCTATCATTAACAAACCCATGATGCATCTTCAGACTTCCTCCTTCATGCACTGCTGATCCTGCTTTAACTGTGTGACCACATATTAAGACTGGCTGACTGTCTTTTTCAAAAAGAGGTTTGCACCCACTACAATCTTCATTGTTCAGCGTCTCAATTACTTGTGCTGCATTTGAGTGCTCTGTTTCTCTCATCCTACATTGATGACTGACATGCCCGTTCCTTCCACATTTGAAACAAGTGATCTCCCTTTTACTGTTGTTCGTTGGTCCATCTGATGGTTGTGCATCACACTCTGCCATTTTGTGTCTCCAGCTCCCACAATTCCAACATCCGGCATAATTTGGACGTCTCTGGAAGTTCCCTCTTCTATATGGGTACCGTCCTACTCTACCAACATTGTTTCCTCGGAAACCATTATCTTGAAGTTCTTGTTGCTCACCTTTCTGTGCTGAATCCACACTTTTCGCCCTTGGTCTGATGACTGGATTCTGGTCCTGTTTAGTGTACGCTGCACAGACTATTTCCTCACTCATTAGTTTCCCAATAGAACTGTTAGGATGTGCAGTCATATAGTTTTGCCCTAACTGAGACATTGTGTCTATGTCCTTTGGCTTCCGTTCCTCAAAGAACGCCACTAAATTAGAATTGCATGCAGATACTACCTTGTCTCTTAACATTAGATCTACTAATTTATTAAAATCTTTCCCTACTTCTGCAAGCTCCATCCACTTATTAAATGTATTCTTTACTGTGTTAACAAAATCTGTGAAATCTTGATTTGTCTCTGGCACTAACTGTCTAAACTTTGTCCTATATCCATGCTCAGTGAGTTGGAACTTAGTCAGCAAACGTTGACGTAAGATAGTGTAGTTGTTCCTTTCTTCTACAGGTAAATTGAACATGGTGTCTAGTGCCTTGCCCGTAAGAAGCTCCCCTAGTCTAATAGCATACTGGTCTTCGGGGATGCCTAACACTTTCGCACTGATGCTTGAATCTGTCAAGATAGGCCTCAAGGCAATCCCGGTCCGTAAAATATGGCAGTTTTAATCTCTGTGACGACTGCGACGGTTTTCTACTTTCCTCAGTTTGACCCTTCGATGCAAATTCTAACTTTTTAATAGCAATTTCCGCTTCCATCTTAATCTTCTCTTTCTCAATTTCCATTCTCATGTGTGTCTCTCTCTCTTCCTGTAGACGCTTGGCTTCCATTTCAGCCTGTCTTTGTTCTCTCTCAGCTAACTTTTCTTCCTGTAGACGCTTGTCTTCAGCTACCTTTTCTTCCTGCAGACGTTTTGCCTCGCGTTCATTATGCCTCTCCTCTCTTTCAATCTGTTTTTGTTCTTTTGCTTCGGCATACTCCTGTAACTCTTTACCCTTCAGGCCTATTCGTTCACCTGCTTCAATATATTCCATTAAAGTAGGCATCTTGTACTTGTGGACACGTTGCTGTCTGTCAGCCAACTATAAATGTGACGACTCTGCTGTTAGTCTTTGTGTCACTTCCCTAAGTACACCCACACTCCCTGTATACATAAATCCGTAGTGCTACAATATCACTCTGTCCTCACCCAGTCACTCTATAAGCACTAGGTAGTGAGGTGGGAAGTATCACCTATACTCCCTATATCTATGACCAAAAGTTCATGAAGTCCCTGGAAATATTGTTAAACATACATATAAAAACATATACACACAAATGGATGATAACACTAAGTGATGACTATCCAACGCTAGACTTCACAAGCTGAGTACACGGAGACGATGATGACACAGAAATAAACCACAGTAACAACCACAAGCTTGTGTAGAGACACCCACAGTGCGCGTAAAAAATAAAAATATAAATTGACCAGGACCACTAGACAGCAGAAATGACGAAAGATCACAATAAAAACATATATCCGAACACAACAAATATTATATGTAAATATAACGAAAAGAAAGAGAGAAAGAAAAAGAATATATACTGAAAATATACACAGATCTGACGTCAGACAACTCGGCTCTAGATATTGGTTAAGACTATTTCAATGCCCCTGCACGATACGTCAACTCATTAACGTTTTTCTTACAAAAATATCGTAAGCACCAGAAAGACAAATAAATTATTGTGCTGTATCCCGACTCTCGAGAAACACCCCAACAAATCCCCTACTCTTGACAAACACTGGACCACATACAAGTAACAGCTTAACAACCGAAAACAATATTTATAAGACAATGAGCAGCAAACAGAATGTCCACATCGTTGGCCGATAAATATGTGCCCACTAATCCGTCGCCAAAAGTTCTTTTTATTCAATGTCTACGACGCTGGATTTCAAACCGACTTCTTGTTTTGTTGCGTGGTTATTGAATTCACATGGTGATCAAAAGTTCCAACTGTCGACAAAAGTTGAAGATGATAGTGATATCCGTAACGTTATTGTACTTTCTCTGTACGTGGTAATAATCCAAAGTGTTCTTTCGATTTGTTGTTACTCTCGTTGCGGAGATGGCGCTTCGCTGTATCATATATGTTATAGATTCACCAAAAGAAAAGACCAAAATAATGGCAATAAATGTTCAACGCTTTCACTCTGTACCGCCAGTTCTTTTTGGCAACTGTATGCAACTATGTTCGCGGAGATGCCACGTCATCAATCGTTGACAAAATGTTTGCTGATTATAAGGTAATGCACACAAAGGGCTTTTAACAAAGCCGAACATAAAGTCTAGTTTCACACAAAACCAGCTTGTTTATCCAGTTCCACTATGGAACATCTCAGTAACTTTCCACTGTCCACGGCCTTGACCCGCAGGTCAACTTCAGTAATCTTTGTCACAATAATACATACTGTAAACTGACCGGACACTTTTCCCGTTATACAAAACCACTTTCCACACAACTTCTCAGCCCCGACCCGGCTGTGAACAAAGTAATGTCAATTTTCACAGTGTATTCTTACACATTCATTAACTCTCCCCTTCCTGGGAGTTCAATGGTCTCGTAAACAGCGCTGACCCGAATTGTCCGTGGAGACTCACAATTTCCACCGTCCTCCCCCGTTGTGTTCGCTTGTCGACCCGCGACCAACACCGTGCGTTTGCCTTAGCACACACACACACCTGTCAGTATCTTTGATTTTCTTCAATCCTGTCTTCGTCACACCCACACACACCTGTCAGGGTATCATCCAGCCAGTATCATGGCGCCGACTTTTATGTGACTCGTCTGCTGGCGCTTTCGTCTCTTGACCTATAAACACAGGCGCCTGTCTGCGTTAATTCTCTGGCGTGCCCGCTAGCGTCGCAATGACGTGTGCTGACTGTCGTTAATTTACCTGTAGTATGACCTTCACTTGAACTGTCTGCTAGCTTGTGATTTCCGCCGCGTACCCTCCCCGCGCGCTGACCGTTTTTCTTCGATGTGGCGTCTTACACACCCAAAAGAGTTCACATTACCCTCTTGACGCAGTATTGTTTAAATTGATGGAACGACGTCACAGATAACTCCTCTCTCAGCGAAGAGCCCATAGATATCTCAGAATGACAACAATGTTTACAATGCTCTTGCCTTTCAGATAATCAATATATCCCCGTCGTTCTTGCCAGGAGAGCCCCCAGAAATCTTCTCTGTCACAAAGTGAATGTTGACTAAGTGACAGATAGAGTGGCTATGGTTGTGTCTAGGGTATGTCCTTGTAACAATATGAGGTTGAACAACAGATTAACCAAGATGCATCACACCCAAACACCAGTCAGTGAACAAGCGTTAATTTGCGCACATAATATTCCTTTAATGATGAATTAACACAGACACATGTAGCATATAAATCCAGGAACAATAATTCTCTAAGAATATATCTCCATCTCAATGGAACACGTCGAATAGCACTGCCTCTCCAGGCTACTAAAATATCGTCCCACACGACAGGTATACTAGCCTCTCTCTAGGCCCGACTCAAAGTAACCCACTATGGGTCTCGAATTCCACTCACTATCCCTGGAACCCACAGTGCGGAGTTATCTTCAGAACTCCGTCACAATTCTTCACTTTCTCAGACCACGACCTTCTCCTGGTCCGGTCTAGACTCAACTGTCCCCCGTCAGTCTTTGTCCCTCTCTTCTCAACAATTCCATCCCCCACAATGCCTCACACACAACACACAACCTCACTGCTCCAACTGTCTGCCCCTTCTTGCAGCCCCTCTCCCTTACCGTTTATCTCCTTATATTCTCTTTCCGGTGAATGCCCTTTCACCTCTTGAACTGTTTATATTGTACGGCCACTCACCTTAATGCCACTGAACACAGGCATGTGACATGATACTACATTGTGACAATAGTCAGTAGGAGTCTATTGAGTTACCCAAAGCCAGGTTATCTACAGTCTTTGACAAAAATTAGATACAATAATTTTTTAGAAACCTCTTACGTCACAACCAATGAGTCAAAGTTGATGACGCAACACAGGAGGGGAGGGTGTGTGTCAAAGACTGAAACATAGAGGCTGGAGGTCTGCCTCAAGATAGAAGACCACCGGGAAGAGTGGTCAACCTCAAGTAGATTAGAGGTAATACAGTGCCCGATATAAGGGCAGGGTAGGTGATAGAATGGGGGACTATTAACTAGTTCTCTCATGAGACACGGAGGCGTCGACCAGATAGTTAGCACTCTGGTCACGACAGAATCATGCCTACGTGATAGCCACGATTGCCACTCAATAGGAGACAGCTAATATAAGCGTGCTAAGTGTAACGGCACGCAAAAAGCCGAAGGACGCATCAAGGTCCTTCCGCGTGCTGTGTAGCCACGCGGGTAGGAAAGTCAGACTGGGGACTGACTTCGTAGCAAGCAGATCGTTTAGTGTTGATAGGAGTTTTGTGTAGCCAAATAGATAGAGATTGGCAATAGGGTTAGGAAACTAGTGATAGGCAATTCTGTGGCTTTGTGTGTGATTTGATAGCGACTGTTTTGTAATTGTAAAGAGCCAACGGCAATAAAATGTATCATTCATTTCCTCTCACACGACTTGCAAGTTTCTTGTGTGGTGTGGGAGAAGTAATCCGATTATGCCTGAAACATTGGTTGTTGACAGGACTACGCTTGAGTTCAAAGCGAGCGAGCACCAAATAAAAATACTCCACTGTTTCAACAGGTCTATACATCCAATTTGCAACTAACGTCTTTTTAAGGTTTGCCATCCTCTAGCCTTTGAATGTTCCGTGTCTACCCATTAGACAGTATTTTTTGTGTCTCTCTTAGAATGCTCTAAACCTGTCTAGCATTGGGAATACTGCTAGTGGCTATGTTACTGCCTCTACAACTACTTGGGTCATGAGTTTCATTGCCAGGTAGAGACACATAATAAACTAAGGAATACATAAAAGAATACAACAGAAAATTCACCAAACCTTCAAAAGGAAGATTCCAAGTCCTCTATCTGACTTCACTTCAGTAGAATCTTTAAACTCAATCATGATTTTGTCCAAGGCAGAGTCCCCATTTTCATAGTTCTTCTTTAGTGGACTCTGCGAATCACCACTCTCTATTAATGGAGGGTGTTTGTGATTGTCAGTCTCTGCATATTTAGCATGCTTAGCTTTTGGATGTGATGGTTTTGGTGCAAACTTCTTCCTCTGCTTTCTGGTATGTCTGAAAATATATAACAACTGTAGACCACAAATTACAAAAATTCATGTGTGTGAGTGTGGATAGTACTAGGGAGGTTGTTTGTTGGTTGATTGTGAATCCCCTGGAAGATTGTGAGGTAAATCTTAAGTCTGATGCATTGACCCTCCGGTCATCTGAGCCCTGAAAAGGGCTTACATTTATCTGAATGAGGCTGGTGTAGAGACTTTTCTCCCAAGCCGGCACCAAAGTATCCTCTTCATGGGGACTGTGTTGTAGAGTTTTCCTTTCCCTCTCCAAGCAAGGAAACCAGTAGGGTGTGCCAGATCAGTACTGGATGTAACCCACGACCAGCACAGCACATGCAGACTAGCTGGGATTAGACCCAGGCTTGTCAAGTTTCCTCCACAGGTTTGAGTTCCTTCATTGCCAACAGTCTCCAACCCAATGTAAAGAGGAAACTAAGGAAGTTAGTGGGCAGTATATAGGGAGGTAGGTCAGTCAGTCAGTAGATTGGCGTGAAGGTAGACAGATAAGTAGACTGAGAGTTGGTCAGTGTGTTTGCTTATATTTGTTTGTGTAAGTAATTAAGCATGCACATGAATGTATGTATGTAGGCAGGTATACTGACAACTCGGTACATGTCCGTAAGGGGGGGGGGGGGGGGAGACGGGGTGTCAGGCATTGGTAGCACCTTTAGTAAGGATGACTCTCATGTCCTTTTCAGGACCCATCCCCCACTGGTCCAAGCCTGACACCCAGCTCACGCCTGTGGCTCCTAGTAGCTGTCAGCATGTGACAGCAGCCACCCCCGAGCAACAGCTGTGAGAGGCTGGCTAAACCAGGCACGGGTAGCCGATTTGGTGTCAAACCAAGCGGTGAACTAGGGTATGCCTACCCAGCATGTGAAGACAGGATCCGGCAGACTGCACGGAAGAAATCATTCCCGATTCAACGGGCAAGACGTTTACCTGCAAAGCATTGTGGAACGTAATGAGCACGGCAAGGCACGTACAGTGCCCTGGTCATCCACTGCACCTGTATTCGTCTCCAGTCGTCTTGACTTGTCCTGCCACTGGATTCAGATGGACTCAGATGAGAGAGTGAGGTCGGCGAATTGCGCAACTCTTCCTCACTTTAATCCAATTCATCGCGCAAGTCATTCTTCATCCAACATCATATATCACCTTCAAGCCCTGTGGCGATGGGCGAGCGGCGAAGCGGCAGGCGTGGGTACGCTGGCAGCCGTAGTCACAGACCTGCACACAGGCGGCTCAGGCCATATGGTCGTCTTCTACTGACCGGAGCAGCAGTGGGATTTGGCAGCCCCCTGAGTGACTGAGCAGCCCTCTATAGGAACACACTGCTCACCTCCATAGCATGAGGAAGGGGCTAGAAAAGGTGCCCTAAACATTGTCTGCTCCATCACTACCTAACCAGCTAGCCGCGGTTGGTGGGTACCCTAAAAACAGGTAAAGCTAAAAGAGCAAACCATATTCCCTCAACAATCGGAACTTGGAATGTACGCACCCTACTTGACAGAGATGGCTCGTCGGCTCCAGAGAGACAAACAGCACTGATTGGGAGAGAGCTGGGCCGGTACAACATCGACATTGCAGCCTTGAGAGAGACACGACTTGCAGAAGAAGGCCAAATCTGTGAAATAGGTGCCGGCTACACATTTTTCTGGAGTGGAAGGAAAAGCGAGGAAAGACGTCAATCCAGTGTGGGATTTGCCATTAAGTCTGCCCTGGATGGCAAACTAGCTGGATTTCCAAAGGCCATAAACGACAGGCTCATGACCATTAAATTGTCTGCTGAATGGAAGGAAGCATGCAACCATTGTGAGTGTCTACGCACCAACTATGACCAATGAAGATGATGTCAAGAACAAGTTCTATGAGGACCTGCACAATGTATTAACATTTGTTCCCAAAGGAGACAAACTTATACTCCTTGGGGATTTCAATGCCAGAGTAGGCACAGACACCACCTCTTGGAGTGGCATTATTGGAAAGCACGGAGTCGGAAACTGTAACAGCAATGGACTCCTCCTTCTTCAGACATGTAGCCGAACACGATCTCCTGATTACCAACACAATTTTCTGTCTCCCCATGAGAAACAGGACATCGTGGATGAACCCTTGATCGAAACACTGGCACCTCATTGACTATGTCATCGTCAGGAGGAGTGACAGACAAGACGTTCAGGTGACAAAATCCATGTGTGGTGCCGAATGTTGGACAGACCATCGTCTCATTATCTTGAAAATAAACATTCACATCAAACCACCATGGCGTCCTCAAGGGGTGAAAATGCAAAAAAAAAACTAAATGTCACCCACCTAAACAGCAAGAAAAAGCAGCTGTCATTTGAAAATATGCTGGAAGACCGCCTCAAGCCCAATGCTGCAGCTAAACAGGATACAGAAACAGAGTGGAGAGCCCTAAAGGACATAATTTACAACACTGCTATGGAAATCCTGGGTCCAACCTCCCGAAAGCATAAAGACTGGTTTGATGAAAATTCCGAAGACATCAACCAATTGCTGGCCGAGAAACATCTTCTCCTCAAGGCACATTTGAATGACCCGAAGTCAACATAAAAAAAGATGCCTTCAAGAACATTCAGAGAGTAGTGCAGCAGAAACTTCGGCACATGCGGGACTCCTGGCTGAGCAGCAAAGCTGATGAAATTCAAGGCTTTGCTGACAGACATGATATGAAAAACTTTTATGACTCACTGAAAGCGGTCTATGGTCCTACATCACCAGGCATAGTTCCCCTCCTCAGTGCAGATGGGGGAACATTGGTCACCGATAAGAAAAACATCCTTCAGCGCTGGGCAGAACATTTCAGCAATATCTTAAATGCAACTTCCTTCTTCGATGATGAAACCATCAACTGCCTTCCTCAAGTTCCCATCAATGATACACTTGATGACCTGCCAACCATAGTGGAAGTAAACAAAGCCATCCAGCAACTCTCCAGCGGCAAGGCACCTGGTCCTGACTCCATCCCGGCAGAGATATACAAGGCAGGTGGGCCGGTCCTAACAGAGCAGCTTCACCAAGTCTTTACAAACATATGGGTGAACGAGACCATGCCACAAGATTTCAAGGACGCGTCAATAGTCCACCTTTACAAACGAAAAGGAAACCGCCAATCCTGTGACAACCACCGAGGCATCTCCTTGCTTTCAATTGCAGGGAAGATACTCGCCAGAATTCTTCTCAATCGCCTCACGGCCCATCTCGATCAAGGTCTTCTTCCCGAGAGCCAGTGTGGCTTCAGAAAAGAACGTGGAACTGTTGACATGATTTTCGCTGCAAGGCAGCTGCAAGAGAAATGTCAGGAACAGAACTGCGAAATGTTCTCCACTTTCATTGACCTTACCAAGGCTTTTGATACAGTCAGCAGAGAAGGACTGTGGAAGATTATGGCAAAATATGGCTGTCCACGAAAGTTTGTCCAAATAGTGCGGCTATTTCATGATGGCATGCAGGCAAGAGTACAGGAAAATGGTGAACTGTCTGAGCCCTTTCCTGTCACCAATGGAGTGAAACAAGGATGTGTCCTGGCACCAACACTGTTCAGCCTCATGTTTTCAGCTATGTTGACGAATGCCTTCGAGAACAACGACATTGGAATAGACATCAACTACCGCATGGATGGAAAGTTATTCAATCTCAGAAGGCTAAAAGCTAAAACCAAAATTGACAGCGACACCGTCAGAGAGCTCCTGTTTGCTGATGATTGCGCTCTATACGCCAACTCAGAGGCGGACATGCAACATAATGTTTCAGCTTTCTCACATGCCTGTGCCAACTTTGGGCTCAATATCAATTTGGAGAAGACTGTAGTTATGTACCAGCCAGCTCCAGGGAATAATCACACTGTGCCGAATATCAAAGTGAATGGTCATAGTCTAAGTGTTGTGGACAAATTCACCTATCTTGGCAGCACTGTGTCACAAGCTGCCACAATTGATGATGAAGTGAATGCAAGAATCTCCAAGGCCAGCACGGCCTTTGGCAGACTGTACAAGAATGTATGGGACAGAAATGGAATAAGCCTGCAAACAAAGCTGAAAGTCTACAAAGCAGTTGTATTATCCACACTGCTATATGCTTGTGAAATCTGGACTGTTTATCAGCGACACGCTAGGAAATTAAACCACTTCCACACAGTCTGCCTTAGGAAGTTACTGAAGATTAAATGGCAAGACAAGATCCCAGACACTGAAATCCTAGAAAGAGCGTCCATGCCCGGTATCCATACTCTACTAATAAAGAATCAGAATCGCTGGGCTGGTCACTTGACTCGCATACCAGATCACAGGCTCCCTAAAAGAATTTTTTATGGCGAGTTGCGTTGTGGTAAACGCTCCCAAGGCGGCCAGAGGAAACACTTTAACCCTTTACAGGTCACAGCGGCCAATTCCGGCCGATGCCATAAAACGATTGTAGCGGCCGATTCCGGCCGATACTATTATGCATTGTAAAAACGCGATCTCTCGGCTTTCCGACACTTCCGATGGCTACTTTCGCTTTCGCCGACAGCTTGACAACGTGGCCGCCATTTGTAAACGCGATAGTATGAATTTGAACGGACTTTTACGGACAATTTTTGATAGTTTTCGGGATTTTTACGCTGTTTTTCAAAATGGATTTTGGCGATTCTTCAAGTGATAGCCGAGATTTCGCTAGGTTCAATTTAAATGACATTAAAGGGCACGAAGCTGACTATTAATCGGCGCTAGATATCAGTGCAAAGCGTTACTTTGCATTAGCAGTCTGAGTCGGACTTTAAAGAAAGTGATTATGATTCTGAAAATGTGTTTGTAAATTGCCGTATAGCTGACGGAAAATCACAAACAACATGCCGTATTTCGTAAATATTTGTGTTCATATATGGATTACCGACAACAATCACGTGAGTAACATATTCTGCATGCTTTTCCCTTCATTGTGTTGTTTATTTAACTAAAATCGGTTGACTAACACCTTATTTGTGATGTTTTTACTAACGTGACCCGAAATTTTACAGAACCTGAAAAAATCTTGCCCGTTCAGGGCTAGAAAATGGACAAGCGTCTGCCCTGTAAAGGGTTAAAGACACTCTGAAAATTTCACTGAATGCTTTTGGAATTCATCATGACACCTGGGAGACTGCAGCCAGAGACCTAAATTCGTCGTGTGCATCATTACGCAAGGGTGCAGTCACTTGTGAGGCAACCAGGACTGCAAGAGCTGTGAAGAAAAGACAGAACAGAAAAACCACTGCAGAAAATCCTCCTCCAGAAACGTCAAGCATTCTTTGTCCACATTGTCAAAGAACATTTCGAGCCAAAATAGGCCTAGATGGTCATCATCATTCCTGATGGACAAACAACAACACATGTCTGTATATCTGCTTGTTTCTGTCTGTCTGTCTGTCTGTGTAGGTGTGTGTGTGTCTGTGCATAAGTGCATGTATGTGCAACCATGTAATATTGAAGCCTCAGGAATTCTTGAAAGAAGTATTGCTGGGCTCTGCAAAGTAAATATATTTGTGCTTTTTTTTTAACAAATAGAAAAAAAACTTACAAACAGACTACTTTAATAATAAAATACCAAACTCAATGTAGCCATACTTACTTCTCAATTTCTGAAGATAGCTGAGAAAGGAACTCTGGGACGACAGTTGCAGCTCTCTCACTCTTGTTCAGTTGGTAGATGTCCACCTCGGTCAAAGGACTTTTGTAGCCTTGAATGACTAAACTAATAAACATACAAGGATGACATTTTCTTTCAGTTCAAGATGTCAGAGATGGGTATTAACTCATTCAGTACAAAACAACTTTTAATTGATTGATTGATTTAAGAACTGACATCATGGCACACCGGGCAAATCTATAGATGCTCCTCCATCTTCCGCAGTAAATCCCGTAAGGTGTAGATGCTACAGGGTGTTTGTAAAGTCTCACTAAATTTTGTATGTAGAACAAATTTGAAAAATGAAGTATATGACGTCATCAAAAAATGTGCTCCACAGTCCAATGTGAAGCAATATGCAGCGAATGGCTGTCGTCTGCTGGAGTAATTTTTTTCCACTCCAAACAGAATGGTGTTATCAACGGTAGAAATAACTGTTTGGTTGAACAAGTGTTTCGAAATGGCGGTGGATGCACATGGAAATAACAACAGACATGTTGCGGAAGGTATTTGACAATATGAAGAGACATGTACAGTCATGTCTTGAAGCACGTGGTGGACATTTCCAACACCTGTTATAATGAATACTTCATTGGCATTTTCCAGCTTCCCCATAACAGCATTAGACCACAGCAGTGATTATTGTAACTAATTTAATGAATTTTTGGGTACATTTTTTGATGATTGATTTGATTTTTTTCATGTACTTCATTTGTCAAATTTGACCTACATACAAAGTGTAGTGAGACTTTACAAACACCTGTAATTGTTCCAGCAACACACTGGTTGTAAAAAGTCCATGTTCTTTCTCTCATTCATCCCATTTGCTAGAACTATGCTTTAATCTAAATTCACATATCCTTAAAAATGTTGTTTCATCTATGATTATATGGATCTTCAACTATCATGCATTTATACCTTGTCCTTAGAATGTTTGTCTTATCCACTGTGAGTGTCCCAACTATTGGTGCCCTAGGCAAAATAAATCTGCAGGCTCGTTACATTGTATTCCAGTATGACTCGGAAAATATATCAATTTTTGTCCCTGTACAGAGAAGTCTCAGTGCTGGGTACCCACTCATGCTACAACTGTCCATTCTGAGCTTTATACAATACAGACAGAGGAATCCCCATCTGATGTGTCTTCATCCTGGAGAGGTAGAGAGGCTTGTGTGTTTTAATGATCCCAGGAGCTATGCCAATGGTAGCGCAACTACTATTTGCGTCTCCTATGTCGGACAGGTCAAGAGATAGGAACCAGATGAAGTGAGACACAAACCTGCGGCCTTGTAGGTAGACTGGGGACAGTCAAAGGCTAGGGAAAGCAAACCTGAATAAAATGCTTATCGAAGTCAGATATACTGAGCCACAGACTTGATAAAACAGGCAATGCCATTCACTAAATGATGAATGAGAGAATCAGACTCTATGATTGTTCTGGTCACCTTGTTATCCATTAACCACCTCGAAGATGCCGTGATTGTCTTTAAAAAGATGCTCAATCCACCCTGTCTCTGTAAACAGAGGTCTAGAAAAGATATTAATTTAATCCAATCTGCCTGTAGCTCAAAAAGAGACTGTCTCAGATGGATTTCTCTGGTTATTAGGTGTTCCATGAAAGATTACTGACTGACTTCTCCCATGACTTAGAAGATCACTGAGGCACTACCCCAGCTGAGGCTATTGCGGATCATAGGCAATTTCAATAATCTGTCAAAGACACCAAAATCCACACATACTGTGAGTATTCTTTTATAGGCAGATTTTTTTCTTTCTATTTCTGAAATTTTGCAAGGGTAGTGGAAACTTAGGTCTATGATTTATCTATGTCTACTTAGGTCTATGAAACCTTATGATTTCTAAAAGTTGGGGGGATTTTTTTATATGCACATCATTTTTTTTTTATCTTTATCCACAAGAGATGGTGATAAATGAAAAGTTAAAATAGCACTACAGAAAATGTGACTCAGCTAACACTAACCTTTGTGATGAATTCATAAATTATAATACAAACTGTAACAGCTGCTCTAAGACATGATGCATAGTAGAGTGGTAGAATAGAACTGTTAAGTGGGGATAGATCACACAGCACAAGTTTGTCACACAATGCAGGTTGATCAAGGGCACGTCACAGCAAAAATAAATGACACAGCTGGTATAGATTATACAGAATTAACTCTCACTTTTTTGCAGGAGTTATACATACCAAACGTTTTTATTTTGCATTGTTATATCCTGCTTCAGCGGTTACTTTTCTTAAAGGTTATATTGCACAGACAGATCACAGAGCACCATTGAGACATGCGGCACAGACTTATCAGGAACACAGCACAGATAGATCACAAAACAAAGACAGATCACATAGCAAAGACAGACACCTAGCACAGATAAATAACAGCATAGTTAGATCACACTGCATAGTTAGATAATGCACAAATAAGTCACACAGAATAGATTAATCAGGCACAAAGCACACAGAGATCTCACAGTGTAGATATATCATGTAGCACAAATAGATCACACAGAATAGAAAGATCACATGGCACAGATACATCACATAGAATAGAAAGATCACATGGCACAGATACATCACATTAAATAGAAAGATCATATGGCACAGATACATCACATAGAATAGAAAGATCACATGGCACAGATACATCACATAGAATAGAAAGATCACATGGCACAGATACATCACATAGAATAGAAAGATCACATAGAATAGAAAGATCACACAGAATAGAAAGATCACATGACACAGATACATCACATAGAATAGAAAGATCACATGGCACAGATACATCACACAGAATAGAAAGATCACATGGCACAGATACATCACATAGAATAGAAAGATCACATGGCACAGCTACATCACACAGAATAGAAAGATCACATGACACAGATACATCACATAGAATAGAAAGATCACATGGCACAGATACATCACATAGAATAGAAAGATCACATGATGGCACAGATACATCACATAGAATAGAAAGATCACATGGCACAGATACATCACATAGAATAGAAAGATCACATGGCACAGATACATCACACAGAATAGAAAGATCACATGGCACAGATACATCACATAGAATAGAAAGATCACATGGCACAGATACATCACATAGAATAGAAAGATCACATGGCACAGATACATCACATAGAATAGAAAGATCACATGGCACAGATACATCACACAGCACATGCTGATCACATAGGACAAATTTATCACAAAACACAGACTGACAATGCACAGAGCATAGGCAGATCTTGACACACAGAGCACGCAGATCAACCATGTTTCAAATAGACCAAACAGCACAAACAGATCCAGCACACAGCACAGCTAGAGGATGTAGACAACCTACCTTGTGGTCCACCAGAGTGTCAGTCTGGACAGGATAGAAGCAGATTCTTCTGGTGTTGATGACTGAAAGAACACAAGTAAAACAGTGATCACAAAAGAATACAGACTTGAGAGAACATGCATATAAGGGATATAAATATCATAAAATGGGGCAAGATCATCAAGGAATAGATTTTTAAAAATTAAATTCAATTCAATTCAACTTTATTTTAATAGGGTTACAAATTGGGCATGCAGGCCCGTCTTACATTCGGCCCTTCCAATCACTCATCTTTCATTCATCAATAGTGCATGATACATTCACATAGGAAAATACATTGTCAAGTGAATGTTGTAAACATAAACAATGCATATTACAATGTTATGAGACACATCCCTCACCCACCCACACATTCCCCTCCCACCCACACATCCCCACACAACCCCCACCCATCCACACACATCACCCACCCATATACACACACCCTCCATCCAACCACACACATCCCCCACCCCCACACTCTCCCACATACCCACCCCACCCATCCACACACACCCTCACCCAGCCATACACATCCCCCACCCATGCACACATACCCCCACCCAAAAACCCACCCTTCCCTATTAACACACATCCCCCCCCCACACACACACATCTTTCCACAATCACACCCATCCCCCAGCCCACACCCACCCACCCACCTACCCATATCCACAGTGATCCAGCTCTTCTTCTTCCTGATTCCTATTTTGAGGGAAGTGCATTACACTAATTTTAAAGGTCACTGTGCCCGACTTCAGCGTGCATTTGTCTAAGGTTTACTTCCTAAAAATAGATTACATCCAAGGTAGTGGCTTCATCTATTTACGGGTAGGTTTTCTTTCCTAACAATTGCTCCAGGGCAAAAGCCTTGTAGCCTACTCTTTGTAACTTCCAAATTCTTCTTCTGCTGCTGCCATGTATATCCCACTGTAGTACAGACCCTAAAGCAACTGAAACTATGCCTTTTTATCCTTTGCTGTCTCCTCCAGCTCCTTCCATGCTTCCATGTTATTCATCTCTTGTCTCTGGTTCACTTCTCCATGAATGTTTAGGTCTTTCTCTTATTTGTCCTTGTGACTCCAGAGGAAGGGCTTAATAAACAATTAACAGGCTTTCTAAAAAGTTTGTTGTATATCCTTTACAGGACATAACATTCAACCTCCGTATATTTTTTTCCTGTTTGTGATTTCTTGTACTCTCTAACTGTGTGTTTTATCCAGTGCCTGCATGTTTTTCTCACCTCTTGGGTCAGTGGAGTTTGTTTAGTGTGCTTCATTAGTTCTACTTTGGTGATTTTGTCATACTATTCTAGTCATCTATTCTGTCAGGCATGAATTAACGGATGCTTTTAGTTTATTAGTAATTGTTTCAGTTATTATCCATGTTTCTGGTTCATAGATCAGTAGTGATTTGATGTTAGAGTTAAATATTCTAAGTTTGGTACTAGATTTAATTTCATTCAACTTACACAAATGTTAAAGCTGGCTATGTGGTGAAAGGTTACGAATGCAATTCCTAATTCTGTATACTGCATTCGAAACACAGCTGCGGGCGATTTGGAAGCAGACCGCCACGCGCTGGTTTCCAAACAATGGTATGAGTGGCGGTCGTTCAGAAAGCAATGGCAAACTACTGAACGTAAACTTGCACAAGAATCACAAACAGCCAAAATATGCTGGGGTTGACTGCTACATCCTGTAAAGGATATGCAACTAACTGTTTCCACAAATATTCTAGTGCTATGAAGGCTTCTCTTACTTTTTGCTTTATTTTATTACTCCTATCTACACCTCCATCTTGATTTATATTGCTATCTAAATATAAGTACGATTCATCCTCTCCAAGTAAAATTGATTTATTTGCTTGATTTATTCTCATCTTTGTATTTTCTCTATGAATTTTCAGACATATTGTTTTAACCTCTCATGAAGTGTTTTTCATTTATCTTGCATCTTATTTGATTTCCTCAAGCAGAGACGCCTCTGGTGGCTGGGCCATGTATCTCGAATGGAGGATGAATGTATTCCCAAAGAGCTCCTATACAGAGAACTAGCCACAGGGAAGAGGCCAACCGGAAGACCCCAAATGCGATATAGGGATATGTGTAAACAAGATATGAAAACCCTTGGCATAGATCCAGACACGTGGGAAAGAGTTGCAATAGACAGATGTTCCTGGAGAAGAGATGTACGAAACGGACTGGTGCTCTTTGAGCCCAATCTGATCCAACAAACTGAGGATAGGCGGCACAGGCATAAAATGCAGTCACTTACTGCAGGACTGCCTCATCTTACAGATGCGGAAACTGACAGAGATTGTCACTCTCGCATTGGACTATACAGTCACCTGCGGTGCTGCCAGGTACCTCTCCAGCGGCACAACTCTATAGTCCTTCAGGACTGAAAGAGGCCTACTACTACCATTTGATTTCCAAAATTTGTGGAATTTTTTATTAGCACAACTTTCACATAGGACTTTCTTTTGTTTGCCCTTATCTGAGAAGACTAGGTTATCGATCTCACTACCCAAGAGATCAGGCGGACATGTGATATTAGAAATCAATGGATGTTGTATAAATGCCCAGCCCCATGCTGGATTCGACCTTGGTAACCTGTAGGTTTGAGCTAGACACAGTCATCTCGCAGTCACATTTCCCTTGAATGGAGAGATCAGTGGAAACTGAATGTGCTGGCAGAAAAATTGCCTTGAAGACCTGTGAAGTTGAAAAAGAATAAACCAAACACAAAAAATCAACAGTAATATCAATAGATGCTTACCTTACTATCTAGGGGATAGGTGTTAAAGCAGTGAAGTACTGCAGCGAACAGCACTGCTGTATACTCAATGTAGAATGCCACAAATGAAACAGTCCGGGAAAGATGTTCCTGAACATGGAAACAAGTACATGGTATTGAAAACATAACTGAAATTATAAAATAAGTGAATAAGTAACTAATTCATTTGTTACATGAAGAAGGAATAAAATTCACTTTATTACATCATGTCAGTCTGAAGACAATAGCAGTTGTTTTTTGTTTGTTTTTTGGGGGGGGGGGGTATTTTGTTGCGCTCACTTGCCTTGAACTCAAGCATAGTCCATACATACTACTTCTAGTACTGACAGGCAGCGCTAACAGACAGCATGTGCTGACAACACACGCAGACTGACGTCATCACAGCATGGCGTGACCGTGTATACATCGCTCTCTCTCTCTCTCTCTGTGCATGCGTGTGTGTGTGTGTGAGAGAGAGAGAAAGCAAGCATCAGCAGTTGTAATCTCCCTTGACGTCTGTGTTACCAACAGTAGTGTGAGTGTAGGTCACATTTTGTCAAAGGGTAAAATAGTATTTTGCTCTTTGTTCATATTAAATGATAAACTGACACACAAACATTAATAACTCGGCTTAGAATTGACCTACAGACTTAAATAAGGTACTGTTGGATTTGTTTTTTGTTTCAAGAGGTATCAAACTATGCAGATTATATAATTAAAAAGCAATTTAGAAAATGTTACTTCAGTGGCTATTCTTATCCATTCAGCCATGCTGACCTTGTAGTTGTTTCCACATTTCTTCTGCTGCTGCCTTTCATCTCCCTATGGAGCACAGACCCACAACCAACCCATGGCCAGCCCTTTATAGACTTGTTCATGGCTGGTTAGATTTTGCAGCTAAGGTTATCTACAGGATGAGGTAGCCAGCCTCACACCAACCCTCCTTGGCTGCCTCTTATAACATGCATGGGAGGTTACAGTGTTCCTATTCTTTGTTTCCCTCATGGACCCTGGTAACACATGGATGTTTACACATTTACTCCATATTAAATTTACAATGAATAAATGAACAAAAATGGAAGTGGAAATGATCAGATTTACAAGAACAATCATATGTGACCTAATGGATGTCAAAGTCTTCATCAGCTAAAAACAAAAGAGAACAGGATACTAAAGTACTACATCAACAAACCAAAAACACACCAAAAAAATTCTCTTTTAAAAACATGAAAAAGATACTAATTTAACATATGGGGCATCTACTCTGGAGTAGGGCGTACACAAGCTTTCTCTCAAGGATCCATATGGTTAATAAGTACCTGTTTTGTCATTTTTTAAATTTTATGTAATGTAGTGTAAAAACAACTGAATAAATTGTGGAGAGGGACAGACAGAACTACAATAATTTGATTTTTAAGAGCATGCATCTGTCCCATTGCAACATATGCCTGTGAGACCTGGACACACTAAATAAGCTGAACAGCCTTTGAATGTAAATGCTATAGACAAGTTCTAAGAATATCTTGGATGAAGAAAAAAACAAATGCATCTACACTTTAAGAGCTGAATACTGAAGAAGGTTGGCTATTAAAGATGATAGAACATAGAAAATTGAAATATTTTGGACACTTGAAACGTCACGAAAGTTTGGAGAGAACAATAATGGAGGGGTATATGCCTGGGAAGAGAGTGCTATAATGTTGATGTCTTCTAATTTCTGTTAGAATACTTCTCTCTTCCAATCAAGCTCGCTGTCCAAATAAACATTGTAGCAGATCAACGGGAACCAGAAATTAATGTCAACGAAAATGACGGCACAACGATGGCATTCCACGTAAAATTAAATTTTAATAGTGTTGATCGGTCGGACAGGTTATCAACAAATAGTTATATGACCGTTCCCATGTTGATCGGAGGTCAAGTCAAAATATAATAAATAATTATTGAGAAATATATAATTGCAACCTCCGAATCTGATTTTATCCTATGTCCTAAATAAATTGCGTGGGGTCCATCGACATGTACCTACATTACATTCCTCTGACTTGCTTTGATCTATGCCCGTGCTGACGCATTGACCTTTTAACAGTGAATCGCTCGACCAGTTGTAATACAATCTATTCTTCTCATTTCTTCTGTGCCATGCATTCATCCCGGATCGTTCCTCACAATCCAGACTGTGCCCATGTTTCCTGATGTTGCTGGAGTATTATATATCATGTCCATAACATCTTTCAATTGTAATTGTTGTTGATACTTTGGTGTTGAGATCTAGACCGCCTGTCTCCAGGATGTTTACCAACTCCTCTCTCTGACTGTCGTCACGTAGTCCCTGCCAGCAAAGTAAAATTAATATGATTCTCAGCTAGCTGTCCAACACAACAGTCCAGCAGAATAACTGGAGCAACTTCAATGAATATTAAACGACTGGAGGCAGGCTGACATTTCTTGCAATGCAATATTTATTTATATAGAATAGCTTGTGACGTCATTAAACAATCAACATCGCCGGTCCCATGCAATCGCACAATGCTGAACATTTTTATATTAAATTCATCAACTGCCAAGATAATGCTTAGCCGCCTAGCGTAACTTTAATTACACCCTTGTCGCTTATCATAATATCAACTACTTACAAACTCCTGTTTGTTGACTCTAGCTAACCTTGAGCCATTCCTTCGAACTTTGATTTAAATACTCATAGCCAATCGTCAGTCCTCATTTTGGAGTGTGCATTGATCATATGTCTGTTATAAATGATGTTTCTCTTCTACGATCTCCATCTTCTAAATGATTTACATGAACAATTCACCTCTGAGAATTTTATGCCGCCTTCCTTGTTGTCAGCTGCAGGCCTAACTGCTGGTTGCTAATCATGCGGTGACGTTTTTCACATAGTAACGTCACTTGGTGACTTTTGCCGTCTGCTTCTTTGAGATTAAATGTTTGGTTTCTTTCTCACATAAATTCTGTATCTCATTCTTAAGTGCTACATGGCAGTCCCCCGTGACGTCATCTAGCAACTTGTGTATTCATCCGCTACTCAGTTAACTCTGCCACGATTTACGTATTTAATTTCAAATCATTAATTCTTGCCTCCCGACGCTACATGGCAGAGAGGAAGAGGAAGGCCAAAGAGAAGATGGGTGCAGGATGTGGCGGATGATTTCCAGATGGGTGTATTGGATGTGAGACATCTTGCTTATGATCAAGAGGTTTACTGGAAGGTTGTTATGGGAGCGAGACTCTGCAAAGGACATGCTACTGAATGAATGAATGATTGTGCAGATTTACTGCAATTTAATTCGTGTAACTTTTTGTCAAAACTGTCGTCTACTGACTATAGTACTCTGCAGTGTAGGACAGGGAGGTCTTGAGCCTGTGGAATTAAGGCCACCTGGCTAGTGCAGTTGCCATGAACTGTGCAGGTTAGTGTTTTCTTTCTGCCCCTGACAGAAAAAAATCAACACCTTACCAAACATTCGAATCCTGGTCTCCCAGTGGGGAGCCCGGCATTCTAGTCACTCGGCCAGCCAGTAAATTTGTGTAATCACAATCAATCTAGCTTCATAACTGCTCATAAACTGAGTTTTCAAAATTAATGTAGTGGTTTTCTTAGGTCTTCCATACCACTGTAGGCGATTTCAGCATCAGCATTATTCAGTGGCTTGCCCTGTGCAGACTTTCCCCCCACATAACAACAGGCTTGTGAGATGTCTTTCCATTACCAGCCAAATGCCCTGCCTCTGTTTCTGTCATGTGTAAGTTATCATATCCTTCTACACCGTGGTCTTCCTCTTTACTCCTTCCTCCGTACACCTTTTATAACTGTATTTCCCAGACATTCGTCTTTATTACATGCCCAGAATATTTCATTCTCCTAAAGTTGATGTGTCATAATTACCAATTTTCTTCGATACTGAGCTTATGTTGGATTGCTCTGTTTGTTTTCTCTTTCATCAAATTAATTTGTAATATTCTTCTCTAACACTTATATTCAAAGGCGTTTTGTTATTTTCTGCTGATATGTTGCCATCAGGAAATATCCATGCTCTTAATACTCTGCCTTTCTTGTTTCTCTGGTACTTCAAATCATTAAAGGCTTTAATTGCTTTAGTTTTTACAGTGCAATGGTTGTTGTTTTAATTTCTGTTGTCGTTTTTCCATTGATAATACTGATTGTAATACTGCGTTCTCAGCATATTGAAGTACATGTGTTTCTATTTCTCCAGTTGTAGAGGGAATACTTTATGACATATATGTTATATTCAGTTTACTTCATGAAGTGAATAAGTAATCAATGTGTTACAATCAAGGATTTATATTCAATTTATCGCAAGAGTGGATTCATTTTCCAATTATTATAAATGTAAAGGCATTTCAATGCGTATATATAAATGCATCAGTGTTTACCTGTAAAATTATTTTTGAGTAAAATGGTACAATATGTGTCACAAGAATCAGTATAAAAAATGCCAGCAGTCCATGTGAATGTCTTGCTGCCTTTTTGTGCTCCAGAATTATTGTCAATATGACTAGAATCTGCAAGTGAAAACACAAGTACAAACTGTCAAACAGGCTTAAAATTTATTATAAAAATATAACAATGAAATACACAATAGATGTTGATACAAAAGAAGAAATAAAATATGGAGACAGGGTAGAAACTATGAGCAGTAACTTGTAAGGAGGAATACTTGACTAACTTCTATGGAAACATCTGTCTGAATTTTGTGTTTCATGTATGTAAAGGACCAGTTCTCTACACGCTGAGATCTCCATTGGTCTCCTCTCATTGAGCCCACACAGAGGCTTTCAAAATAATGCACAAACTCTGTAGCACAAAGGAAGTTAATTTACAGTATGTATACTAGAATCACACACGTTATAAATAATTTGCGCAGGTTTTCACTGCTGATACATGTGTATATATGTGCATCCATTATGAGATTAGGTACCTTTTTATGCATTTAATACAATATAACATGTCTGTCCATCTTCATGGCTGGCTTTTTTGTCATTTCTGATATGTTATCAATCAGATCTGGGAACTTTGTTCTCTTCTATCCATCCATCATGTGCCATGCCGGTAAGCGTGGGCGGTCATGTTCTGCCATCTCACTCGATCACCAGAGTCGTGGATCAGCTCCGTGTTTTTGTCTTGACCATGCCACAAGGCCAAGCCATCCAGGTACTTGCCTCTAGGTCTTCCTCTTGGTCTGTTCCCCTCGATCTTACCAGTTGTCACCAAGTTCTCCAAATCATTTCTTCTCATAACATGCCCAAAACATTGTGACTGTCTACGTCTAACGTCTCAATGTTCTCTTCTATGGTGGATAGGAAAGACTAAACAAGACTGTAACTTACCCCTACACCCTGCGATAAAAAAAGAAAAGACTAAACAAGACTGTAAAATACCTTCACTCCCGAAAAGAAGAAACAAGTCTGAACACGGCTGCACTGTACCTCTAAGCCCTGAAGTAGATGAAGAAAGAGAAGAATACTCAACGTATAAAGATGAGAAAATTAGAAATGATGAAATCAGGACTACAGTGGAGGTTATAGCAGCACTAGATTTAATTAGAAAACAGCAAGTGAAATGCCATATAACATGCAAACAATCAGTCCAGTGCACTAGAAGTAGTAGCACGTGTATGGACTACGCATGAGTTCAAAGCAAGCAAACAGAAACAAGCAAACAAATACTGTAATGAAGAATATCAGACATTAGTGTTCTGTCAATCTTCATTGAAATTAGTCTATCCATGATCTCTCCCTATTATGGACCATGGCTTATGGTCCAGATTTGCCATAGAGCACTGGAGGAAGTTGAAGTAGTCAAGTCTTCAGCCATGTGTGTTGTCTAGACTATATGACATTTGTACTTGTATAGTATACCACTGACAGAATTGGCACTCAATGGATGATGTGGTCAATATAACTCTGGCCACCTCAACTATCCAGGATATTTCCTGGTACCTATTTAAGGCTGACTCGACCTAAAAGCACAGGTCAATTTTTTAAAATCTACCACAATGGGGAATCTTAACACATAACCAGCATGCCAACAAGCAAGAATGCCAACAACTGCACTACGGCGACTCCCCAACTGACATTAGTAAGTAAACATTTAAAGTCAGCTAGCTACCTATTTGAGGCTGGGGGCCCTTGCCACGTTAAAAAATCTGGCTTCATGCAAAATTCAGCCCATAACCATTGGGTTGACAGGCAAGCTTCAAGCCACTATGCTACTACAGCTCCCCCTATCTTTAGTAATGTTGCCTTCATTCAACTAGATAAATATATCTTAACTACAATAGATGAACAGTAGATTTACATACTTTCTAGTAGTGACAGTCTGATCTAAATTAAAGAAAAACAATATGTGCCACAGAAACTACTATGTTAAACCCAAGACAGCCAAGGAAAGAGTAATACAAGAGCATGAGGTTTGTCTGTTGCTGCATATCCTTTACAGGACTCCACAGTGAACCTCAGTATTTCTTGGCCGTTTGTGATTTCTTGGCAAGTTTACATTCAGTAGTTTGCCATTGCTTTCTGAACAACCAGCACTCATACCATTGAATGAAAATTAGCACAAGGCCCACAGCTGTGTTTTGAGCGCAGTATGCGGAATTACAGATTATGTTCCTAACCCCTTGGCCACAGTGCCAGTTTGTCTCTGTACTCTAGGGTTATAGTGGAAATACTGTACAAACAGAATGAATATAAAACATGTGACATACATATGAGGTTAACTTCAGGACATCTGTAAACATAAGTAAAGGATGTATGTCACTCTGGTAATATCTGACATCTTGACTGTACAAACAAAGTGAATATAAAACATGTGACATACATATGAGGTTAACTTCAGGACATCTGTAAACATAAGTGAAGCATGTATGTCACTCTTGTAATATCTGACATCTTGGACGGTACCAGCCAGGGCAGCAGTAAACATCACAACACAGCAGATCTAGGAATAAATGGTGAATTTTACATTCAGTTATTATCCCATATTTATTGAAAAGACTTACAAATCAAATAGGTATTTAATATTTATTCAATAGAAATCAAATCAGCTCAATTGGGAAGGTACAAGCCTTATCCTGGTGTGAGGAAATGCAACCTAAAGACTAAATATCATGGTAGGACAGCCAAGGCCATAAGCCTTGGTCTGCAACTGGTCTAGGATCGAATCTCTGAAAGGTGGACAGTAAGAGTATTGTTTTGCTAATCCAGCAGCTTCTGCAGCTTATCTTGTTCCAGATGTACTGATCCAGATGTATTGGTGTTACCTTTCCTCTGAAATAGGCAGACCGAGAGAGGGATCATGATGTATGAGCAACATATGGTCTCTAAATTCAGCTTAGGCTTTGTACTATAGAGCGGCATAATGTCTTTTTTAAAGCAAAATGTAACAAACTATTGTCTGTCAAGACGGCAAGGTGCCAGTTACAGTTACACCAGAAATCAAATAGATATGTAATATTTATTCCATAGAAATTCAGTATACATTCTAATTTTATTGAACAAAAATAGTTTATATATTTATTTATTCTGTATACATTCAATGATTATTCTACATTTTATTCTACCAAAATTCAATTATTTAAAAATTGTACATCCTTTGCATGGCGCTGCAATAAATTTCTGGTGATTTTTTAAATCAACTTTATGAATTATTCAAAATTCTTTGTAAAGCATCAACAAAACATCTTAAAGTGAAAGTAATGAGACAATAATTATATTAAACAAGCAGACTGACACATGCAAGTACACACACACACACACACAGACAGGCTGACAGGCTGGCAGATACTCCACTACACCCAAGGGAAGAAGAGCAGGGGGAAAAAACCATAATATGCTGTTACAAATATCTATATATATAAAAGAGAATGTTTGTTTGTTTGTTTGTGTGTCTTTTATGCGTTCCCAAATGGTCCATCCTATTGAGATGAAATTTTGTAGAGATGTTGATCTCACTCCCGCGGATCCAAATGACATAGTTAGTTAGTTTAAAAACAGTTTTGTACGTAATAAAACAACATTAAAAGGAAAGACGTATAATTAAAATATTGTAAGGGGACTTAACAAGAAAAGTTATATCAAGGGACATTACTTTTAGTAGCATTGCTATATTATGTATTTTTCTTAAAGTTTTATTAAATGTTTAAAGAAGTTATCTACAGTCATATGCATTATAAACAAAGTGATAAAAACTTTAAGGCATCTTCAAAGTTTTCATAAAAATAATGGATCTATGTTAGATACGTGAAAATTTTCTAACTCATTTTTTTAATTTCCCTTCGACATCACATTAAATGTTTTATTCTTCTATTACTATACTGAATAATGTAATTTTTTTTGGAGAAGAAGTTAGTTGCATATCCTTTGAAGTACTCCGCAGTCAACCCAACATTTATTGGGTATTCGTGATATCTTGACAAGTTTACGTTCAGTAGTTTCAGGTTGCCCTTGATAGTTCTCTTCCAATATTTTGGCCATATACCATACTTCCATATCTTTTACTATTCTACTATATATATAAAAGAAAATGTTTGTTTCTTTGTGTGTCCTTTGTGCGTTCCCGAATGGTCCATCCGATTGAGATGAAATTTTGTACAGATGTTGTTCTCACTCCCACGGATCTAACTGAAATAGTTAGTTTAAAATAAATTTGTAATTTTTACATGAAAGAAAAAGGCATTATGAGCTTCAGAAACAGACGCGCAACGGGAACGGGAGCATCAGAAACAGACGAGCAACGGGAACGGGGGCATCAGAAACAGATGAGCAACGGGAACAGGGGCATCAGAAACAGACGAGCAACAGGACCGGAAACGGGAGCAGGGGCCGAACGCGTACGCTGTGCGCTTAGAGAAATGTATTTTAATGTATAACGACTACTTATATGAATTAAATCAGACGCTCCCCTTAGTTTTACTTATAAAATAACAGTTCTGTACAACCAGAATATAAAATGCAAGCTAACCATTTTGAGGATTAGAAATACAGCCAACGGTTTTTGTTCCTCGGGCCGTCTTCTGCATAACAAATATAGATGAAACGGCAAATATAGCCATAGGTAAAAACATGGCAGTGGTAACAGGAATGATGTTTGAAAGCAGTCAGTTAACTGGGGCCAGGTATTGTTCCATGAAATGGTGTGGTCCTGGAAATGTTAAAAGAGAGATAAATTAATACATCATGTCATGACTGATTGAGACGCAGTTGGTAGTATAGTTGTAATACTAGTCTCTCAACCAGAAGATGAAGGATCTGACATAATTAAATGAGATTTTATTTTGTGTTTGCTCGTTTTGAACTCAAGTGTAGTCCATGCACAAGCTACTTCTAGTGCAGAGGACTGATTTTTGTGTGTGGATTAGCTTTTCCTATTAGCATCAGGCAAACCCACTCCGACTTCAGAGGTATTTGTAATTTATGTCCAAAACACAAGGATGAGAAGTCAACATTTTAGTTCAATTGACAGGTGTATTGGATAAACCTGCTACCTCAGCATCAGCACACTGGATGTTTAAGTATGTGCACTCTGATCCATTCGGCCATGCTGGCCTAAAACTGACTGATTTAAACTGATTCACAAACAACCATTTTAAAGTAAAGAAAGATATTAAGACTAAAACTGGTTGATTTAAACCGATTCACAACCATTTTATAGTACAGAAAAATATTAAGACTAAAACTGATTGATTTAAACCAATTCACACACAACCATTTTAAAGTACAGACAGATATTAAGACTATAACTGATTGATTTAAACCGATTCACAAACAATCATTTTAAAGTACAGAACGAACGAACGAAAATCTTTAATTTCAAAGGGTTAAGAATTGGGCACGCAGGCCCGTCTGACATTCTGCCCTTCTTCCGAAAAATATTAAGACTAAAACTGACTATTTTAAACCGATTCACAAAACAACCATTTTAAAGTACAGAAAAATATTAAGTCTAAAACTGACTGTTTTAAACCAATTCAAAAACAACAATTTTGAAGTACAGAAAGTTATTAAGACTAAAACTGGTTGATTTAAACCGATTCACAAACAACCATGAAGCAAAGAAGACGTTTCAGTATCTCCCTACATTCGGCCATGCTGACCTTTATTAAATAAAATGCACTGCACTGTTTTGTGAAGCTTGTAGATCAGTACATCCAACTTCAACAAGCATTTTTCTGGGTTTGCTTTCCCCAGCCTTTGACTATGCTTAGTCTACCTACCAGGCTGCAAGTTTGTGTATCTCTTCATCTGGCTTCTACCTTTTGATCTATCCAATGTGATGTGGTAGATGGTCTCACCTCTAGTTTTGCTTAAATTCTGTTTAAGATGGTATTTTTCATTATATATATAGCTAGAAAAACGATCTTTTTCTATGTTTGTACATATCCATAGATATGCATGTATACTTGGCGAGAATTTAATCTCCTGTAAACCTAGTCTCCCTGGTGTACTCCTTTCTCCGTATATTCTCATGAGTAACGCAGCTGCGCGAAAATCAGCAGCGGCTTGTGCCGCGCTGATAACTTATGGGGGTACGTGAGCCGGTCGCTCAGAAAGCAATGGCAAACTACCGAGCATAATTTTGCCTAGTACATCAACAGCAGCTGAAAAATGCTGGTGTTGACTGCAACGTCATGTAAGGGATATGCAACATTATAAAAAAAACCTAGTGAATGTTCTATGGTTTTTAACCCTTTAACGGGCATAGCGCCTGATATCGTTCGATGCGTTAAACGGTCATAGCGCCCAATCGCGTCTTTGACGACTAGTCGTTTTAAAAATGCGATCTCTCGGTTTTCCGACACTTCCGATAACTACTTTCACTTTCGCCGATAGCTTGACAACGTGGCCGCCATTTGTAAACGCGCTACAATGACTTTGAACAGACTTTAACGGACTTTTTTTGATAGTTTTCGGGATTTTTACGCTGTTTTTCAAAATGGATTTCGGCGATTCTTCAAGTGATAGCCGAGATTTCGCTCTGTTCAATTTAAATGACATTAAAGGGCACGAAGTTGATTATTAATCGGAGCTAGATATCAGTGCAAAGCGTTACTTTGCATTAGCAGTCGTGAGTCAGACTTTAAAGAAAGTGATTATGATTCTGAAAATGTGTTTGTAAATTGCCGTATAGATGACAGAAAATCACAAACAACATGCCGTATTTCGTAAATATTTGTGTTCATATATGGATTACCGGCAACAATCACGTGAGTAACATATTCTGCATGCTTTTCCCTTCATTGTGTTGTTTATTTAACTAAAATCGGTTGACTAACACCTTATTTGTGATGTTTTTACTAACGCGACCCGAAATTTTACAGAACCTGAAAAAATCTTGCCCGTTCAGGGCTACAAAACGGACAAGCGTCTGCCCTGTAAAGGGTTAAACTATATATTATACATTATAGTATAGAAATATTAGTTGTGCATGCCTACTGCCCCAGCGGAGGTCTGGCTGAGTAACATATTCAGTTTTGGCCTGCAAACATTGTGGCCACACGAGAATCTGCCTGGCTACTTGTCATCAGCCATCAGATTGTGTTTCCCGTTCCATTTCACCAATTAACCCTGATGCGGGAGAGAACAGGAGCCAGTACTAGCTTTATAATTCACTTGGGGTTGAAATAATAACTCTACAGGCCCTAATTAGCCATCAGTTCAAGAGAACCAATTTCAGAGATAGTTAACTACCAAAATTAATCTACGCTAGTGGCACTGTTCCCCTTTTGATAGGTCTGATCACAACAGTTGGAAGAAGTCTGCACCTTCATTGTTGGTACAGCTGAGTCAGCAACGCATACTTACCTGGTCCGGAGCACCCCGATTATTGCCGGAGAGTGTGAATCAGCAACTTGCCTTTGACCATCACCATCATCTCTATAAATTGTTCCCACTGTCATAGGCCAATCTTTTCTCTGTATTTGCCTGTGCAGTTTCCAGAATTTTCGCAGTGTTTTATCACCTCCAATCTCCTTCATGAAACATTCCCATTTTGCCTTTTTGGCCTCTGCAGCACAGCGTTTGAAAGCCTCCACCTTGTCTTTCTTGACATTTTCCGCTGTGTCCACTTCCTCTCGTGAGCTTCGAAGTGTCCGTCGCACTTTCTTTAGCTGCTTCACTGCAGCTCTCTTTGCTTTCCAAGCATGGTCTACTTCTGGGGTCCACCATGGGGGTTGCAAAAAAGGAGTTTTAACAGTCCTGTTGCATGCCCCTTGCCTGAGGCACCCAAGAAGGCAATCGGTCCACTCATACCGGAAGGTCTTGCGTGCTCTCCCAGCTTTAACTTTCCTGGGTTTAGAGATCAGGACTGATCATGGCATGTGATCACTCCCATGGTCATTCAAAACAGCCCACTTTACATCAAGGACTGATGACTGGGAGACAAGTGCCAAGTCAATAGCTGTGTCTGCATCGCCAGGCCTCATTGCCATTCTAGTCGGCCTACCATCATTTATGCAGACCACATCGGAGTCCACCATGGCATCCGCAAGGGCAATTCCCTGTTGGTTTTCTCCACTACTGTCTTAATCTCTGTTCCTTGCATTGAAGTCTCCACATATGAGTAGCCTATCACCTGGTAATTCCTCCAGTTCCTTAAGCCAGTCCCAGTGTTCCTTTCTGACAAAACAGTCCACTGTGGCATATACATTTATGATGTTCCAACTTAAGCCACCAATCTCCATTTGTATACCCTGGACCTCTCTTGCACTGTGATTCCACTGGCTCAAGTCAAGTACCATATGCTTCATTCCTTCCTTCACCAGCAGACCTTGTCCATGTCTCTTCTGCCCAGTAGGGTTTATATAACTGGCGTACCCAGGGCAATGGTATTTGTCTGTATTTAGCTCCTGGAGCATGAAGACATCAAAATCATATATTAGTCTCTCCAATACAGGACCTCTCTGTCTGGCACTGCGACAATTCCAGTATCCCACTCTTACATAGTTGAAACCTAGTCTCTCCACTTTTCGTCTTGTTCTCCTGGCGCCTGCCCTCCTATTTCTATGCCGTCTTCTCACACCATTTCCTCGTCTTCTCCTCCTCACTCTCTCTTCGCTAGCCTCTGAGGGATGAATCAAGCGCAGAGCACATGCTCCGTAGCTCCGGCGACGGTTCCCGTGTTTAAATAAATCCATAGGCAATAGGCAAAGTTTGGATATTGCAGGAAATAAATGGTCACCCTAACATTGCCTGCTTGCTAGGCAAGAGGCAGGGGATGTCCCACAGGAGTCCATACGCCTGGTGCCGCCCCGCACGCCTGCCAGACGTCCAACGTTCACGACCAGTTTACCCATAGCCATCCAGTTCCTCAGCACGCTGGTCCACCTTGAACTTGGGGGTTTATATTTGGAGTTTTCCGTCTCCTAGATGGACTGCTGTCCAAAGCTAACGGGTTCCACCTACCCGGGGGAGGGGTTAGAGCGCCCTGACTCGCATGGCAGGCACGTCTCCAAGCTTATGAGGTATTTTCTCAGGAACTCAGATCCCACTCTGAGACCCCGCCTCGTCCTCTGTGCCCACCGCCAGTTGGTCTGTGGCTGCTTATTTGATATTCGCAGCTAACCTCTATAACTAGAGGCCGTTACACGATCCGCCACCAGTGGACGCGCTGGGTCGGAGATGGTTGCCCCAATTTTATCATTCGTCACAGGGCATAGCAGTCAACCCCAGGGTTGTTCATTTGAACAACTAAGGGTTGTTCATTTGAAACCCGTTCCAATGGCTCTATGACAAAAGCATGAAAGAAACATTAACAGGTGTGGTAGAATTAAACAAAGCATTCATTTTGAATGAATTATGCACCATGGGTTGGTCACCATAGGCATTCAGACAAGCCTCCCATTGCTTAGGTAGGCGGTGAAAACCATCCTCTAAAAAGGATTGTGATCGCTCACTGAACCAAGTGTTTACCGCGTTCATTATGTCTGCATCTGTGTGAAATCGTTGCCCTTTGAGAGCTTTTTTTAGAGGTCAGAACAAATGAAAATCACATGGTGACAAATCAGGATTATAGGCTGGATGTTGCAGAATTTCCCACTTCTTCCTTGTTAATGCTTCCTGCACAATCTTTGCAACATGCATTATTGTGCAACAAAATCACACCGTGAGAAAGCATGCTGGGTCGTTTATTCTTGATGGCTTTTTGCAGCTTGTCTAGCGTTTTCAAGTAGTGGGTAGAGTTGATGTTGACACCAGGTTCTTTAAAGTCGGCCAACAATAGCCCTTCATGGTAAAAAAATGCACTCAGCATAACCTTATCAGTGGAAACCTGTAACTTGAATTTTTTTACCTTTGGTGATCCAGCATGCTTTCATTGCATGCTCTGTCTTTTGCTGCTCAGCTCAAAGTGGTGACACAATGATTCATCGCTTGCCACTATGCGGAAGAGAAATGCATCACCCTCCACTCTGTCACGCACCAAGTGGTTCAAACACCATCCCATGCGTTCCTCTTTTTGGTGGTCGGTCAACATCCGTGGTATCAACTGTGAACACAACTTCCGATATTGCAGTTTCTAACGAACGACCTTTTGAATTGTCCCAATTGACACATCCAAATTCTTTCACTAGCAAACGTATGCTTCCACAACGGTTCATCTGTACTGCTGCATCAATTGTGGTGATATTTTTTTCTGTTGCAACAATATGCGCTTGACCTGGCCGTCGAAGATGACATCCTTTCCAAAACATTCGTGCCCAGTCTGTCACTTTTGTTTTCGACACACTTTTGTTACCGTACGCTGCCTGCATTCTTTGATGAATGTCCACTGGTCCAGAATCTTTGAGCTTCCCTCGACGGATCTTGGATCAACCCGGCCATTTTCTCAACGTTCAGAAACAGAACCTATGCATCATGGGACGATAAGCATGTGCTCTTTTATTCTTTGGTCAGTACTTATCACGCCGGCTTCGTGGCTTAGAGGTTATGACTTTTCTCCGTAATCTCATATACTCTCGTCGGTAACGTGATGACGGTTAGAATCAGCAGTGGTTCGAATCGCATCAGTAACTTACGGGGTATGTGAGCCAGCCTGCTCAGAAAGCAATGGCAAACTACTGAGCATAATCTTGCCAAGAAATCAACATACAGCTGAAAGATGCTGGTGTTGACAGCAAGGTCCTGTAAAGGATATGCTAAAAAAAAAAAAAAAAAAAAGTACTTATCACAATTCTATGACATGATCATGTTCAACGTACGCAATTACGCGCAGTGCAGCACGAATGGATTTCAAATTAACGTTCTTAATAGTTTAACTAGAACATCCTTTGTTTTGGATCCCACAGGTCATAAGAAATAGAGGGAAATTTAAAAAACAAAACAAGAGAAGCGAATTAAAAACAGAGATGAATGATATGGGGAGAACATGCAAGAGATGGCCAAAGATGGGAATGCTTGGCCTGAGTTGGCTGAGGGCCTCTATTCCACTGGGAGTTGACAGCAGAAGAGGAAGCAGAATTGGGCACTGAATTCCATACCAGTATTTGTTGTTAAATACAACCTGAAATAGGAGAAGAACAATGTGTTTTTGTAGAAGGCAAGGGTACAGTAAATGCTGTGGATATGCTGCAAACAATAATTGAACACACTATAGAAGTAAACAAAGATCCATATCTTTGCTTTATTGACTACACAAAGGCTTTCGATAAAGTAAGACATGCCAACATGATACAGATGCTTGCAGATCTACAAATTGATGGGAAGGACCTTAGACTTATAAAAAACATAAATTGGAAACAACAAGCTGCCATAAAAATTGATAATGAAGTAGGTCAATATCAGCCTATTAAGAGAGGTGTGAGACAGGGATGTGCAATGTCTCCAGATCTGTTTTCCCTGTACAGTGAAAATATTTTCAGAAATATAGAAGATATGGAAGGAATCAACATTGGGGGATGATACATCAATAACATTAGATATGCAGATGACAGTCTTGATTGCAGACAATGAAGACGACATGCAACATTTAGTAGATGCAGTTGTTGCACACAGTGAACAACTAGGGTTAGAATTAAATTGTAAAAAGACACAGACTATGGTCGTCACTAGGAAGAACGAAATACCACAATGTAATATACAAGTAAATGGGAATATTCTTCAACTTCTGAATAGGTACAATTATCTCGGAACAGTAATAACATCTGATGGGAGATGCCTTGAAGAGATTATAACAAGAATCGATATGGTGAAAGTAGCCTTTTGTAAGATGAAAAACATACTGACCAATAAAAAGATGTCAATTGCAACGAGAAAAAGAGTGCTGAGGTGCTACATAGAACCTGTACTGTTGTATGGATGTGAAGCTTGGACAATGAGCAAATAAGCTGAAAAACATCTGATGGCTGTGGAAATGTGGTTTCTGAGGAAAGTGCAAAGAATACCATGGACAGACAGAAAAACCAATGACCAAACAAGAAACAGATGGAAATTTTACACCGATTGGAGAAATTAGACGCAGACAGTCAAAATTTTTGGATATGTTATGAGAAGAAATAAATTGAAGAACTTGGTGACAACTGGCAAGATTGAAGGGAAGAGAACAAGCGGAAGACAGAGAAGTAAATACCTGAATGGCTTGGACACGTGGCATGGCCGACCCAGAAACACGGAGCTGATCCATGACTCTGGTGATCGAGTGAAATGGTGAATCATGACCGCCCACGCTTACCGGCGTGGCACATGTGGGGTGGATGGATTTGTTATTGGTAAGGGAGCAATTTTTCTACACACACATTTGTCTATAAGTTACTTAGATAGTTAGATAGACAGCTAGTTAGCTAGCTAAATAGCTTGTTTCATTAATTAGTTAGTTAGTTAGTTAGTTAGTTAGTTAGTTAGTTAGTTAGTTAGTTGATAGATCATCCTCATAACACATCGAACCATTCAGTCCATAAGTGCTTGGATCTCCTCCTCAGTAAATCCTGCAGTGTGTAGAAGCTCACGATACCAGTTCTGTGTTGGTTTATTAATCTTCTTTGGCTTCCTGCATGGTGTTCTTGCCTGGCCACACATCTTTTAACTTGCTGTTCTCGCACTCTGACCATAGTTGTAGATTCACAGTCATCACTTGGTTCTCACAAGTCTTACTTCTCGTAGAGCATTCAGTATACCAGCCTGGTCCATGGCTCATCCGGCCTTCACAGAAGTTTTACCTGCAAGCCTGCCAGCCTGTTCATTTCCATGTACACCCACATGCCCTGGCACAAAAATGAAACTTCTTCTTCTTCTGCGTTCATCCGGATTTTATTTTCGGATGTGACTGCGTTGTGCCTGTTTACAGCAGAGCTGCGTTCTTGCGCCGTCAGGCCGACACATCCGACTTCTGTGGGCATTTGTTGACCGGGTTAATCTTCCCGGGGAAAATGAAACTAATCTTCATAAGAGATATGTCCATAAGTGCTCCAGTCTACTCACCAAACATACAGAAGAATAATCTCACTACAATGCATAGCTTCCATAGCATCAGTGAGGATCCACATGCGTATACCAGAATCACACTTGCTACAAATATTCTGTTGTGGGTGGGTTTTCTCATTTTGAAACGTTGTACAGCAACCTATTTGGCTACCTTTTAAATTTCCAATTGCAGATGGATTTTAATCCTTGAAAACTTGGTGTCTAATCTATTACCATAGGATTAGGTGAAGTATATCATTTTATGAACCTAATGTTTGTAAAAATCCATACCTGTACAGCTCTGATTTGTACCAGATTTAATCAAATGAGATGCACATGCCACACTTCTTAGCCACTCCTCCCTCACCATAAGACTTTAGTTCTACTACTTTAAGTAGTATTAACTGACTACATTGATGTGCCGTACAGACTTTAGTTTTAGTACTTTAAGTAATTATTAAGTGACTACTGTGATGTGCTGTACAGACTTTGGTTTTACTACTTTAAGTAGTATTAACTGACTACTTTGATGTGCCGTACAGACTTTAGTTTTACTAATTTAAGTAGTATTAGCTGATTACTTTGATGTGCTGGGACTGTGGCGAAGAGGTTACAAGTGCAATTCAAAATCCTGCATACTACATTCAAATCACAGCTGCAAGCGATTTGGAAGCAAACCATCTTTTACTGATTTTCATACAATGGTAGAAATGCCAGTTGTTCAGAAAGCCATGGCAAACTACTGAAAATAAACTTGCCTGGTAAATAACAAATAGTCAAAAATGCTGGGGTTAACTGTGACATCCTGTAAAGGACATGCAACTTTTTTTAAAAACAAAAACTGTGATGTAATATTGGTATGATGGTAGATTGATAATTCACATCATAAACTATAGAATTCTCTTTTAACATTTCCCAGTTATGTCTTCATTTACTTATTGTAAACTTCATAAAGAAGATGTTTATCTATGTTACAATTGATGGTGTAATTTCTCTTCATGGTTTTCCCAACAGGGATTCCCAGAAAGAAAGTTTATAATGACACATATATCTGCACTTTCTTTAAATGACTATGAATATATGTACTCCACCTCTGCTAAATGTTATATCCACTTTACTTTTTCATTGCAGATACATCTCTCTCTCTCTCTCTCTCTCTCTCTCTCTCTCTCTCTCTCTCTCTCTCTCTGTGTGTGTGTGTGCGCGTGCGCACGCATCCATTTTGTCATTGGGTACTTATTATATAACTTATAGCAATGTTACTTATTTCTGCATTTTTACATTTTTATGGTTAAAAACTAAAGTCTGAGACAAACTCTAAAACAATTCAGTAACTAAAAGTAAGGGAATAATACTACTGTAGGTTAACTTGGTCCCAATAATCCAATAACAATAACTATAATAGGGTGACTTAAAGTAAGTTAGCATAGCTCCATATGGGATAAAAACCTGGTGCTGTCGACTTTAAAGCGACTTTTTTTTAAAAGTTAGCATGGTAACATTTGGTTGGGACTGTGAGAATTAACATTTTATAAGTAGAACATAGTGAATTTGAATAACGAAGACACAAACAATAGATTGCACAATTTATTAACTGGCATATTTCGCTGCATCTTGTCAGGTACATACTGCAGAAATCACACAACATGCCATGCGATATCCAGGGGTTAAACATAATTTAAACATTTCAACTCAGAAATAACTACGGCTCATATGTTACTGGCCATCGAATATTGACTGTCATTACCCGTCCTTCTTTCCATCTTCTACGTTCTTCCTGCCGTTTCAGACCTACCGTTACTGGGTTCGGCTGTGCCTTTGTTAATACTTCTATGACCGTTGTCCTCCTTGATCATCGCTTCCATTTCCAGTCATACTTTAATCACTAACATGATATCCCGCCAATGTTAAGCCAGCCGAGTCACATAAGTTGCCGCCTTTTAGAACTCCCAAGTTTTTTCCTCCGTTGTTCACCTTCTTTCATCACCTCTTTTTTTTCCGACGTAATACGCCTCGATACATTAGCACTTCTGTTCTGGGATTCTTTGGTCCCTTTTGCTTACGTCATTATGCAGCACCTGCTACTTGGCACAACATAAAGTAAATTAATTAGATAAATCCTTCTTTTATCACTTTATGGTGTCCGCCTCAAGTGCTGGAGGTCAATTCAATTCAATTCAATTTCAAGCCCCTGTGAGGCCGGGATTTTTTTCACGTGGACTTCTAGTAACAAAATTTCCCCTGGTCTCTGGGTAGTGAGATCAGATGAGTTAATCTACTTAAAGTAGTAATACTAAAGTCTGTACAGCACATCAAAGTAGTCAATTAATACTACTTAAAAAGATAAAGAAAAGAACATAGTGAGTTAATGCCTAACAAATGCTTGGGGTTATGGGAATTAACTTAATATGTAGAATATGGTGAGTTAAAGTAACAAGTTAAAAGTTGGTTTTGACAGGAAATTAAGTTATTAATGTGCCTAGAACTAGTAGTAGAACATAATATGTGAATGTGAGTTAAAGCCTAAACTTTAAACTTTAGGCACTACCTAAAGCAACAACAGGTTGGGAGTGTGGGAATAAACGTCACATTCTGAACATATGTGAGTATTAAAACTGGTTTAGGGAAGGAGTTAATTAATTATTACTTCTATCATTATTTTATTTCAGTTAACTTGCCAGCCAATCTTCACTTATCAGACCATTTGTTCCCACGAAGAGTTTTGCTGTGATTGTAAGACTTTGAGTAATACATCCTAGCTAGCAGATGATCCGCAAATTATCATGAATTGGTGAAAGGTAAATTTAAACCGGTAGACAATTTACATTATGGTTTAGTTTAGTTTAGTCGATGGATCAACATCACGGCATATGGGTGTAACCCATAATTACTCTGTTCTACTCCTAATCAAGCCTGAGTCCGGAGAATCTTAGTTCAGTGTACAAACTATGTAGCACCAGCGAGAATCCTGAAATACTTTCAGTAGATTTTTAACTTGAAATTTTGCCCCGGCAGCGCTGTTAGGCTACTATTTTTAAATTTCCAACTGCCAAGTGATTTTTTACGTGTGTAACACGGGCATCCGATCTCACTACCCAGAGACCAGGGCAAATTTTGTTACTAGAAGTCCACGTGAAATAAATTCTGGCTTCACCGGGGCTTGAAATCGAATTGAATTGAATTGACCTCCAGCACTCAAGGCGGACACCATACCTTGAGGCCACTCAGTCCCTATGCTTGAAGAATACAATCAACAGGAAGAAACCACAACCCAGGCTGTTAATACTTGATGGGAAATGTCACATACATGTTTTTGAGACAACTGGTAGAGACGGCTATCCTTGCTTTCCCTGAGAAATATCTGGTTTTCAATTATTTAATTGGGTTGGGTGTGAACGAACGAACGAACGAACGAACTGACTTTATTTTCAAAGGGTAACAAATTGAGCACGCAGGCCTGTCTTACATTCGGCTCTTCCAATCACTCATCTTTTGTTCATCAGTACATAGTACATTCACATAGGAAAAACAAAACATACTCATCATGCAGGTCGATAAAAACATCTTCTGTTGGAATTTGAACTTTTGACTAGAAATCCAATATACCAATGGACTAAATGAATATATCAGTGCACTAAGCACTAAATACCAATGCACTAATTCAATATAAGAGTGCACATAGAAAGGTTTAATCACAGGCAATAAACAGACATAACCTCCAACCTCTTGCACCAGTATTACTGTCAACCCACAAGAGTTGAGTTGACTGTGTTAAATCAGCACAGTGACACACTCGCCCACCCACACACACAAGATAGTTTACAGCTAATCTCACACAAATTAGTTTAACCTCCCACACTTACATCCACCATGCACATTTACTGACACACTTTACACAGCATCCTGGATGAGGCTACACTATGTCATATGAAATGTTAACAAGTTAAAAGTTGTAATTCAATTCTGGAGATGCTCCTGGAAAAAACTCCTGGACAGAAATTAGTGTTCCACTTGTGGATTCCCAAAGTCTCCACAACATTGGGATTCTCGTCCAGCAGTCTGATGCTGGGGTCAGCCCCGCGAACATATCGCACGGTGAGCCCAGGGAACTGGCTGGCACGACACGATTACTCTTCACAAATGCTTGGACTTTGGGAACCGACCCAATTTGCATCCGCATACATGAAGCTCTGCACAATAATAAAAAATTTAAATATTTGTTGTTTAGTTGGGCCTGCCCGAGTCTGCTCAGCCTGATCTTTCTGGCAGCACTGCATGCAGTCTGGCTTGATATGACCTAACTTAAAGTCATCCATCAGATCACATGTAGAATACTGATTTGTTTGATTAAATCCATAGATATAAATAAAACACAAATCGTTATTAAAATCTTACCCAAAACGAATCAATGCAGAATCCGACCATTGTCTTTCAGTTTCATTTGAGCTCTCTCGTCTGCAAAGTTACAGGTGTCGTTACAAAATGACTACCCGGAAAATTTTCTGCGGGGAAAAATAGTGAATAGAAATTATATCATCATGGCACATGATGGATGGATGTAACAACAGTAATGTATGTTTACGAGAAGTGAAGTAATATCGGAAATATTGAAAGCGAAACCTGTTCGTGTTGTTAAATTATCTTTTTATTTCTCTATCTTTCTATTTTGGAGTCTGGTGGCAAATATAATATAGAGAGCAATTGTGGGAGCCGCACTAGCGTAGTGCCAGTGGCTTGACACGCGAATGCCGACGCCATGGTCATGGAATCGAACCATAAATTTGGACTTTTTAATACTGACACAGGCTGTGATGCATGTAGTCTGTATTGTGACTTATAAAGGGGGATTTTTAAAACTGACTGGGCTCTTAGGCCGATCCAGCCAGAAAAGTGTGTACCAAGAAGTCGGCTGGCGCGATACTGATTACACCACATGCCGATTGGCCCATATATATATATATATATATATATATATATATATATATATATATATATATATATATATATATATGGGTCTAGCACCAAATGCCTTGCTCTAGCACTGTGTCTCTGGTCTTAAGTTGTGTACAAGTGGGTCCCTTAAACTAGGCCACTTGCAGCTAACCTGTCGGCCCGTAGGCTATAGCTATATTGATAATATATTGTCGATTCCCCGCGATGTGATAAGAAAAGGCGTTATAATATAACTTATATTGACCGTTGATATAAATATAACGATATGTCTAGGATTGCCGCAGGGTTCACCACTGTCACCAGTACTATTCAACACGTATACGGTGCCGATCACTGAACAATAGTTGGACGGGAGGGGTAGGACTCTGTCATTTGCTGACGACATTCTCGTGTATCGACAGGGTCGAGATAGACAGGCGGTTGCCAATGATATGCAGGGCGAACTAGATCGAATTTCCTCATGGTGTGCTGATGCCCTTGTCAGCCCTGCAAAGGCATCGGTTACATGGTTCTCCCTAAACAACCATACTGTGAACACAGACCTGCCGGCAGTAATATTATAATGGATGGGAGCATTTTGAATAGAACCCAGTCAATGACATATCTTGGCGTGAGGCTTGATCGGAGCCTGTCCTTCAGAGATCATGTCGATTATGTCATAACGAAAGCTCGAAAAGGTTTGTCAACAATGAGAGTCATGGCGACTGCCAATATCGAGCAAAGACTGCTTATACTTCTGTTCCAAGCAGGGATGGATTAACCATTAGGCAAACAAGGCACGTGCCTAGGGCACCAAGCATTTGGGGGGCACCACAAGTCCTCAAGAAAAATGTGTATATTGTCCCGGTAGCGTAATTGCATGGCATAAGCAAATCGCAAATGTAATATTGAATCGCACATTTTTTAACCTTGGTCCCACAACCCGGGGGTAAAATACCCCCCACCTAGTTTTTTTTTTTTTTTTTGTTGCTATTTTTTGTTATTTTTCTTCAAGGTTTTTTTTTGTGTGCTATTTTTTGACTTTTCTGGGATATGTTTGTGCTACGTAACGCAGTAATGCGTAGCGACAAATTCACTTCCGTTTTGGTCTGCTAGTGAAAACAATTGTGAATAGTGCTAATTTGTCGACGTGTCATTGAATGACTGTACATTTGCATAACGGCTTAGAACTACTTTGCATTTTCGAACATTTGAATAAACTACTTACTGATGTAGATATTACTAATTTAGCTTACACAGTAAAACTTGATTTGACGAAGGTAAGGTTAATGGTTACACTTTTTACTTTCGTTTTCGTTTTCATCTAAGGGTTTTTAATTCTAAAAAATCTTATATATATATATATATGGTAGTTAGCGTTGAAGGAGTTCATTACTGCGCTTTAAATGTGCTTTTATCGATTTTGATAAAGCAATTATTGATAGGGGCCTAAGTATATTATTCCTTAGCCTTATTTTGCATAATTTTCTAATATTTATGTAAATAAATTTTCGTTTTAAAAAATGTAATTATGAATAATCGGAAAATGATACCTTAGCATACCCACTTATATTGATTATATTATTTATTCATTTTTCATTTACAGCTTTTCACATACTTTTTTTTCAGATTCAGACCCCAAGATGAAACATGTTCAGTTAAGTGGTGCACAAAAGAGAAAACTAGCTAAACAAAAAGAGCATACTGTTTCAGTTGTAAAAGCTAAGAGCAGAAAATTTACGAATTATTTAGTTTCAGTTAAGCAACAGGTGGAACAGGATTTTACTGACACTAACAACCCTCTTGATAAGTCTACTATAGGCTGTTCTGCAAATCCAGACACTGCATTAGTGCTTGAAAATGAAATTTGTGGTGACCCACTTCAGTCTGCTGAAGATGATGATAAAGATGAAGATGATAAAATAAATCAAGCAGTAGATCCAGGACTGTGGATTGACTTCTCGGCTGATAATGTGGCTTACTGGGTTGACTGTGGGCCCACTAACTGTCAGCATCATTATGGTCCCTTTGATAAATCTTGCCGTATTTATGCTGAAGGAAAAATAACAAGATATTGTTCTCAAAAACTCTTCTATGGCACAAAAGCAAACGGTGAGCAGTACAGGAGAGAATGGTAATTGTATTCACCATCCACAGGATCTGTGTACTGCTTTGTTTGTAAAATTTTTGCGTCTAAAGGTTCCACAAGTTTGGCTGATAAAAAGGGGTTCAGTGACTGGAAAAATAACATTCAAGTTGATAATCATGAACAAAGCGCTACTCATAAAGACTGCATGTTAACATACCTAGCTCGAAGACAAGGCTCGGGTCTACTACAAAAGCTAGAAGAGCAAATAAATGAAGAGTACATTTACTGGGAACATGTTTTGAGGCGAGCAGTAGCGGTTATTTGTACTATAGCTGAGCGTGGCCTGGCTTTTAGAGGGACAAATGAAAAATTTGGATCTTTACAAAATGGAAATTATCTAGGGTTGCTGGAGTTGGTCAGTCAGTTTGATCCATTTTTAGCATCACACATTGCGAAATATGGAAATTCTGGAAAAGGAAATCCTTCTTATTTATCCAAAACTATATGTGAAGAACTGATTGAAATTATGTCCCAAAAAGTCCATGCAGTGATTGTAGATGAAGTAAAGGCTTCCGGTTATTTCAGCTTGTCAGTAGACTCAACACCTAATATTTCACATATAGATCAGTTAAGCGTTGTTCTTCGATATGTGGTAGATGGAGAGCCCATTGAGCGCTTTTTGACTTTCTTGGAGCTGCAAAGTCACGCCGGTGAAGGTATGGCTAAGCAAGTGTTGCAGTACTTACGTATTGATTTTTCGAAATGCAGAGGTCAATCCTACGACAACGCAGCTAATATGCCTGGGTGATACAAGGGCATGCAGAAAAAAATTCTAGAAGAAAATGAGTTTGCTATATACATACCCTGTGCTGCCCATTCACTAAATCTGGTAGGCAGAAGTGCCGTTGACTCTTGTTTAGAGGCAGTAAACTTCTTCCTTACAGTGCAACTGATCTATACTTTTTTCTCAGCTTCAACCAAAAGATGGAAGATTCTGAATTTTCGTTTTAAAACAGCCATTCTTGTGAATGAAAAGCTGGTAAAGTCCCTTTCCAATACTAGATGGGAAGCACATGCTGTTGCAAATGAAGCCATTCTAATGTCTCATCCTCAGATTATAGAAGCGTTAGAATGTTTACAAGAAGACCAGTCACAGAAGGGGGACATCAGAAGAGAAGCAGAAAACATTGCAAAGAAGATGCAAGAATTAGAATTTGCTTTCATGCTTGTCTTTTGGGAAGAAGTGTTACAACATTTTCACAGGGTCAGTCAAGCTCTACAAAATGAGCACGTGAACTTGAAAACGTGTGCTGATTTGTATTCTTCACTAGCAGATCACTTGCATGAATCTAGGAATGAATTTGAAAGATTTGAAGAAGCTGCAAAAGAAATAACACCAGGTGTGGATTATAAGTCAACTTTGACCCGTAATCGTAAACGAAAGACAGTGGTCATTGATGGTGATGCCCCAGAGGTATCTCAGAATGCCAGAGACAGATTTCATATATCTGCTTTCTACACCATTGTTGACAAACTTGAGACAGAGATGAGTAGACGAGGACAGGTATATAATGATCTAGCAGTTCGATTTTCTTGTTTGGTCGATGTACCACAAACATCTCAGTGTTGTGATTGATTGATTGAGTGTGTCTTGCCCACTCGCTCTACAGATCCACCAGCTAATAGAGCTATGCTGGCGAGAAGGACAAGTCCCACAGGATTTCAAAGATTCAAACATCATAACGCTGTACAAGAACAAGGGAGATTGGAGCGACTGTAACAACTATAGGGGTATCTCACTTCTGTGTATTGTTGGGAAAGTATTTGCCAGAATTGTCCTGCACAGACTTCAAGTCCTGGGAGATCAAGTCTACCCCGAATCACAGTGCGGCTTCCGTCAGAACCGGTCTACCACTGATATGATATTCTCATTGCGACGGATGCAAGAAAAATGCCGGGAACAAAATCAGCCACTTCTATTGCCTTCATTGACCTCACAAAGGCATTCGATTTGGTCAGTCGTGAGGGTCTGTTCAAAGCACTAAAGAAGATTGGTTGCCCACCAACTCTTCTGTCCATTGTGGAATCGTTCCACACAGGCATGAAGGGTATAATCAAGTTTGATGGCTCAACTTCAGAAGAGTTTGAAATCAAGAGTGGAGTTAAGCAAGGTTGTGTACTAGCCCCCACCCTCTTTGGGATATACTTTTCACTTCTACTGAAATATGCCTTTCGTGATCAGGATGACGGTATATACATTCACTCACGCTCAGATGGTGGCCTCTATAATGCTCAGAGATTGAAGGCCAAGACCAAAATTAGCAGGGTACTAATCAGAGAGTTGCTTTTTGCAGATGATGCTGCGATTACGACCCACTCTGAGGAAGAATTACAACATCTACTATCTGCATTCTCCAATGCTTGTTCTGAATTTGGTTTAACAATTAACAAAAAGAAGACAGATTATGTCACAAGGTGCACATGGTGTACCATCAATCTTTATTGACGACGCCGAACTGGAGATAGTAGACCATTTTACATATCTAGGATCAGAGGTAAATAGCAAATTATCCCTCGATCAGGAAATCAACATCAGGATTGGCAAGGCAGCAACAACAATGAACATGTTAGCAAAAAGAGTCTGGGAGAACAGGAAGCTTACTGCCAAAACAAAAGTCATCGTCTACCAAGCCTGTGTCCTTAGTACTCTTCTTTATGGCAGTGAAACCTGGACAACTTACTCACGCCAAGAGAAACGTTTAAACAGCTTTCATATGCGGTGTCTGCGAAGAATACTTGGTATTAAGTGGCAAGACAAAATCACAAATACTGAAGTATTGGAAAGATCAGGTTGTGTGACGATGTATTCCATGCTCAGTCTTCGTAGACTTAGATGGATAGGACACGTTAGGAGGATGGATGATGGTAGAATACCAAAGGACATCTTTTTTGGTGAATTACAGACGGGTAGGAGATCTCAGGGTCGGCCTCTACTACGATACAAAGATGTGTGTAAGCGGGACATGATTGATACAGGCATTGATAATGCACATTGGGAGCACGTCGCCACTGAACGTGTTGCATGGAGGGCAACTATCAGAAATGGAATAAAGACAAAGGAGAAAATGATTGCAGATAAAGCACACACAGAGCGTGAGAGACGTAAGATGGTGCAAAATGGTGGAAGTGACCATGTTTTCACATGCACCTACTGTGGGCAAACATTTGCAGCAAGAATTGGCCTTACCAGCCACACTCGCCACCGCCATGGATCGTAGTTATTAAGCCTTTTTGAAGCACAATGTACCAAACTATCGTCTGTCAAGACGGAAAGGTGCCAATTACAAAATTAATTAACTATTAATTTTAATACAGAATTACCTTATTGTAGGTTTTATATGAGTGATAGTAGTACAAACATATGTGTTTACATTTCACAACTGTTTTTCTTTGTTAGATTTTTGCATAATATTGAACATACCAGCAGTCAGTGGAGGATCGGGAGCCCGGGGCAGTAGGGGGCACCCATGTGGGTTTGTGCCTAAGGCACCAAGATGGCTTAATCCGGCCCTGGTCCAGTCTCTAACCCCATGTCCTGTCTCCCACTGGGTCTACAGTCCTGTCCTACTCTACCCATGCTCTACCTATGTCCTGTCCTTGTCCTGTGTCTTCTCTTACACTCACCAGGACTCTGACACGCTCTTGTCGCTCGCCCCCCCCCCCCCCTTTTTTTTTCGTGTCACTTATGTCATACCAACGTCATAAAATCTTTCTACAAAGAAACACGTTGCTGCGTAAGAACAGAAACAGGCAACTCTGACTGGTTCTCAGTCGAAACAGGAGTGAAACAGGGTTGTGTCTTATCACCGATGCTTTTTGGAATAGCTATCGATTGGGTCATGCGCAAATGCACAAACAACACAAATATGGGTATCCATTGGGTTGACAAAATTCTAGAAGACCTGGACTTTGCCGACGACATAGTCTCATAGTGCTTTTGAGTTCAACACACCCGGATGCCCAAGAGAAAATAAACCACCTCCAAAATGTTTCAGGGCAAATTGGTCTCCAAATTAACACCACAAAAACAAAGACTATTGATCTTACCAACAGTTCAGATGACACCAAATTGAACAGCTACGTTCTTGAAAAAGTCAACAGCTTTACATACCTAGGAAGCAAAATGACATCTACAGGGGACTCAACACCAGAAATATCATCTAGAATCGCACTGGCATCTAGTGCCTTCAATAAACTGTCAAACATCTGGAAGTCAAAGACACTCAGCAAACACACAAAACTTAAAATCTTCAACTCTTGTGTGATTCCAGTGTTAACGTATGGGTGTGAAAGTTGGAAATCAACGGTAGCTTTAGATAAAAAAATTAGACAATTTTGAGAACAAATGTCTTAGAAGACTTCTAAACATCCACTGGACAGACTTCAGAATCAATTCGCAAATAAGACAAGAGACTAAGCAAGATACAGTATCCAATTTCATAAGAAGACGCCGTTGGAACTACATCGGCCATGTACTCAGAATGGACAAGTCAAGACTCCCCTACCAAGCTCTCATATGGTCACCAGTAGGGAAAAGAAAACGGGGAAGACCAAGAGAGACCCTGCGTAGAACCATCATTAGAGAAGGCTCATTCAATGGCCAAGTAAATATCCAAGATCTACAACAGGTAGCAGCGAACCGCCAAGCATGGAGAGACAGGACTTCTGCCCTATGCGCCGCCTTAGGCTCAAGAGGAAAGACTAACTAACTATGTCATACTCATAAGTGACACATTGTGTTATTTCTTGGTAATTAGTTGGAACTAATTCGTCAGAGTACTAAGGGAGTAAGTAAGTCGTCATGGCTACCGTAGGTTGGGGTTGACAACTATAGTCTATAAAGGGTTGGATCTACTGTAGAAACACAAGCTCACTGGTGTTGTTCGGTGGTATGCATTTGGTTAGTTAACAAAGAGTCTACCACTCTTGCTCATTTTACTACTGGGGACTATTATGGACCAAGATAACGTTGTCTCACATTCTTGGCGTGAGCCTTGAATTGCAACCCTCTCAAGACACCAACAGCGCCCACGGAACAATGGTCTCTTTTTTAGGGACACTCATCAAGGGAAATATTCCCCCTGGTCCCCGTAAAACGGCAATTCAACCTTTCATCCAAATCTGTGTACTCACTGTTAAACCCATATCTATCTCTCGCTTGTTAGCAGTGATTCTATGTACGATCACGTCTTGCCCCCCCCCCCCCACCTTTAAGAACTACTTATGTCCCTTGGTATGTGCAAGATAATGTCCCATACCCCTTCTAATAGTTTTTTTTTTTTAAATTCGCATATCCTTTACAGGACATCGCTGTCAACAGTAGCATCTTTCAGCTGTCTGTTGATTTCTTGGCAAGATTACGCTCAGTAGTTTGCCATTGCTTTCTGAGCGGCCGGCTCAGTTATCCCGCAAGTCACCAGCGGGGGTCGAACCGCTCCCAGCTCTCGCCCGCTACGAGACTCTGCGTGATAAACGGGATTACGGAAAAAGTGTTGTAACCCCTCGGCCAGAGAGACCGGCCCTTTTAATAGTGGATGTACTTTATCTGTTAGTGTGGCATGTGTATGCGAGCTATTTGTAATTATATTTGTGTTCACTACATCCATGTGTGCGTGCTTATAATATATGTTTGAACTCTGTCTAAGAGTCATTAGTTTGGTCTTCCGAATTCATGAAGGATTTCATATTCATCATCCATGATGCGGATTACCGAACTATGATGCTTAGAAATGTGTCTATTAGCGTTTTGTAAATGTAACAATCACACATCCAATTCAAAATGGCACAAATCACATGTGTTGCAGATGACGAATACAATATATAACATTGAGGGCAATGTGCGTGAAAGATATTGCATATCATTTCTTTCACACCCTCAAATTTAATACATTTATAATGTCTTTCGTACATATCTCATATACACACTAAAACTGCATATTTATAAAAATATACACTGCAGGTAAAATAATAAATGTTTAAGGTAATGTAATAGGTATTAACTAAAGGTAATATTATTCTATCTTAATACTTAAACTGAAGTGAATTTATAATTAGAAAAACATTTAGTGAAAAAGACAAGGGCTTATAATCTTAAGCTCTTGTTATTGCTTTAACATTTTAGCAATTGAATATGTACAATGTAGTTTAACTAGTCAAGTTACCAGCACCTTGCCGTCTTGACAGATGATAGTTTGTGCTTTAAAAAGGCATAATAACGTTTATCTATGGCGGTAGCGAATGTGACTGATAAGGCCAATTTGCGCTGTAAATGTCCGTTCACAGTGGGTGCATGTGAACATGTGGTCATTTCCACCATCATGCACCATCTTACGTCTCACACGCTCTGTGTGTGACTTATCTGCAATAATTTTCTCCTTTGTCTTTATTCCATTTCTGATAGTTGCCCTCCATGCAACACGTTCAGCGGCGACTTGCTCCCACTGTGCATTATCAATGCCAGTAACAATCATGCCCCGCTTACACACATCTTTGTATCGTAGTAGAGGCCGACCCTGAGATCTCTTACCAATCTGTAATTCACCAAAAAAGATGTCCTTTGCAGGGCCGGATTTAGACTTAATAAGGCCCTAAGCTATTTGAAATATGGGGCCCTTTATAAGTCCAGATATTCTATGTCAGTGACAAATATGATTTTCGGATACCTAGAGGGTTAAACTGAAATACAATTAATGAAGTATATTGATAGTGAAATAATAAATCTTTTTAAAATCATTTTTATTCATAACAAACTTAAAAATGCAAGCTCTGGTAAAAAGAAACAAAAGTTCTTTTAAAAGGTACAATTTACAAAGGCTTATTATGTAATCTCTTGAAACATGTTATAAGAATTAAGGAATTATATTAAACTAAAATATTTTCTTTCTTGCCTTTGCCAGAGCAAAGTCACTGATGACATCATCAAATGATAAACTGCGTAGTTTGTCGCTTTCTATGCACATGAGACTGAGGGAACATAATTTATCTTGAGTCATTGTTGTTCTAAATTCATTTTTTATCCTCTTCAGCTGAGAAAAAGATCTTTCTCCAGAGCAATTTGCAACCATCATACTAAGAAACAATCTCAAAATTGCTTCTACATTAGGGAATGCTGATTGGACACGATCGTTAAATATTACCCTATACAGATCCTGATGTGTCAGACTATCTTGTTCCGCTGAACTATGGGCTTGACTATGTCTAACATATTGATGAAAATTCTTGACTTCTCCTACAAGATTCATGTCCACATCTTCAGGATATGTTTGGCATAAAGCACTAACTCCTTCATGAATATCTTCTTCTGTAGCTTCTAGTTTTGTTAAGAATGAAAACTTTTTTGCAGCATCATTGTATACTGAGGCCCTCTGTGCCAGACTTGACTCTAATGCATCCATCACAGGTATAAATGTTTTGATTCTGAACTTATCTCTTGGCTCAAGGTTCTCTAAAGCATCATCTTCATCATCATTGATATGCCTTCTTCTATATCTTCTTTTCTTGTAATCAACATCAGGCAATTTTTTCTTTGCTTCTTCTTCAATGTGATCGAAAAGATCACTGGAACCTTTAACAAAATCCGAAAATGAAGCATACAATTTCCTACATACATCTAGACTAATTTGGAGGTCTTGCAATGATTGACTAGTCTTGTGAAATTCATCTAGCAAGTAACTCCACAAACATAACAATACCATAAATTCAAACTCCTCTATTTTATTCAAAATGTTTATGGCTTGATTTCTTGTTTTGCCTTTCTCTGTAGTATCAATATGCAGCTGATGCAATGCAGAAATTATTCCATCATAACTATCAAGTATTGCACTTGTGGCCATTGAATGTGCTTCCCATCTAGTCTTTGACAAAGACTTTGGAACTTTTGAATCATCTTTGAAGAATGACAACAGTACTGCCCATCTATGTGTAGATGATGAAAAGAAATTATATATTTCTTGAACAATTCCAAAAAAGTTTACTGCCTCTAAACAACAGTCTACTGCTGCTGTACCAACAAGATTCAGGGAATGACCAGCACATGGAATATACATAGCATACTTGTTAATCTTCAATATTATTTCTTGCATACCCTTGTATTTGCCAGACATATTGGCAGCATTATCATATGACTGGCCTCGACACTTACTAAAATCTATTTTGCACTCTTTTGTAAGGTAGTTGTGCACCATCTTAGCCATACTTTCCCCTGTGTGGCTACCCATCTCTAGGAAAGTTAGAAAACGTTCAATAGGGAGCCCATCATCTGGTGAAACATACCTCACAATAACAGTGAGCTGATCAATATGGGACCGGTCTGGAGTGGAATCTACAGATAAACTGAAGTACCAAGCAGTTCTTAAATCATCCAAGATTGAGTCTCTTGCGTTATGTGCCATAATTTGGATAAATTCATCACATATTGTTTTAGACAGATAAGATGTGACACCTGATCCTTTATTCCTAAATTTTTATATATGGCTTGCTAGAAAAGGATCAAATTTTGATATAAGTTCGAGTAATCCAAGGAAATTGCCATTGTGAGGAGAACCAAATGTTTCCTTATCTCCTCTGAAAGGTAAATCACGCTCTGCCATAGTAATTATGGCTGCGACAACTCGTTCAAGAACATTTTTCCAGTACTGCCGTTTATTATTTATCTGTTCTGCTAGCTGGCAGTCAATTGTTGAGCCACGTTTTCTTGTAAGATATGTTACCGAAGCTGTTCTATGGTCTACACAGTTTTCATGACTTTGAACTAAATGGGTGTTGCGCCAATCACAAAATCCATCGGATGATAATGGTGTAGAAGAATTTGAAAAGAGTTTACACACGAAACAGTATACACGAACAGTTGCTGGCGAATATACTAATCATTCTCTGTAATATTTTTCACCATTAGCCCGTTTGGGATAGAACAAGCTTTTCGAGCAACATCTGTCTTGGTTTGCAAAAAGCTTCTTTGATTTTTCAAATGAACCATTTGAGGGCTGACATTCTGACGGACCTTTTTCTACCCAGTATAAAATCTCATCTTTACTTAAATCACCCCATACCCCAACATCATTCTGTTTGTTTGTTTATGCTGAATCTTCTGTGCTTGTACTACTCTCTGGTTTATTAATCTTAATATTTGTTGCTTCATTCGTTGAAGTAGATTCTATACAACTAGATTTACCAGGCTCTGTATCAGGAATAGGGTGAATATCCTGTGACTGACTCACTGTGGTAGAGGCTTTTGGTTCATCAGGCTCCTTATCTATCTTTGTTAAGAAACTATCTGTGTTATCTTGCTAAGCTATTCTTCAGCTCTCTGCTTCTTTTTCCTCTTTTGAGCTCCACTTTTATAACTTCTTGTTGACATCTTGCAAACTGTGGGCAGACAAATCAACAATGGTTCCGCCACGTCACATGAATAAAAATTATTAAATCAACAACACAAATTATCTGTAGAAATTATTTGATATTTTGTATATTATGATTCTACATCTCCAGTGTTTCAATAAAAACAGACACTAGTGTGATATTATATGCTGGAATGCCGCCATTGTGAATTTCCCCGATTGTAAAGATGTAACCAGGTGGTCTCACAAAATATTATTTTCCCACACCTCTGCATAACGAATCTTGCTAGAACCTCTATAGTTGTGTGCAAAAATGGACACAGCTTTCATAAATTCACAATAAAGTATAATTCTCTTGATAAGACATTTATTAATACAAATAAAACTGTGAACCAGTCAATTAAATTTCAGCAATGGACGATGGACAAGTTTGAAAACTGACTTGACTTTCATAAATTTTAAGTCATGTAGCAAGATGAACAATAAATACAATAAATATAAAGCAACAAAATAAATATGTAATAGAATTTAAACGTATATTGATATTTTGTTTAACTTGATGATTGAAAAACCTTCTTGTTTACTAAAAAAAAGCAGACACCAATCCAATATGCCGCGATTCCGACATTATGAATTTAATAAGAGTACACACCACGACCGTGCTCACAAACATTTTTTATTCTATGTCTTCTGCATAACGAATATTGTTGAAACTCAACATTTATATGTAAAATTGGATGCGTAGTGCGCAGTTCAAAAATGCAGGTTAAATTTGCTTACCTTTGACAATAAACAAGCCAAACTATAAACTTCCTTACCTTTGTCAAACAGTGGAAAATATTCTTCAAACAATTCACTTGCAATAGCTTTCAAGCATGCAGGACTGAAGAATAACCTTTTGACCTCTCGTTAAAGTTGTCATTCGCGATTTTCATAAAAACAGTTTCGTATTTATCCAATAGGAAACACGACAGGGTTATTTTCGTATACTGCACTCACGGGCCACAGGAAACGGTCCGCGGATCCGATGACCTTGAACTTTCCGAAAAAAGGCGTCCTCCGTTAGCATCTAAATCGCTAATAATACTGCAGTATATTTAAGTATACATATATGACAATTGCTCACTCGGACAATATTTTTTGGGGGCCCCACTTTCTTGGGGGCCCTAAGCTATAGCTTGTTAAGCTTATACGTAAATCCTGCACTGCCTGTAGATGGCCAGCCATGGATCGTGCCGATGTTATTAACGTCCTTAAAGATATGGCGAGAAGAGAGGACATTGACGTCAGTGAATCCACATCACTGTCCAGGATGAAAGACTTGGGAGTAAGAATCGGCACGGCCAGACGCGAGAGGTACCACGAGAAAACGAGGTGCCTCGTCAACCAACACAGAACTGGCACTATTAGCCACTGGACGCTGATGCATATGCTGGGGGGAGGATCTGAGCACCTATGGACCTGTCTGGAGTGCAATGAAGATACCCCAACTGATAACTGATTATACTGACAGCACCACTTAAAAAGCGTCAACTGGTTTTTTTTTAAAAATATGTAGCTAGCACCATTTATCCAATACGCCTCAAATTACAGTCTGTTACCTATTTTTTAAATTTCACCCTTACTTTAACTACCAAGGAGGTAAAAGGGCTGGCCGAAGCGTTCGGCAACGGGCCCGCTTCTGATGATCAAAAGCTTCTTGTCGTGCCTGGTCTAAGATGGAGTTTATATTATCATGTGCCATGCCGGTAATGAAAATTGATATATTTTGGTCACTTGAAACGTCATGAAAGTTTGGAGAGAAGAATAATGGAAGGGTATATGCCTGGGAAGAGAAGAAGAGGAAGACCAAAGAGAAGATGGGTCCAGGATGTGGTGGATGATCTCCAGATGGGTGTATCGGACGCGGTACATCATGCTTGTGATCGAGCAGTTTTCCGGAGGGTTGTTATGGCAGCGAGGCTCTGCAAAGGACATGCTACTGAATGAATGAATGAATGAACGAATGAATGCCGGTAAGCTTGGGCGGTCATGTTTCGCAATCTTACACGAACGATCACCCGAGAGAGCTCTATGGTTTTGTCTCGACCATACCAAGTAGCCAAGCCATCTAGATATTTATTTCTCTGCCTTTATCTTGTTCTTTACCTTTCAATTTTGCCTGTTGTCACCATGTTTACTATTTTATTTGTTCGAACACGCCCAACAAATCTTTACTGTCTAATTTCTACGATAAGTTTACTGTTTTCGTTTGTTTCTTGTAGGACTTGCTCTTTGGCTGTGTTCTGTCCGTCCATGGTATTCTTTGCATTTTCCTCAGAAACCACATATCCACTGCCTGGAGATGTTTTTCAGCGTGTCTGCTCATTGTCCACGTTTCACATCCACACAAAAGTACAGATAGCACTTCAACTCTTATTCTCATTGCTGATGACATCTTTTTATTTGGTTATTTACTCATTTTATATATTTATTGAGTGCTTCTTATTTCGGATTTTCACCTGTATTTCGCGATACGTGGATCTCCTTGTAAGGTATGTGCAACGTTGTTGTTGTTTAGTACGTTTTTTTCTCGCAGGAGTTTAATATACCTATTTAGTATTTGTTTCCAATTCATTTTATTGGTCACTATGTTTTCCATCTCGCAAAAGGCTACCTTTGCCATAGTGATTCTTGCTCTAGTCTTTTCAAGGCACCTCCCATCAAACTGTTCCAAGATAGTTGCACCAATTCACTTGTTTAAGAATATTCCCATTTACCCATATATTACAATATGGTATTTCTTTCCTCTTACAAACAACCATAATCTCTGGCCTCTTACAATTTAATTATAACCCTATTTGTTCACCTGGGGCAACAACCACATCTACTAAATGTTGCAGATCCTGTTCATTGTCTGCAATCAATACTGTAGAATCTGCACATCTTATTGAAGTTATGTCCCCCAAGGTGATTCCTCATATATTTTCTAAATTTATCATATTTTCACTGTATATAGAAAAAAGATCTGGAGACATGTATCCCTGTCGTACACCTTTTTTAAAAGGCTGATCTTGACCTACTTAATTATCGATCTTTATGGCAACTCGTTTTCAATATATGTATTTTACAAGTCTAAGGTCTTTCCCATCAATTTGTACGTCTGCAAGAATCTATAGCATGTCCACATGTCTTTTTAGAAAGCCTGTGTGTAGTCATCTAAGCTAAGATGCATATATTTGTCTACTTCTAGCGAACGCTCCATTAATGTTCTCAGAAAATAGACAGCATTTACTGTACTTCTATGATGGCATGATAAAGTAAAACATGATGAACTGATTAAAATGTTGGAAGATATCAACATTGATGGGAAAGATTTAAGAATAATAAAGAATATTTACTGGAACCAAAAGCAATTAAAATGGGAAATAAAGAGGGTAGTTACGAACAGTTAAAACTAGGAGTACGACAGGGGTGTGTCTTGTCACCATATCTCTTCTCCCTATATAGCGAAGCAATAATGAAATAGAGATCAAAGAGATGCCAGGAATACTAGTTGGAGGTTATAATATAAATAATATACGCTATGCAGATGACACAGTATTGGTGGCGGATAAATCAACAGACCTAAAACAATTGTTGGACACTGTAGTAACAGAGAGTGCAAGGAAAGGACTCTCCTTGAATATCAAGAAACAATTGTGATATCAAAGAAAATGGTGGCAACAAAATGTGACATAGAAACAGAAGGAAACATTCTTAACCAAGTGGATAATTTTAGATACCTTGGGGCATTTATAACATCAGATGGAAGATGTACAACAGAGATTAAGAGCAGAATATGGTAAGTAAAAGCCGCATTTCAGAAAATGAAGAGTATCTTATGCAATAAGTCACTATCCCTGAATGTAAGAAAGAGAGTGCTGAAATGCAATGTAGGACCAGTTTTGCTGTATGGCAATGAATCGTGGCATGTAAATGAACAAAATAAGAAGAAATTTGAAGAAACAGAGATGTGGTTCCTGAGACGAATGTTGCGAATTCCTTAGACTGCCAGAGTAACTAACAATGACTACCTGAAACAGACTGATGAAACAAGAACATTGTAGTAGTGTAGCGAAACGCCAGTGGCCCATGTCCTTATGCATTCTTTGATTTTGGGAAAACAGGGGGAAATGGCTTTCGGGAACTCTCAGTTCTCTTGTCCGATCAATTCCCCTGAAGGATAGTCCTCTGGGGTTACCTCTACAACCCGATCTTCTTAATAGAATGATTGGAAGTTTGGCGTGTCTTGGGGAAAACCCGATGGCGCGCCTTGCACCAAATATGTACTAGGGTAATTTCTTGGAGCATGAATGTCCATTGAAAACCTTATCGGTTGTCGGCACAATGTATTGAAGTTTTAAAGAATTTTACAAGTCAAGTGCCGTCTCCTACTGGAGGAATGAAAAGGTAAACTTGGGTTTTCTTTAGTCCAGCCAAAACTTGGCCTATAAATCTCTGTTGTCTCAACTGGTGAAACGAACTGGCGAAAAGCCGGTCATGCCCATATTGTGAGTGGGTTGACCGTTAGCCAATCTAGTTAGGCGTTCTGTTCTTGACATCGCCTGGGAACGAATCTGAGCAATATCTCTCCCTGGATGATTTCGCTTGTTCTTGGCGGCAGATGGGAAGGTGTTATCTTTCTTCATACAGCCTGAACTCTGCCTAGTGTCATCTCTAGTTTAAATATAAACGCAATCTATATACAGTATGCAGGAAAGGGGGGGGAGTGCTCCGTGGGGATGGATTCCCACCATCTATATTCTGTCTTCTTGATGCGGAAGAGGGTTTACAATGGGCTATCGCTTTTGTCTTTTGGCCGATAGGGTAGCCATTGGATCGAATGATTGCTAGTCTTCGGGATGAAGCCAGAGAATAAAGAGAGTTCTTTATAGCACTGGAAAGAGACAGGGCTCATCTACACCTATGGCTTGTGCAGGGCAATGCCGGTACATTGCGGCGACAGCTCAGACAAGAGCAGCGGCCGGAAGGGGTAGTATCTTCTTTCCTATTCTTGCTGGGAATGGGGAACTACACTGCGTGCCATACAACCCCACTACTATAATATTAGTTAAGGGGGAGAAACACACAGATTACTGGGCACACCACACCACAAGATCTTTGTCGTGATAAAGGCATGGTTTGCAAGGGAGAGAGAAGCTGGGAAACGAATGTGCCCAATAATAATAAAGGCAGAGTATGAGTGTGGAGAGTGAGTCTTGTATGCAACAGGGTGCATAGGGTAGCCGACAGGACGTCTACAAGTTGGAGGTCTATGCAAGCCAAGACGTAGCCAATCCAGGGGCTACCTGACATGTCGGACGCATTCAAGCAAGCCCCTTATATACTGGTCTTGGTAAGCCGAAATGCATAACTAATGTGTGGTGCATGAGTCAGCTTGATCCCTCACTAGAATTTTGTTATCTACAGGGTCCTTCTTTTGAAGTCTTCTCATCGACTTAAGGTCGAGTGTAAACCGGAAAGTGTGTTGAAGGATTTGACAGGGCTTCTATGCCCAAACTTATAAGCACATGATGAAGCCAGGGCAAGTCAGTGGACATACCAGGTATAATGTGTTTTTTCTAATATAACTGGAGAGGCGTTACAAAAATGTAATGAGTGACACAACAAGTAGTGTAAGTGGGGCTCCATCCAGTGCTTTTGTGGAGGTGGAGGTTATAGATACCTCCACAAAGGGCGATAACTCTTTTTCCCCCCAAAAAAGTAGGTGGTCAGAGGTGACGTGGTCAAGTGACTCATCAGAGTGGGCGTGGTCTAGTGACTCATCATAAGTGGCGTGGTCTAGTGACTCATCAGAGGTGGCGTGGTCTAGTGACTCATCATAGGTGGCGTGCGTGGTCAAGTAATTATAGGTACGACATAAAAAATACGACATAAAACATCAATAAAGAAAACAAACGACTCAAGTAAGGTATATAATAATTTTATTAAATCATATATAGACAAACAATACATATTAAATAAGTAATGGCATAGTCGAGATATTATCACTGTCAACCTTTCTTTTTATATAGAGATATGACAGTGAATTACGATGTTGTGTGTATGTATATACAGAAGAGTCTTGTGTTTTGAAGCCTATATTGGTTCCCCCACTCGGTGTTTGGGTGTTTAATACTTCCAAAAATGTGTCTTTGTTTAGATGCGTGTTGTGGTTTTTGGTCAGACCTTTGGTACTGATTTTATCATAATCACCGACACAAATATACGTCTTACTACACAACTGAGACCATCCCCTTCCCTTCGTACTCTAGTTTGAAAAGCCCGGGGGTTCTCTTTTCATAGGCTTTGATAGTCTGGCAATCCTGACAGGTATCAGTACTAGGGGTAATTCTATGAACAGGGCAGGTTTCAGATGGGAACCAGTGATTATAGACTCTGTCATACTCTGCTCGTAAGGTGTGGTCTAACCTACCTCAGAGAGTGAGGCGGCGCTAAGGGCCAAATAGAGAGAGTCAGTGTCCATTTCAGTGAGTTGGTAGTCTTCTTTAGCGATAAATTTGTCGAGAAAGTCGTAATAGAAAGCTAGCATGCGCAACTTGGCATACTGGTAGACAAAGAACCCAATCTGTAGAGGTAGATCCCAGACAGTTTTCTTTTTTAGGGTTTCTACTTCGAAAAGATCGTCTGTAACAGCAGTCATGCTTTTGAACCTGGGGTTATTGATTAGTTTGGTAGTGTCTTTTCCCTGACAGTAGGAGACATCAGTATGTTTGGCCTTATTGGTAAGTGTTTTCCCGTAAGCGGCGTTACCTAACAACTTCATTGTGTCGGCTGTAATAGACTCGGCTGGATTTTTGTCCCCTTGGCGACGGGCATTAGAGACTGCTTCCCCGAATTGTTTAAAACAACTAACCGGTCGATATTCTATTGTCTGGTAGATGTGGGTAACGACCAACCCATGCGCTAGATACCACTTTAAAAGAGGGGTGGCTAATAATATTTTCTTCCCGAAATAACTACCAATCAATGTCCGTCGTGGGGTACTCAATAGTTTATTTTTTATGGCATATTCTTGCATAAACTCCCCAATATCATCTCTCGACACCTCCGTGTTCTTGAAAATAGGGGGCATTTCGGCAAATGACTCTTTTAAATCAGTCGGGGTCTCTATATCGCACTCAACCAACCCGAAAAATGTATCACTTTTTACAGCGTCGATGATCTGGTTTTCACTCAACGATCCCCAAGGAAGTTCTGATGGTGGAAATGTTTCCCGCAAGAAACACTTGATGGTTGTGTTTGACCTCTTTAATCTCTGCCACTCACATTCCCAAATAACCTTAACGGTCACCCCAACAGTTTTTTCTAGATACTCGTGGATGTCACACGTGTTCTGGTATAGTTCGACTAACGGTTTTTTATTGACGGGATTAATCGTTTTCCCAGCAGTTAGACGGCAAGAGGGGTGCCCGTGGAACAAACACCCATGGAATTGGTAAGCTGTCGTATTCTTTTTATCCCACCCATCTACGCGAATATGTCGGTCGCCGAGCTGCATCTCGTGACTATTGAATTGGGTTTTTAACTCTATGTTGTTGTTGTGTGACACCCAGGTTAACCACTCTCGACTCTGACGTGTGTACTTGTGTAATCTGTGTGCTCTAAACCCATCCTCGCGGCTTCGATATATGGGGAAGTCTGATGGCATCTCTTTCATAAGAGACCAAAGGTATAATGCATTCGCATCAAATCCTTTAATGCTTTTTACCAGCTTATTACCCCTGATACGGGTCTCATTGACTTGATGGTAGCGATGGAAAATGATACTCGGTCCACCCACGACGTTATCTCGTAACAACTTGTGCACCTTCTCCTCCTTCTTCGAAAACAAAACAAAAGAAACATCTTTATTCATAGTGTTGAATAAGTACTGTAAAGTAATGCCGGGGACGGAGATGGCCTGCTTGCACATGTCTATATTTAAACCGGCATAAAAGGCTACTTGTTTTTCCAGGGCTTGTAGAAAAGGAGACACGTCTTTGATGTTGTACCAAATTAGAAAGTCCCGCAAGGTAGTCATTTTATTATCGGTCCACGCTTTCTGACAAACGGCGTATTCTGCTTCGGAAATGTTACGGTTTTTAAGCTTTGAGAAAAAGGCGGCATGTGGTGGTAGGGCTGTCTCATTTAGCTTACTGAGGTCGGTCAGATACTCATATGCAAAAAAGCCTTTTGTCTCTTTTATCCCAAACGAGGCTAAATATTGCGAGTAACTTACGCCCGGGACCAGAAAGTTGGAGACGTCGAGGAATTTCAGTCTTTCTGTCGCTATGCACATAAAATTATTATTTCTCTTGACTATAAACTTGAACGGGTTAGCCTCCCGATCAAGGAAATACCGTACCAAATAAGGTTTCAGAAGGTTAGTGTCATACTTACCGCTATTCATTCCAATCAGAGGGAGCTGGAACAAATACAGTCGAGCCTCTCACTTAATTTTGGGTGGTCACCTAATTTAGCAAAGACTGACTCGAACTTTTTGAGTAAAAGCTCATACGATTTAGCAGCTATGTCATGGAGATAGTCCAACATTTCATTTACGAGGACCTGTGGATCACCGGTGGTGATGAAACATTTAGGGGTGTCGAACCCAGGGACATTAGAGGCGACCGCACACGAGAGGGGGACGTGTCTGGCCATGAAGGTCGTCGACTTTGAGTCAGCCGGTAAATTTTCATTGGAGAAGAAAGATTCCATATCGTAGCACGCTCTGAAAGGGAAAATAAAATTTTCTTCTACGTCAAACCCGTGGTCACGGAGCAAATCCAAGATCGATTCGGTCGGCCGATAAACCCCACCTTTATACGTTTCGATAGTGGCTACGCCTTTACACCTAAGTTCGTGGGGTGTCAATCGCTTGTACATCTTAAACAGCTTGCCGCATTTCCCACAAGAAAAACACCGAGCGGCCTTGGCCACATCAACAATATACATGAAATGGTTTTTATGCAGAAGAAGATTCAGTATATCTGGATGTGTACTAGTGCTTCTAATTTTCGGAACCAGATGTTCCTCCTCTGTAAAGGCAAACACATTTATCTGTATTTTAAAGCATTCTTCCAGGGCAGGTAAATCAACTAAACTAACACCAGAAAAAGGGGTGTGGGCGTCCAACTCTTTATAACGCAGCCATTTGGTGAACAGTCTTCGTGTATCTTTTCTAAGATACCTGACATCTTTTCCTTGAGATTTAAACACAGATATACAGCGAAATATACACAAGTTATCTGTGTACGGCTTACCGCGTGAGTCGGTTTGAAGAGTATTAATAAATTTGTTTTGTTTGATAAAGTCGGGGATTGATTCCAAACAACAACCAACAGGGAATTCTATCAACTTGTAAACGTAAAAAGTTATACTGGGAATTGTTTCTACGTAGTATTTCGTATCTGGTCGGGTTAATGTCGCTGAATTGACCAAATCAACAGCATTCACCTTGGTCACAAAGGCCTCAAAATCAGATCTATGGTTTATTAAAAATGGTGTAGGGAACAAGGAAGAGTTATTGGAACTGGCATGGTATAATCGTAGGGCTTGTGTCTCTCGATGTCTTAGTATTGTGTGCAGACTGGCGATTATTTTGAAGCGGGAGTTTTGAACATTAAAAAGCCGGAATAAACGAGAACTCCAATCTGTCGGCATGTCAGTATCTGGTCGGTTAAAAAATGTCCATTCACACAGATACCGACCGTGTCGTATGTGTGATCTAATCGTATTCCAGTGCTCATTATACACAGCTCGAACATCCGGGGGTAATTTTTGTAATGACAAATATTCAGTAGTTGTGTTAACACCAGAGGTTCCCGCCGGTTCGTTGCCAGCCGTGACACGTGATGATAGTTGAGTATTATTAGTAGGCGATACATTATCGCCCGGGCCACCCGACAAGGCACCTGGTGATTCGTCACTCGCCGTGGTACTAGGTGATAGTTGCTCTTCTGTTGGCAACACGCTTGTTGTTGATGATGCTGCATCACTCGGCGTGGTACGTGATAATGCGTTAAAAATAGAAGTTGTTCGTTTTGCGTCACTCGCCGTGGCACTAGGTGATTGTTGCTTATTGTTGGTCGGCAACACGTGATCGGCCGACAAGGTACGTGTTGTTAGTAACTGTTCATAGGTGGTCGGCGAAACATGATCGCCTGCGCCTCTCGGCGTGGTACGTGATGATCCGTCACTCGCCGTGGCACTAGGTGATAGTTGCTCATCTGTCGGCAACATGCTTGATGTTGATGCTGCTGCGTCACTCAGTAAGGAACTAGGTGATTGTTGCTTATTGTTGAGCGGCGACACGTGTTCGGCTGACAAGGTACGTGTTGTTAGTAACTGTTCATCGGTGGTCGGCGAAGCTTGATCGCCTGACAAGCCACCGGATGTTGATAACTCCTGCCCACTACGGCTGGCGGCAGAACGGGCGGATGCTGCTTGTGTTGATGTGGTAGTTGGCGGTATTTGAGTGTCTGTAACTGACGACGGTCTGTCATTCGAGACTTGTTGTTTGGTTGACTTCTGGCGTTTAACAGTAGATTGTTCGTCTGTATTCGGTTCTCGTCGCCGCTTGCGACTTGTAGATTGTTGATTATTAGCAGCACTAGATGATGGTTGAGTGGTCGACACGGCACTGAATAGTAGTTCATGTTCGGTCTTTACGTGTCTCCGTAAGGCGTCTTTTCGGGTATACATACAATCGCAAAAATCGCAAGTAAACTGTTGTGTAGAATGAGTAGTTGTACGATGTCGTAACAAATTGTCAAGACGTGTGAAGGTTTTATTACACAGAGTACATCCGTGCCTTTGCGTCGCTGACATTCTCTGATAAAATGGCCGAACTATTTGTGAATGTTATCCAACCGGATGAAGTTTGTAAGATGACGCAATTACTCGATGGGTTGATTCGTCAACATGCAACGTTATTTGACTCTGTTGTAGCCAATATACCAAGTGATCAAGCATATCATACCTTTAAGAATATCGCAGACGAATTATTTTCTGATGCTCGCGTCAACTGTGGCCGGATAATAGTTTTAATGTCTTTGAGCAGATATATGAAGCAAAAACTCGTTGATTCGTTGTACAATTCTGATGATGACGTCGAGGAAATTGTCACCAGTTTCGTGCAGAAGACAAATAGCTTTCTGTATCAGAAGACACGATTGTTAAAATCCAACGATGAATTAGAAAATATGTTGAATTTATTATCCGTTGAATAAAAAACAGCCTTCCTCGTTAACTGCCAGAACTCAAATGACTTCACATGCGTTTCAAGAATTATTTGTCGTATATTTGAAACGAACAAGTTGCGAGAGAAGTGTCATTTGAATCAACCAATCAGATGTCGGGAAAATAAGTAACCACATCGCTTGACCGACCCTGCCACTGTCACACGGGGGCCGGGCGAACTGTCAAAAGGCGGGTTTGTGGCTGGCACATTTCACTCGAGTATAGATTCATAATCACGCAGAAAGAACCACGACTTTTCATCGACTATACATTAGCTACTACACTCTTTGTCATTGTCTGCCACCATAATTACGCACCTAGGTACTTTGTGTCAAATCGTAATTGCATCTCTTTCGTACGTTTTTCTCTATCTCCGGGAGGAAAGATAATTGGATTTGATGGCAGTGCACCTAAACAGACAGTTCTGTAAGTATTCTGTCCTTACTTCAAACAGAGTTGCTGCCACCCTAATTGCCCGGTAAGATGTTAATTTCTCTGACACAGAAATTATAAAAAAAAAATGTCTCTCTCGAAACATAATTATTGTGTACCCGAGGCACGATAATTTAACGTCTTCAGTTTAGTGTCAGTTTTGCGTGAGTCATATATCTTTGTTTAACAGAAAATATCACTGCCTGTTTGCGTCAGACAAAAACATTGCTACAAACGCCTTATTTAATAACACAAAATACATTATACGGAAAGACATTCTTTAATATAAAAACATTGCTACAAACCCACAAAAGACATTATACGGAAAGCTATTATTTAATAAAACAACACACATTTACAAAGACATTAGTACAAAAAGACGCGCGTTTTTTAAAAAGAACCGCCTGGGTTTACCAAACGTCAACATTACAATTGTCAACAAACACGAATACCTATACTATGTTCAATAATTTACCCACATTCTCTTTCATTCACAACGCAACTAACACAAGGGCGAACAACACCCTGTTTTCATCGATTGAAATTACATTACATACAAGAACGAATCACGACGTATTGATTTGTCTGTGTGTTGGTACTTTTTTGCCTGGCGAGTGGGGGAAAATTTAACAGAAGAATATTTGTAATTAATTCCCCAGACGCGAAAAATATAGCGGCACAGAATGTGCATCAAAGTTGAGTGGGTTAACACAATTGTGTTCTTTGTATAAACCGGGCTCTGTGGCTGTGGGGTTACACCACTTTCTCTCTGTAGTCCCATTTATCACGCAGAGTCTCGTAGCGGAGTGAGAGCTGAGGCGGTTCGACCCCCGCTCGTGACTTGGTGGATACTGAGCCGGCCGCTCAGAAAGCAATGGCAAACTACTGAGCGTAATCTTCCCAAGCGATCAACATACAGCTAAGTTCTGTCAAGGCTATGGTAACAAAGACATCTTAGCGGCGATAAGCCGTCGCGCTGTGTGGAAATGGCATCTGTTAGCGTGTGCCGTGCCGATAAGCGATCATTATCTACCAGAACCGTAGGGGGAGTAATTCTTTAAACATCGGCGTCGGTAATCACTATCAGGTGGCGCCCTGGTTAAACATTATCATCAAGAGTTGTCGGGTCACTAATCGTTGAAATATATAGACGGGCGTGCGAGTCATATCCGGTCATTTAGTGGCCATGGATCCTCGCTGGAAACATCCCTTTTACTTCTTTAATTGCTGGACCGACAGCGAGTGGTAAAACCGTCTTTGTCCAGCGCTTCCTGACCCACCTACCAGCCATGGTAGACCCGATTCCAGAGGAGGTTATATGGTGCTATGGGGAATGGCAATCCATGTACGAGAATATGAAAGGAGTGCAGTTTAATGAAGGGCTGCCTGATATGGACAAATGGACCGGCGATAGACGTCGGCTAGTGGTAATAGATAATCTAATGGCCGAGACAGATGATAGGGTAACTAAACTATTTACTAAAGGCAGTCATCATCGCAACCTCAGCGTCATGTATATTGTACAGAACCTCTTTGGGAAGAATAAAGAACAAAGAACCATCAGTTTGAATTCACATTACCTAGTAGTATTTAAGAACCCTCGAGACGGTGCACAAGTTAATAATTTGGGAAAACAAATTTTTCCAGGGCGGGTGTCATATGTCCAAGAGAGTTTTAAGGACGCTACATCGGTTCCACACGGGTATTTGTTATTCGACCTCCGCCAGGAAACACCGGATCAACTCCGTCTACGAAGTCAGTATATTTCCCGACCAAAGACAAGTCGTCTACGTGCCTAAATAACATGTCTAGTCAACTTAAACGCAACGAATCCATGTTGCGGTACTTGGGTGAAGCCAAGCCACCTGCCGTAAAAGCTGTTATTAAAACAGCTTCCCCAGACCTCGTCCAATCAATTTGCGAATGCTGTCACAATGTATTAAAAGGTAATGTTCCCCTGACACCAGCTCAGAAGCGACGGCTACAACGACACAAAAACAGTCTGAGAGCGCTCACTCGTAAGAAACTATCGCTCAAGAAACGGAAACAGATCTTGCAAAAGGGTGGATTCATCGGCGCCCTGCTCGGACCCATCCTTAACGTCTTGAAAGGTATTGTGGGTTTATAATGAAGAAAATGATCCTGGTCGATCCTCGGGTGTTGGAAAAACCCTACGTACCACCCGACACACTAACCGATAGCCTACAAGACTTGGATAATCAGATGCAACAAGTCTTGGCAACAGAAGATCTACCACCCCGTGACAAAGCCAGACTATATCAACAAACCTTACAGCGGTATCTGAATCGCCTCGAGCAGCATAGGCACAAACCATTAGGTCTGGTGGATATCAAGGAACAAAAACCCGAAGTCAGCGCCTTACCGGTACCAGTAGTCGAGACACCGCCTGCTCAGCTAACACCGAAGGTAGACGAACCCAAAGCCCCAGCAGAGACAGCTGTGGCTACACCGGGTTATAAACTGCGGAAGAAGAAGAGTAGGATACCTACACCCCGATGGGAAAAATGGCCGCGCAATTAAGAAAGTATTACTATGACCCAGAGAAACCGGGAGCCTATGGTGGTGCTGTCGCTTTACATCGAAATAACAAACTTCCAGCTAAAACCATTCAGAAATGGTTACGTCATCAGGATACCTACACGTTACATAAACCGATCCGTCGCCGATTTCAGAGACGTCAGACCATAACCGGTGGTATAAAGCAACAGTTTCAAGCCGACTTGATAGATATGCAAAAATTACGAAGGTACAATGACGGTATGGCCTACCTAGTGACGTGTATCGATGTGTTTAGTAAATATGCCTGGGCCATCCCGATCCAGAAGAAAACGGGGAAAGAACTAGTGGCGGTCGTGAGTAAAATATTTGAAGAGGGCCAACCGATAAACTTTCAGACCGACAAAGGTTCAGAATTCGTCAATCGAACTTTCTTAAAATTTCTGACTGACCGAGGCGTGCATTTCTTTACCACTGAGAACGAAGATGTGAAAGCCGCCGTGGTAGAAAGATTCAACCGAACTCTTAAAGAAAAAATGTGGCGTTATTTTACCAAGACCAATACACTGCGCTACGTCGACGTGATAGATAAACTGATCCAGAACTATAATGGTTCGTATCACCGGAGTATTCGCATGGCCCCTGTGCAAGTTAACAACACTAATCAAGAAGAAGTGTGGAATAATTTATACCGTAAAACAGACGCATCAAGAAAAGTGTATTTCACAGCCGGCGACCGTGTCAGGTTAGCTCAAAGCCAACAACCTTTTAAAAAAGGTTATATGTCGGGTTGGACAGAAGAACTGTTTACCGTTAGTCGTATAAACCAGACTAGTCCGGTGACGTATGTGCTAAAAGACGATTCAGGGGAGGAACTTAAAGGGTCATTCTACCGAGAAGAAATACAATTGGTGGGTGATAAAGAAATTTATCGTATCGAAACAATCTTACAAGAAAGGTGGAGGAAAGGTAGTGGTAAAGAGTATTTAGTCAAGTGGTTTGGTTATCCCAATTCATTCAACAGCTGGATAGCCGACACGCAACTAGCCAGCTATGGAGACTAGTGGTATGGCCGAAGACAACCTGGAAAATATGGTGTTGCGTCCACAGACTAGGGACGGGGAAAGAACTTCGTTCTGGTCGTTTTTTGGACAACGAGTGCCGCGGCCAGAGATTGTATTCATCTGCCAAACCCTCGTTATATATAGCGTGATTGCTGTGTCACTATTCAATCTGACTCAAGGCAGCGCAGACGCAGCAGAAGGTAAACTGTGGGTCGCTCTAATGAGTAGTTGTTTGGGTTATATGCTACCTAATCCTAAGCTAGATAAACAATGAGTTTTTATTTGGTGTTACCGAGTGTTACGGCCCCGGATGTGTTCCCGAACAACCACCCAGGTCACTTTTTCGTCAAGTTGCCGCAGCCTATTGAGGTGAGTCAACAATACGAAGTGGGCCTGGCCGAAATTCAATTCCCCAATACATATTTTAACGGTTTGTCGGGGGAAATTTGGATCCAGTACTTTCCGCCCAAAGGTAGTGGTCTGGAACCTGTAACCCTTGAATGTCCACCGGGTCCGTTCACCACCCCAGAAGCTTTCATCGAGGAGCTGAATAAGTTGTGTGTCGAAACCCAAGTAGACGAGAAAGTAAACATCAAATTCACGCTACGTACACCTTGGAACAAAGTCGCAATGAAACTACTTGAAAAAGGCGCCCACGTTAAAATTAGTGAGAGGTTGAAAAAAATGTTGGGTTTTCCAACCTCAACTCTATCAGACGACAATGCCTTATTATACGGTAATGTGGAATTGGAGATGGATAGCGTCGTTAAAAATATCTACGTCTATTCTGATCTCGTAGCTGCCAGACCAGTCGGAGACGCCATGGTTCCTTTACTAAGGACTGTCCCTATATTGGATCGCTTGTTGCCGTCAGTGTATCGTGTCTACGACAAACCACACTACGTCCACTTAAGTCGATTCTCCTTCGACACGGTGGAAATACTTTTAACTACGGAGACGGGAAAAACGATACCACTCAATGATGGGACTTCAGTGCTAACTTTACATTTTCGAGCCCGGAAACTCTCAGAGCTCGAATAGATTAAAATGTGTTTTTATGTGCCCCTCGACTCGTTTCCTACTATACGAACAGGGTGCTGAAATTAGACTTAGTTGGCGGATATTTTACAAGTCCCCCCTCGTCAGCGAGACTGACGTCCGTTCTTTCCGGCCTGGGTGACGTAGATTTGGACCAGGGTACGCAAAATATCTATTCCGACATTGTCACCTCGCGTGTGGTCGGCGGCTGTGATGGTACCATTACTACGGACTCTACCTGTCCTAGACAGATCCACCACCTCTGTATTTAGGATGTACGATAAACCACATTACGTTCCACTCTGTCGGTTCTCCTTTGACACGATTGAGCCTCTTATAACCGACGAACGGGGGAAACCTATCCCATTCACAGGTGGGACATCGGTAGTGACGCTGCATTTTTGAACCAACAAACGTTTTGAGGTGGTTTAACCATGGTTAGACACGTGCCAATCCGACGCAATCCCAAACTATACGAGGAATATTTCTGTAATCAAGCCGGCAGCGGTCTACCTGTTTTTGTGGGTGGTCGGAGTCAGCGAGGTCATGGAATTGGTAGTTTCTTTAGTGGTCTTGGTCGAACAATTCTTCCTTGGTTGAAGACTGGTGGCAAAGCCCTTTTGCGGGAAGGGTTGGGTACGGGTTTGCAGGTGGCTCAAGACGCCTTAGCTGGTCGGAATGTCGGCGAGTCCTTCAAAGAACACGCCAGGGACGCCGGTCAACGACTGCTCCAGGGCGCTGCTCAACATATCAGCCAATCAGGTAGCGGCGTCAGGAAACGAAAACGAGCCGCCCCGCCCGGTCAGCCCAGTAAAAGAATAAAACCAGCCGGCAGAAAGCGATCGGCTCATAAGAACCACCAACACCAGCGGGGACATTCGGATATTTTCTCGTAATGGCGTTAATACATCCCAAGTCATGTGAGTGCCTACATTCTGGTCTGGATTTGTTTAGCGTGCCACCTACCCAGACGGCCGTGGAAGAAGGACAGTTTGTGGAGATTCATCCGTTGGCCACGTTAGCCTATGGGGCACCCATCGAGTTCTCCATCTCTGGCGTGGGAGAGGATTATATAGATTTATTTAATACTTTTCTGCACGTGAGAGCCAAAGTTACACTTCCCAACGGTGACGACCTACCGAGCACCGCCGAAGTCGGTCCCATAAATTATTATTTGCATAGTTTGTTTTCTCAAGTAGACGTGTCTTTGAATGACACTCTTATTTCACCGAGTGAAAATTCGTATCCGTACCGGGCCTACTTGGAAGCTCTTCTGAATTATGGTGCAGAGGCCAAAAAGAGTCATCTGACGTCAGCACTATACTACCCAGATACTCCTTTGTATATGACAGACACGAAGGGTGAAACCAATAAAGGTCTAGCCAAAAGACGATCTTTAGCCAGCTCTAGTGTGGCGATGGATATGATGGGCCGTCTACATTCCGATATTTTCAATCAGGACAGGTACATGCTGAATGGGATCGATATCAAAATCAAACTAACCCCCTCAAAATCTGTCTTTAATTTGATTGCCACGGATGTAAACGGTGGTTACAAAAGTGTCATTACTCATGCCACCCTCTTGGTGAGGAAAGCTAAGTTAAATCCAGCTATCTCTCTGGCTCATGAAAAAGCCTTATTGAGAGCCAATGCCAAGTATCCCATTAAAAGGGTAGTGGTAAAAACCTTTTCTATCCCGAAAGGTATGTTTTCCCACACGCAAGATAACCTCTTCCTCAGCCAGACGCCGACCCGGGTGGTGATCGGCTTAGTGAATGCGTCGTGTTTCAACGGCGAGCTAAACACGAACCCCTTCATATTCAATCATTATCAGTTAAACTATTTGAGTTTGATGGTAGATGGGCGTAGTGTCACAGGCAAACCCTTAACCATGAATTATACCACAGGTCAGTATGCGCGAGCTTTCCATGGTACCAATTTGGCCCTCGGTCTGACCGGTAAGGATGTCGGGAATGGTATCAATTTTGAGAGTTTCAGTCAAGGGTTCGCTCTTTACGCTTTTGATCTGACTCCCAGTATATTAGACGGGGAGCAGTTTGAACTGGCCAAATCCGGTCCACTGTCACTGGAACTTAAGTTTGCCGTTATAACGGATGCGCCTCTACAAGTCATCATATACGCGGAACTCGACTCGGTTCTAGAAATTTCCAAGACGAGACAAGTGCTAACCGATTACGTAGCATAATGGATACCCAACACCTAAGACAGTTACTCATGTCTGACCCGTTTGTTCGACGACTTTCGCTAGTCAACGTATGTGCTAGAGATCAATTGCCTAGACACATTGATAGAACACAACCAGCCGCTTTTATCGTCAACACCGACACCAGTGCTTACTCTGGGTCACATTGGATCGCCCTATATTTCGATGGCCTAGGTCAGTTTGAATATTTCGATTCGTTTGGTTTGCCGCCATTACACGCCGACATTATCCGCTTTATACGACGTAACTCGGACCAATCACCTATGTACAATACCCGTATGTTACAAGACATCAATAACGCCACTTGCGGGCTGTACGCCCTGTATTTTCTGGTGATGAAATGCCGCGGCGCGAGCCTGTCGCGTATCCTGCAGCCGTTTGGTCACAGACAACACGTGAATGACCGCCTCGTGTTTCGATTGGTTAGCCCGTGGTTGAAAAAGACAAGTCCAGACACGTTTAAAATCAATCGATAAACTATGTCCTATAAAACGAGACGAACTGGCCACATTCGTGTTTCGTGCCCGCCACGCTCAAGATGTCTACAGCTACCTGGATATTCATGTCAAGAACTGCTGAAATGCCCAGACCACTAGCCAACGGTTTGAAAGCGGCGACAGTGTCTCAATACCGAGGCACTACGACGCTACATTTACGCAAGTATTTCGGTGTCTCTGAGCTCAAGTACCCGACCAAGGTGGGAATTACACTCACGAGAGCAGAGTTTGAGTCACTCCTATCAATGAAGGATGACATTCTAGTGGATTTCGATAAACTAACTTACCAACCACCCGAGGTGTCTAGTAAAGACCAGTCTACCCACAATCAAGACCCCGTGATGTTTTATCAAGACCCGTCTACCTACAATCCAGACGTACCTGAACCGATTACCTATGACTACAGTCAAGACATGCCACTGAATGACCAGACAGCTTTCTACAGTAATCAAATCCCGCTGATCCCTTTGGGACGTAAACGACGCAAGCTTTAGATGTTGTAACCGAATAGATGTTGTCTACCAATAAAATCTGTGTGAAAAATGTTACCTTTTTGTTTGTTTTTTATTTTTAATGTTTTATGTCGTATTTTTTATGTCGTACCTATAATTACTTGACCACGCACACCACCTATGATGAGTCACTAGACCACGCCACCTCTGATGAGTCACTAGACCACGCCACTTATGATGAGTCACTAGACCACGCCACCTCTGATGAGTCACTTGACCACGCCTACCTTTTTTTGGGGGGGGGAAAAAGAGTTATCGCCCTTTGTGGAGGTATCTATAACCTCCACCTCCACAAAAGCACTGGATGGAGCCCCACTTACACTACTACAACAGCCAACTCAAGTCTTCTCATTGACTTAAGGTCGAGCGTTTGTGGATGAGGCGGTTTGGACCTACGCCAATTTCCATCCTTGTCCGGGACAGCGAAAGACTCTGATTCATTCCCTATACCCAATCTGGTATCATGACTTTGGTTCCCAACCTCAATTGTACCCAGTGATCCCATGGCACTTTCCCAGACCAGATTACTGACTATATCGTGGTGACCTAGGAAACTTGGAAGCTGTTGTTCGAACAACCGACGCTGGATAGAGAGACGGGAACCTTTGCCCGGTGAGGCAGTTGTGAAATGACTGGACAATTTCAAGATCTGTGCTATATGATGTTCAGAGTTTTCTGGATTCATTTCTGGACTAGAGTTATCACATCAGTTCTATTTTCTGGACTTGTATAGGTTTATCTGTCTTGGTGTTCTTCTGTGTTGTCTTTATTACGGTATTAAATTCAAATTATAGTGACTAAGACGATCGTCATGTTACGTGTGTGTCAGCCAGAAATACACTGCAGGAAATAACCCTGAGGTCGAAAGAGAGTGTGACAGTAAGTCCGGGGAACGGATGAGGGTTGGCAACAAAGACCTATTCCCAGCCAGGGCAAAAGAATAAGTTTGAAATATTGTGACGGGACATTATGGGACCCTCCCCATAATGAAGAGTATCTTATGCAATAAGTCACTATCCCTGAATGTAAGAAAGAGAGTGCTGAAATGCAATGTAGGACCAGTTTTGCTGTATGGCAATGAATCTTGGCATGTAAATGAACAAAATAAGAAGAAATTTGAAGAAACAGAGATGTGGTTCCTGAGACGAATGTTGCGAATTCCTTAGACTGCCAGAGTAACTAACAATGACTACCTGAAACAGACTGATGAAACAAGAACATTATATACAACAATAAGAAAGAGAAAATCATCTTTCTTCGGTCATGTGATGAGAAGAGAGGCATTGGAGAACATCGTGACAACTGGAAAGATTGAGGGGAAGAGAGGCAGAGGCAGACCAAGAGATATGATGCTGGATGGATTGAGACGGTGGCATGTGGGAATATCAGCAGCAGAGTTGATCCAGAATACCAAAGACTGAGATCTGTGGAGAGCCATGAACGCCTACGCCAGCTGGCAGGGCACTTGATGATGGTTGATGCCTTCCATAAACCCATATTGCTCTTTCCCTATTTCGGGTTGTATTCTCTTTCTAACCCTGCATGATGATTCTTAGCAAAATCTTCATGATATGGCTTAATATGCTAATTGTTTGATGTTGATAACATTCATTCCAAGCTCCTGATTTCTTCACAATTGCAATGAATATATATTTACATAATACAGGAGGTGTGTGTGTGTGCACGCGCGCGCGCGTGTGTGTGTTTTATATTCATTCACTCAGTAGCATGTCATTTGCAGAATCTCGCTCCCATAACAACCTTCCGGAAAACCTCTCGACAACAAGCAAGATGTCCCGCGTCCGATAAACCCATCTGGAGATTATCCGCCACATCCTGCACCCATCTTCTCTTTGGCCTTCCTCTTTCTCTCTTCCCATTTTTATACGTCAGGTGTGTGATCTAGAGACCATCAATCGTGAAAGAGAGTGGGTTGAAGATCCGGAAGACATCACGGACTGGCACAATGTAATAATAACACTGGGTCGTGAGTGCAGAGAATGGGCAGCGGGCCGCACTGAGTTTGAAGTGCAACAGCTGGTCCAGAGCAACACACATCAAGGTGACATAGTCATCTACACCGATGGGTCAGTGGTGAGAAACAGACGTAGTGGCTGGGGCTTTATTGCAAAGGCTAATAGACGAGTCTTGAAAAAGGAGAGTCTGGCATATGAGGCTACGACCTCCAGCATGAGAATGAAGGTGGAGGCAGTAACAGCGGCATTCCGGTGGCTAGAGGAGACCACTGCAACACACGGATGTATTCATTACGGATTCAAAGAATATGCTTAGTAAGATGGAGAAAGGAATGTTTCGTGTGGAATGGCTCTCGTCACTTCATAGGTCACAGATTGTGAGAATTGTATGGATATTTTGCCCTGGCCATGCGGGGGGGGGGGGGGGGGGTGTTACCGGGGAATGAACAGGCTGATAGGCTAGCAGGGAATGCACCTCTTGGTGGTAGTTTACCTATGGACAAGGGGGAGGTGGTCGTGCGTTTGTGGGATCAGGTGGAGAAGGCGGAGAAGGCGGAGGAATAGATTGAGAACCCATATGTGGAAAGAATGAGATTGCGGGGGATCGGCAAGGGTTCTGGAAGAATCTCAAAACTGAGAGGGAAGACCAGGAGAACTTTTAATCAGATAGCGGTGGGAAAGATTAGTAGTATGACTCTTCGCTGGCTGTTGAACGAGGGGACGGAGCACGTATGGGAATGTCCTGAGTGTAGTGATGTCGGTTCTTAACTCAACTCAACAGCTCAATTCCTCTCTTTCCAGGCATATACCCCTCCATTATTGTTCTCTCCAATCTTTCGTGACGTTTCAGGTGACCAAAATATTTAAATTTTCTTTGTTTTATCGTCTTAATAGCCAACCTTCTTCATTATTCAGCTCTTGAAGTATGGATGCATTTGTTCTTTTCTTTATCTGATATAGTCTTAGAACTCGTCTAGGCCTATAACATTTATATTCAAAGGCATTTATCCGCTGTTCAGCTTGTTTAGTAAGTGTCCAGGTCTCACAGGCGCATGTTGCAAAGGGAAAGATGAATGCTCTAAAAAATCTGATTTTTGTAGTTCTATCTGGCCATCTCTACAATTTATTCAGTTGTTTTAGTCTTTGAAGAGCAATATATATTCGTCTTTTAATGTCTTTCATTGTGTCACCATTGTTGGTAATCAATGACCCAGGATATTCAAAATTTTCCACCACCTCTAATTTTTCCTCATTAACATATATTTCTTTCTCCATAGTAGTTTTATCTGTATGCATTATTTTTGTTTTTTCTATGTTAAGATATAAGTTGTGATTTTCACTATTCAATTGGGTTGAGGTTATTAAATTTTCTATATACCATTCTGTGTTGTGGATAGCAATACTGTATCATCAGTATACCGAATATCTGGTATGTCATGACCACCGATAATTAAGGCATCATATAGCTCCCTGTTTATATAATCTCTGACGTTTCTTATCATATTTTCGGCGTACAGGTTAAACAAATAGGGTAACAGCACGCAGCCCTTATGGACTCCTTGCTTGATGTCAAACCAGTCTGATATCTCGCCATCTATTCTAACTGCTGCTTGTTGGTCTAGATAGAGCATTTTTATTTGTTGCACTATTTGTGATTGAAAGCCTACTTTCCTCATGATTTCCCAAAGTTTCTGATGTTGTACACAGTCAAATGCCTTTGAATAATCCACAAAACACGAGAATAGGTTTACATTAAATTCTCTACACGTCTCTTTAATAATTATTAAACGCATGTTGAGTATGTGTTCAAGTCGCGCCAGTGATTTATGAGAGTATGGAGACGGTCGCCCAGAAAGTCGTGGCGTGCTGATGAGCGTACTCTAACCTAGAAATCAACATATAGCTGAAAGATGCTGGTGTTGACCGCAATATCCTGAAACAGGATGGAAACGCGGGGAATAAAAAATGTTGAGTATGTGATCTCTTGTTCCTCTTCCTTGTCTAAATCCAGCTTGAACCACGTTAATTTCTTCTCCCATTTTCTTACGAAGTCTTCCCATTATGATTTTTAGTAGGATATATTTTTCATTTCTTAGATACTGCCTCGTTATTTCTTCTTCTGTTATCTATTGTTTCCCATGATGTTTGGTGTAATATTTCTAAACAATAGTATACTATGTTTGCTGCATAAAATATTCTGTATTTATCAATTGCAGTGTGGGTGCCAAGCAACTTTAAAACTTACATAGGTAGACTGGAATGACAACAAACTGTGTAGCTGAACATATACCAGTGTTGGTGGGAAAGAGAGATAACTAGTCTTCAAGAATCCCTGTATAGTTGACAGGTCATAAAACACAGAGCTGCGCCATCTCACAACAAGTGCTTAATATAGCATCCAGAAAGTTAACAAAGAAAAGACATTTCATATGGTGTATTCATACGAGTAATACTTCATTTATTCACTTCATATCATATATTCTTCTTTCTTCTTCTTAACTAGTCTTCAAGAATCCCTGTGCAGTTGACAGGTCATAAAAAACAGAGCTGCGCCATCTCGCAACAAGTGCTTAATAGCATCCAGAAAGTTAACAAACAAAGAAAGGGCATTTCATATGGTGTATTCATATGAGTAATACTTCATTTATTCACTTCATATCATATATAACCAGGCAGTATGCACCTGACGAGGTGCAGCGAAATATGCCACCCAATAAATTGTGGAATATATTTGTGGCTTCTGTGATTACATTCACTAAGGGAATACATTGTTTTGGAAAGTATAGTGACAACATTGCTGCTAACATTCACATTTAACACATGAATACACTGGAAACATGGTATATGTCCAACATGAAAAGTGTCACTACATGATCAAATAATGGCATCATCAACTACACTTTAAAACAAAACAGCATCCAGGGGCTAACAATGAAAGACAATTATCAACACATATTTTGTATGGTAATCAAGATAAAATGGTAAATCATATGTGATTCTTCTTCTTCATACATCTTCACACATCCTGAATATATTTAAAAGAAGCAGCAGTCAACTTGAGCTTGCTGATATCTCCATAGAGTTTGTCCTCACAGGACAAATGAAAGCGTCTGTAGACCAAATTAACTTTCTCTGTTCTGCATATTTCTGACACCACTAAATTATTAAAAAATGGCATCATCATCAACTACACTTTAAAATAAAACAGCATCACGAGGCTATCAATGAAAGACAATTTTCAAGACATATTTTGTATGGTAATATAGATCAAACGGTCAGTTACGTGTGATTCTTCTTCTTCATACATCTTCAGACATCCTGAATATATTTAAAGGAAGCAGCAGTCATCTTAAGTTTGCTGACATCTCCATTGAGTTTGTCCTCAAATGAAAGTGTCTGTAGATCAAATTAAGTTTTTCTGTTCTGCATATTTCTGACACTCCTGCAACAAATGTTTGGCCATCATTTTACAAGTCCACAGTTATGTTCATCAGTATCTGCTGTCTGTAGTTTACTGAACAAGTGCCATTTCAGCCTGTTATGTTCTGTGTGGAGTCTGATAATTGCCACTTGTTCATTTGGGTTGAGTTGATCATATGCATCATCTGTTTTGGTGGTTTGGATAATACATGATTTAAATAGACTACCAGTGTTTTAAATGACTCAAAATTACATCCAACAGTAAATTTTAACTGATAAAATTTGATCAAACAATAGACTGTCATTAATTAATTCAGTAGCATGTCCTTTGCGGAACTTCACTCCCATAACAACCATACGGAAAACTTCTCAGTCATGAGCAAGATGTCCTGCATCCGATACACCCATTTCTCAGTCATGAGCAACATGTCCTGCATCCGATACACCCATCTGGAGATCATCCGCCACATCCTGCACCCATTTTCTCTTTGGTCTGTCCCTCCGTGATTGTTCTCTCCAAACTTTTATGACGTTTCAGGTGACCAAAATATTTCAATTTTCTTTGTTTTATCTTTTTTTTACTGGCTCCGTGCCAGCTCCATGGCAAAGTGGTTATGGGCACAGTTCATGATTCTGCATCCTCGCGTTCGAAACACAGCTGCACGCCATTTGGCAGCAGACCACCTTGCGTTGGGCTTTTAATAAAATGGTATGGGTGCCGGTCGTTCAGAAAGCAATTGCAAACTACTGAATGTAAACTTGCCAAGAGATTACAAACAGCAAAACATGCTGGGGTTGACTGCAACACTCTGTATGAATTATGCAACTAACTTCTTAAATATCCTCTTTAGTAGCCAACATGCTTCAATATTCAGTTTTTAATGTATGGATGCCTTGTTCTATTCTTTATCCAAGATATTCTTAGAATCCACTTTAACATTTGTATTCAAAAGCATTTATGCGTTGTTAGCTTGTGTAGTAAGTACTAAGTGTCCATGTCACACAGGCGTATGTTGCAATGAAAAAGATGCATGCTCTTAAAAATCTAATTTTTGTAGTTCTGTCTGTCCCACTCCACCATTTGTTCAGTTGTTTTAGTTACTGAAGAGCAATAAATAATCGTCTTTTAATTCCCTTCATTATGTCACCATTGTTGGTAATTAATTCTTCTTCTTCTTCAGCGTTCCGAGCCATTGAGGTTCTTTGCTGCAGATACAATCCGTCTCCATTCGTCTCTCTGGGTGACCTTCTCTTGCCAGTCGTTGGTTCCAAGTGCTTGTAGGTCTGTATATATATATTATCTCTCCACCGTCTTCTTGGTCTACCTCGGGGTCTACGGTCAGTGTAAGCGAGTTTTGTTTCCCTATTATCTTCCATTCTTTCTATATGCCCCAGCCATTGTAGTTCATTATTAGCCTTCATGATACCAGTGATTAGAGGGGACTTAAACAGATCATAAATGTCTTTGTTACTTCTTCTTTTCCACTCTCCACTTTGTGTATCCCTAATGGGTCCAAAGATGCGTCTTAAAACTTTGTTCTCAAAGGTTTGTAGCAAGGTTTCGTCTCCTTTCGTTGTACTCCAGGTTTCAGAGCTATACAGCACAACTGGTCTGATCAGTGTTTTGTATATTGTGATCTTGGTGTTAGTAACACTGTTACGAGATAGCGCCTTTGATTTTAGTAGATGTTGTAATGCATAGTATATCTTATTTCTAGAATTGATTCTAGTTGGTAATTAATGACTCAAGATATTTCAAATTTTCCACCACCTCCAATTTTTCCTCATTAACGTACATTTCTTTCTCCATATTAGTTTTATTTGTATGCATTATTTTTGTTTTTGCTGTGTGAGGATATAAGTTGTGATTTTCATTATTTTTTTGGGTTGAGGTTATTAAGTTTTTCTATACCATTCTGTGATGTGGATAGTAAAACTGTATTATCAGCATATTGAATCTCTGGTATTTCATGACAGCCGATATTTAAAGCATCATATTGCTCTCTGGTTGTATCATCTCTGACATTTCTCATTTCATTATATTTTCGGCGTACAGGTTAAACAAATAAGGTGACAGCACGCAGCCCTGACAAACTCCTTGCTTGATGTCAAACCAATCTGATGCTTCGCCATCTATTCTAACCACTGCTTGTTGGTCTAGTTAGAGCATTTTTATTAGTTGTACTATATGTGATGGAAAGCCCATTTTCCTCATGATTTCCCCAAAGTTTCTGATGTTGTACACGAATGCCTTTTAAAAATCCACAAAACATGAGAATAGGTTTACATTAATTTCTCTGCACTTCTCTATTATTAAACTCATGTTGAGTATGTGATCTCTTGTTCCTCTTCCTTGTCTACATCCAGCTTGAACCACGTTAATCTCTTCTTCCATTTTCTTACGAAGTCTTCCCATTATGATTTTTAGTAAAATTTTACTTAGTTTAGTTTAGCCAATAGATCAATATCACGGCACACAGGTATTACCCATAAGTGCTCCGTTCTACTCCCAACTCAAGCCTGAGTCCGGAGAATCTTAGCTCAGTGCACGAACTCCGTAACACCGGTGAGGATCCTGAAAATACTTTTGGGTAGATTTTTAACTTGAAATTTCAAGAAATATTGAATTTCTGAAATTTTACTTGCATGACTGGTCAGGGCAACAGTTCTATCTATAGTTGGTGCATAATTTAAGGTTGCCCTTTTTAGTATTGGAATAAAGATGGTTCTCTACCAATCTTTTGGCCATATTTTTTTTTAAATGTTACATATCCCTTACAGGACGTTGCAGTCAACACCATCATTTTTCAGTTGGTGTTGATGTACTAGGCAAGTTTTACGTTCAATAGCTTGCCATTGCTTTCTGAACGACCGGCTCCCATACCAACACGTTATAACACAACGCGACGTGGTCTGCTGCACAAATTGGTCGCAGCTGAGTTTTGAACGCCTAGTAAGCGGCTCACGAACCGCGTTCGCAAGCCTTTGGCCACGGAGACCAGCTATATATACCATATCTTTTTACATAATGTGTGATAAATTTGTATGCTTTCTTCTTCCCCACTTTAATTAGTTCGGCTGGTATCTCATCACATCCTGGTGATTTTTACCATTCTTCAGGTTCTTTATGGCCCATGCAAATTTCATCTAATGAGGGTTCAGGTTCTGTCTCTGCTGTCATTGGTTCATATCCTCACTGTCATTCATATCATTCATTCCACTACAGTATTCCTGCCATATTTCTAGCATTTTTCTAGATTTTGTTAAGATGTTTACCAATTTGTCACATATAACATTTAATTGAGGTTGAACATTTCTTGTCAATAACTTCATTTCTTTGAACACTTTGTAATCTCTTCCATTCTCATATTGCTCTATCCTAGTACAACAATCTTATATATATTGGTTTTTGTCCTTTCTTGTGTTCTTTCTTATTTCTCGAGTTAAAAGATTTATACTTCATTCTGCTGTTATCGGTTTCTCCTTTCTGTTTCAGTTTCCTTTGTTGCTTTATTAATTCTAACAGGTCTGATGTAATCCCTGGCTTATGTTGCTTATTCTTGGTCGGAATTAAATCTTTGGTTGCTGTTATCAAGATATCACTAGCCTATACTGCCAATTCATCATCAATAGATTGTAACTAACAATCAGTAGATTGTAACTGATACAATTATATATCTAACAGTAGATTATAACTCATATAATTATATCAAACAGTAGATTGTAACTGATATAATTACATATTTAACAGTAGATTGTAACTGATATAATTATATATTTAACAGTAGATTGTAACTGATATAATTATATATCAAACAGTAGATTATAACTTATATAATTATATATCAAACAGTAGATTGTAACTGATATAATTATATCAAACAGTAGATTGTAAGTGATATAATTATATATCAAACAATATATTGTAACTGATATAATTATATCAAACAGTAGATTATAACTGATATAATTATATCAAACAGTAGATTGTAACTGATATAATTATATATCAAACAATAGATTGTAACTGATATAATTACATATTTAACAGTAGATTGTAACTGATATAATTATATATCAAACAGTAGATTGTAACTGATATAATTATATATCAAACAGTAGATTATAACTTATATAATTATATATCAAACAGTAGATTGTAACTGATATAATTATATCAAACAGTAGATTGTAAGTGATATAATTATATATCAAACAATATATTGTAACTGATATAATTATATCAAACAGTAGATTATAACTGATATAATTATATCAAACAGTAGATTGTAACTGATATAATTATATATCAAACAATAGATTGTAACTGATATAATTACATATTTAACAGTAGATTGTAACTGATATAATTATATATCAAACAGTAGATTGTAACTGATATAATTATATATCAAACAGTAGATTATAACTTATATAATTATATATCAAACAGTAGATTGTAACTGATATAATTATATCAAACAGTAGATTGTAAGTGATATAATTATATATCAAACAATATATTGTAACTGATATAATTATATCAAACAGTAGATTATAACTGATATAATTATATCAAACAGTAGATTGTAACTGATATAATTATATATCAAACAATAGATTGTAACTGATATAATTATATCAAACAGTAGATTGTAACTGATATAATTATATATTTAACAGTAGATTGTAACTGATATAATTATATCAAACAGTAGATTGTAACTGATATAATTATATATCAAACAATAGATTGTAACTGATATAATTATATCAAACAGTAGATTATAACTGATATAATTATATATCAAACAGTAGAGATTATAACTGATATAATTATATCAAACAGTAAATTGTAACTGATATAATTATATATTTAACAGTAGATTGTAACTGATATAATTATATCAAACAGTAGATTGTATCTGATATAATTATATCAAACAGTAGATTGTAACTGATACAATTATATATTTAACAGTAGATTGTAACCGATATAATTATATATCAAACAGTAGATTATAACTCATATAATTATATCAAACAGTAGATTGTAACTGATATAATTATATTAAACAGTAGGTCATAACTCATATAATTATATCAAACAGTAGATTGTAACTGATACAATTATATATTTAACAGTAGATTGTAACTGATATAATTATATATCAAACAGTAGATTGTAACTGATATAATTATATATCAAACAATAGATTGTAACTGATATAATTATATCAAACAATAGATTGTAACTGATATAATTATATATTTAACATTAGATTGTAACTGATACAATTATATATTTAACAATAGATTGTAACTGATATAATTATATCAAACAGTAGATTGTAACTGATATAATTATATATCAAACAGTAGAGATTATAACTGATATAATTATATCAAACAGTAGATTGTAACTGATATAATTATATATCAAACAATAGATTGTAACTGATATAATTATATCAAACAATAGATTGTAACTGATATAATTATATATTTAACAATAGATTGTAACTGATATAATTATATATTTAACAGTAGATTGTAACTGATACAATTATATATTTAACAGTAGATTGTAACTGATATAATTATATATCAAACAATAGATTGTAACTGATATAATTATATCAAACAGTAGATTGTAACTGATATAATTATATATCAAACAATAGATGGTAACTGATATAATTATATCAAACAGTAGATTGTAACTGATATAATTATATATCAAACAGTAGATTGTAACTGATATAATTATATATCAAACAATAGATTGTAACTGATATAATTATATCAAACAGTAGATTATAACTTATATAATTATATCAAACAGTAGATTGTAACTGATTTAATTATATATCAAACAATAGATTGTAACTGATATAATTATATCAAACAGTAGATTGTAACTGATATAATTATATATTTAACAGTAGATTGTAACTGATATAATTATATATCAAACAGTAGAGATTATAACTGATATAATTATATCAAACAGTAGATTGTAACTGATATAATTATATCAAACAGTAGATTATAACTGATATAATTATATATCAAACAGTAGAGATTATAACTGATATAATTATATCAAACAGTAGATTGTAACTGATATAATTATATATTTAACAGTAGATTGTAACTGATATAATTATATCAAACAGTAGATTGTATCTGATATAATTATATCAAACAGTAGATTGTAACTGATACAATTATATATTTAACAGTAGATTGTAACCGATATAATTATATATCAAACAGTAGATTATAACTCATATAATTATATCAAACAGTAGATTGTAACTGATATAATTATATCAAACAGTAGGTCATAACTCATATAATTATATCAAACAGTAGATTGTAACTGATACAATTATATATTTAACAGTAGATTGTAACTGATATAATTATATATCAAACAGTAGATTGTAACTGATATAATTATATATCAAACAATAGATTGTAACTGATATAATTATATCAAACAATAGATTGTAACTGATATAATTATATATTTAACATTAGATTGTAACTGATACAATTATATATTTAACAATAGATTGTAACTGATATAATTATATCAAACAGTAGATTGTAACTGATATAATTATATCAAACAGTAGATTGTATCTGATATAATTATATCAAACAATAGATTGTAACTGATACAATTATATATTTAACAGTAGATTGTAACCGATATAATTATATATCAAACAGTAGATTATAACTCATATAATTATATCAAACAGTAGATTGTAACTGATATAATTATATCAAACAGTAGGTCATAATTCATATAATTATATCAAACAGTAGATTGTAACTGATACAATTATATATTTAACAGTAGATTGTAACTGATATAATTATATATTTAACAGTAGATTGTAACTAATATAATTATATCAAACAGTAGATTGTATCTGATATAATTATATCAAACAGTAGATTGTAACTGATACAATTATATATTTAACAGTAGATTGTGACTGATATAATTATATATCAAACAGTAGAGATTATAACTGATATAATTATATCAAACAGTAGATTGTAACTGATATAATTATATATTTAACAGTAGATTGTAACTGATATAATTATATCAAACAGTAGATTGTATCTGATATAATTATATCAAACAATAGATTGTAACTGATACAATTATATATTAACAGTAGATTGTAACCGATATAATTATATATCAAACAGTAGATTATAACTCATATAATTATATCAAACAGTAGATTGTAACTGATATAATTATATCAAACAGTAGGTCATAATTCATATAATTATATCAAACAGTAGATTGTAACTGATACAATTATATATTTAACAGTAGATTGTAACTGATATAATTATATATTTAACAGTAGATTGTAACTAATATAATTATATCAAACAGTAGATTGTATCTGATATAATTATATCAAACAGTAGATTGTAACTGATACAATTATATATTTAACAGTAGATTGTAACCGATATAATTATATATCAAACAGTAGAATATAACTCATATAATTATATCAAACAGTAGATTGTAACTGATATAATTATATCAAACAGTAGATCATAACTCATATAATTATATATTTAACAGTAGATTGTAACTGATATAATTATATATCAAACAGTAGATTGTAACTGATATAATTATATATCAAACAGTAGATTGTAACTGATATAATTATATATCAAACTGTAGATTGTAACTGATATGATTATATATCAAACAGTAGATTACAACTCATATAATTATATCAAACAGTAGATTGTAACTGATATAATTATATATCAAACAGTAGATTGTAACTGATATAATTATATATTTAACAGTAGATTGTAACTGATACAATTATATATTTAACAGTAGATTGTAACTGATATAATTATATATCAAACAGTAGATTGTAACTGATATAATTATATATCAAACAGTAGATTGTAACTGATATAATTATATATCAAACAGTAGATTGTAACTGATATAATTATATATCAAAATGTAGATTGTAACTGATACAATTATATATTTAACAGTAGATTGTAACTGATATAATTATATCAAACAGTAGATTGTAACTGATATAATTATATATCACACAGTAGAGTGTAACAGATATAAATATATCAAATATAATTATACAGTATATCAAACAGTAGATTGTAGCTGATAGAATTATATATCAAACATTGGATTGTAAATTATATAATTATATATCTAACAGCAGATGAAATGTTATGGCTGCCAGTTGTTCTGAAAACAATGTCAAACTACTGAACATAAACTTGCCCAGGAATCACGAACAGCTAAGAAATGCTGGGGTTGACTGCTACATCCTGTAAAAGATATGCAACTAACTAGCTCTTTCATAGAGAAACGTTGTAAATGTGTGCTCCATAGGAACAGCCTGGTCCAGTAGAGACAGTCATGTGCACCATGTGACTCCAGGCCACCAGTTAGTTACTGAGTGCAACAGATTAACTTAACTTAAAATGACAGCGAGAATTGTTCGAACTATGAGTGGGGATGGTAATATTAAGCAAAAAATGAGAAGAATGAATATGAACATTTTAGTATATGTGAGTCCAGATGAAAGGAATGGGCATGATAACATTCGAAGAATATAACATAATCCATTCTGGTGGAGAGAAACAATAGCGAGGTGTAGCACTTATAATTGATCTGAAGAGATCGAAATCCATCAAAAGATACTGGACTGTGTCAGATAAAATATTTTTATTACTGGTAAAGTTGTGTCATACCTTTTGATGTCAACATTATTCAAGTTAAGGCACCAACAACAGAAAGCAGCAATGACAGTATCAATGAATTTTGTAGTGATATGGATAATCCCATCAAGAAGTGCAAATACTCAGAATTAAATATCATAATCATCATCATGTGCCATGCCTATAAGCATGGGCGGTCATGTTTCGCTATCTCACTCGATCACCAGAGTCGTGGATCAGCTCTGTGTTTTTGTCTCGACCATGCCCCAAGGCCAAGCCATCCAGGTACTTGCCTCTAGGTCTTCCCCTTCGTCAGTTCCCCTTGATCTTACCAGTTGTCACCAAGTTCTCCAAATCATTTCTTCTCATAACATGCCCAAAAAATTGTGACTGTTTAATTTCTCTAATCAGTTTACAATCTTCATTTGTTTCTTGAAGGACTTGTTCATTAGTTTTTCTGTCTGTCCATAATATTCTTTGCATTCTCCTCAGAAACCACATTTCCACAGCCATCAGATGTTTTTCAGCTTGTCTGTTCATTGTCCACGCTTCATATCCATACAAAAGTATGCTCTTTTTCTTGTTTCAATTTATATCTCTTTATTGGTCAGTATGTTTTTCATCTTGCAAAAGGCTACCTTCGCAATAGCAATTCTTGTTCTAATCTCTTCAAGGCATCTCCCATCAGATGTTATGACTGTTTCGAGATAACTGTACCGATTCACTTGTTTAAGAATATACCCATTTACTTGTATATTGCATTGTGGTATTTCCTTCTTCCCAGTGACCACCATAATCTGTAATATCATACTGGGTGACTTTAATGCTAAAGTTGGAAGTAAACAAGATGGATGCACAGTAGGCAAGTATGGACTAGGTGAGTGTAATGAAAGAGGTTGCAGACCTATAAAGTGGGGAAAAGAGCAAGATTTGATTATTGTGATTATATATACAGAAGTGATAACACAATTGTTGAATGATGTCTATAACAGTGGATCTCTTGAAATCTGTTGTCATAGCTCTACCAAAGAAATCTACTGGTGCAACAGATTGTTGCAAACATCACACAGTTAGTTTAATGAGTCATGCAGGCTAAAATACTGAGGAACTATGGGTAGAAAAAAAAAAGTAAACAAAAGCAGAAATTGGGGATGAGCAGTGTGTATTTATAGAAGATAAAGGTGCAAGCAATGCCATATGCTTCTTGAGAACATTAATAGACAGAATGATTGAAATGAACAGAGATCTATATTTGTGCTTCATTGACTTAGGCATTTGGTTAAGGTGAAATACAACAAAACTCACAAAGAGAATTGGTTACTCACATAAGAAGAAGACAATCAGTATTCTTCTCCTTCTTCTTCGCCTTCTTCTGCATTTGAGCGAAATGTTGTTTTAGACGTAATTGCATTGAGCCTTTTTACAGCAGAGCTGCGATATTTGAACCTTTTGGCCAACACATCCGACTTCTTCAGGCATTTGTTGGCCGGGTTACCTTCCAGGGGGTCTTGTAGGACGTTTGACTCTCACTGTTGTGTTATCCCAGCTGGCTCATTTAGGACAGCTGAAGACATCCTGGTCAACTCTCAAGGGAAGGCAGGGGCAGAGCATGGGCAATCCCCGCCATCCAAGGAAGCTTCCATAATTGCAGAGCCAACACACAGCGCTCTGGTACTGGGCTCACCCAAGGAATCGTCACATCCTGCACATGGCTGTTTAGCCTCACTTCCGTATATTGGGTCTTCTGGTCACCACAGGCTGTTCCTCCCAAAACCAGAAGAATGCAGTCTGCAGATGACATCCGCACAGTGAGCTTTCGATTCAGACTTTCTACATAAAGGATTTGCTATCCAAGCAATATTCCATTTCATGCCACTAGGACACTTTGTCCACCTTTGATGAAGCCCACACAATGAGCTTTCAAATCAGTATTCTCTGGGCATGTCTTGAAAAGGGGAAAGCTGGAGTATGTTATCACAATGGGAAAGTTGGAGGAGAGGAGAGGCCGGGGAAGACCTAGTGAGAAGATGCTGGACAGTTTGACATATTGGCATGAAGGAACATCAGTATCAGAAATGATTGGTAGTACACAGATATGATCACCAATGCCACACGACATGGACTACAATATAATAATAATAATGATTTGTGCATAGTGATTTGTGCACTTGGCTGGCCAACACAGTGGTCAGGTTCAGTCCCCATCAGCAGCAGCAGGATGTTTTCTTTCTACCAGAATGTTTCAGGCTGACAATGCCTCATAAGACAGGAACCAAATAATCTGCTAGATATTTCCTGGACAGGAAAGGTGACAAGGAGATGGCCACCCCTTCTTATAGTGACATAACCTAATGTATGTGAAGGCACAGTATTGCAGTGGCTAGTACACTTAACTGCTGACCTGGTGGTCATGTGTCTGAACCTCCAGTCAGGCAGGGACATATGGTAAACTGACCAGGTCGAACCCAGCCCAAACTAGGTGCTACAAAATGTTCTGGGAAGTACAGGTGACTGCCATGATAATCAGCACATCACTCATCCAGTGGCAAGTGCTCTATTACATAATGAGATCAGCACCTTATATCCAGAATCCCCGAAGGTATAGAAACAGATCCTTGACTTACATGAAGGTTTAACACTTCACATTACTATTGTAGTTTCTGTCATGGTGCTATCTTTACTTTACTGACATGAAGGTTTAACACTTCACATTACTATTGTAGTTTCTGTCATGGTGCTATCTTTACTTTACTTACATGAAGGCTTAACATTTCACATTACTATTGTAGTTTCTGTCATGGTGCTATCTTTACTTTACTGACATGAAGGTTTAACATTTCACATTACTATTGTAGTTTCTGTCATGGTGCTATCTTTACTTTACTGACATGAAGGTTTAACATTTCACATTACTATTGTAGTTTCTGTCATGGTGCTATCTTTACTTTACTTACATGAAGGCTTAACATTTCACATTACTATTGTAGTTTCTGTCATGGTGCTATCTTTACTTTACTGACATGAAGGTTTAACATTTCACATTACTATTGTAGTTTCTGTCATGGTGCTATCTTTACTTTACTGACATGAAGGCTTAACATTTCACATTACTATTGTAGTTTCTGTCATGGTGCTATCTTTACTTTACTTACATGAAGGTTTAACATTTCACATTACTATTGTAGTTTCTGTCATGGTGCTATCTTTACTTTACTTACATGAAGGCTTAACATTTCACATTACTATTGTAGTTTCTGTCATGGTGCTATCTTTACTTTACTGACATGAAGGTTTAACATTTCACATTACTATTGTAGTTTCTGTCATGGTGCTATCTTTACTTTACTTACATGAAGGCTTAACATTTCACATTACTATTGTAGTTTCTGTCATGGTGCTATCTTTACTTTACTTACATGAAGGTTTAACATTTCACATTATTATTGTAGTTTCTGTCATGGTGCTATCTTTACTTTACTTACATGAAGGCTTAACATTTCACATTACTATTGTAGTTTCTGTCATGGTGCTATCTTTACTTTACTTACATGAAGGTTTAACATTTCACATTACTATTGTAGTTTCTGTCATGGTGCTATCTTTACTTTACTTACATGAAGGCTTAACATTTCACATTACTATTGTAGTTTCTGTCATGGTGCTATCTTTACTTTACTGACATGAAGGTGTAACATTTCACATTACTATTGTAGTTTCTGTCATGGTGCTCTCTTTACTTTACTTACATGAAGGTTTAACATTTCACATTACTATTGTAGTTTCTGTCATGGTGCTGTCTTTACTTTACTTACATGAAGGTTTAACATTTCACATTACTATTGTAGTTTCTGTCATGGTGCTGTCTTTACTTTACTTACATGAAGGTTTAACATTTCACATTACTATTGTAGTTTCTGTCATGGTGCTAACTTTACTTTACTGACATGAAGGTTTAACATTTCACATTACTATTGTAGTTTCTGTCATGGTGCTATCTTTACTTTACTAACATGAAGGTTTAACATTTCACATTGCTATTGTAGTTTCTGTCATGGTGCTATCTTTACTTTACTGACATGAAGGTTTAACATTTCACAGTACTATTGCAGTTTCTGTTAGGGTGCTATCTTGACTTTTTCATTTGATGATTAAACCCTTTAGAATGAGATTCTGACATATTAAATAAAAATGAGGAAGTTAACCCAGTACAGACTATATAATCTGTTAACTTCTTCCTGTAGATGTGATAAGTGATGTCAGACTGAACAGATGTGTGATCAACACTGCCGGAATGGGTCACTGTGGAGATGTGTGATAAATACTGCCAGACTGGGTCACTGTGGTGATGTGTGATAAGTGATGTCAGACTGAACAGATGTGTATTCAACACTGCCGGACTGGGTCACTGTGGTGATGTGTGACAAGTGATGTCAGACTGAACAGATCTGTGATAAACACTGCCAGACTAGGTCACTGTGGTGTTGTGTGCACTATCTGTGCCTGTGCCACCATTTGATGAAACATGGAGTGACTGTTTTCCAGCAGCACTGATGGGGGATCAAACTCCACAATCCTGCCTTGGTCCAGCACTAAGATTCTGAAATAAGAGTTAGATTCTTATTGTTCTGTAAATGTGGAGTCTATCAGATTCTGAGATGAATTTGCTTTTGCAATGTAGATGCTAACTACTAAACGGTGTTTTGAATATTTCATACATGTTTGTTTAGAGTGTATTCATTTTCTGTAATTGTCCTCTACCCCATTATCCAATAGTAAGTTAGGAGTTGACATCCTGCTGTCATGATCTCTGAGGTGAAGTAGCTACACCATCTGTGTCATGCTCACAAGGTCATGGGTTTGGGTTTGCACTCCATCATTGCATTTTTGAACGCAATTATTTCGGAGACCCCTTGGGGGTTGTCACTGGTGATACAGAGTTTGAATGGTGTGTGATGCTTTTGGCAGACTGCTAATTGCACTAGAGAAAGGGACTGAACTATATGGAAAATTAAGCTGGTGTATTGAAATTGATCCCCTTCCCTTTTTAAAAAAATCCTCCCTGGGGCAGAAGGAGTACAAGCAATAACTGTCTGAGTCATGAAGATTTCAAGTAATAACTGTCTCGAACATGAGGAGTCTAAATAATAACTGTCTGAGACATAAAGATTTCAAGTAATAATTGTCTGGGACCGATGGAGTTTAAGTAATAACTGTCTGGAACATGAGGAGTCTAAATAATAACTGTCTGGAACATGAGGAGTCCAACTAATAACTGTCTGTGACATGGGGAGTCAGCAATAACTGTCTGTGACATGGGGAGTCAGCAATAACTGTCTGGGACAGAAGACAGCTTCTGCTGTCATGTATCTTCCAATGAATCATAGGGCCATGATCACCTCACACCAGGGCCTCCTTTCTGTAGACTTGTTCACAACTGGTTGGATTCTGCAGTTGACATTGGCTTCAGGAAAAGGTAGCCAACCTCACGCTAACCCTCCTGAATTGTCTCTTATGACACTCTTTGCAGATTGTAGTGTTACTATTGTTAGCTTTTCTTATGGGCCCTGATAGTACATGGGTGATACTTCTATTGGTATTCTCCTTCTGCTACTCTGTTATCCACCATAGCCCTTGACCAACTCCATTCAAGCTGTCTACCCTTTTCTATCTCCTGCAGTTCCCTCATGTCCTCTCCATATTATTCATCTCCATCTCTAGTACTTTTCTCCATGTGTTTTCTCATATTCTTCTATTTCTTTTGGGGAGCGGCTGTAGTGTAGAGGCTGGACACTCGCCTGCAAGCCCTGTGGTGTATTTGAATTCTAAACAATTGACCTGGGAGCTCCCAGGTCAACCCACCCCCAGGTCAATCAGCTCCCAGGTCAATCAGCTCCCAGGTCAACCCACTCCCACGTCAACCCAGCCTAAAATGAGCACCAGAAAATATTTTGGGAAGTAAAGACAGCCAGCATGATACTGCCCCATGACTGAACGAATGCCTTTTGGTTTATACAAAAATGGATCTGGCTCCATCTGCTCAATGTGCCTTAGGTGTGTAGAAGGGACCTTTTCTTACTTCCTTTACTAAAGAACTAATGGAAATTACACTACTGCGGTATTCGTGTGGTAGTTGGTTGGATGTCTAGTCTTCTAGGATAAGAGCAAAGAAATGTAAAGTTTGTTTGTGAACAATGCACATTTTAAACATACCACAGCAGTGGAAAATCATAAACAGTAGACCATTGTTGGCCGTTGTCCCCAGAAAACATGTTCATAAATAACCACAGACTGAAATGATGAACACTGAGGTGGTAAAATTAGATGAAAGAGATTTTTGCCTGAGGAACTAAAATACATTGTATCTGAAGGCCATAGGACAACGGGGTTCATGCAGTTAATTAAAGACATACAAACCACAACTGCCTTATGGAAGGTCCTGTAAAAACAAAGGCTAGGGCAATAAAACCCGATAAAAACTGGACAGGCAGATCCCTAAGCCAAGGAAGGCAATTTGCCAATGGGAGGAGGAGTCCAGAAACAAAACCTCAACTGTTGAAGTCAGAAGATGTTCTAGCCCCAAGCCAGGACTAGAAACTGGACATCAATGCACTACAATGATTGCTATGCACCATCCTGTTTGTGAGCGATGCTGGAATAGGCACGTAGCAAATATTGATCTCAGAAGAAGAATAATAATACAAAAGCATGCTGCAATATTCAAGAATATAAAATCATAATACATACTTGTCATAATCCAAAATAGTATTGAGTCGGTGAGCAATAGTCAGCACAGTACAGGATTCAAACTCAGACTTTATGGTTTTCTGTATGAGCTCATCTGTTTTCACATCTACTGCGGCAGTGGCCTCATCCAGTACTAGAATTCTGGTCTTCCTCAACAAAGCTCTACCCAGACAGATGAGCTGTCGCTGACCAATACTGAGGTTATACAATAAATGTAGATATAATAATCTACACAGATTACATATATAACTTCTCATAGCTTTATGTGGTGGGGTCAACCTTCCTCATTGCTATGGTTTTCATTAGAGCACAGCGAAGTCATATTTTTTACTATGTGACACATTGCTTAAAACTGCTAATAATAACTAATAACATCATGAATCCCAACCATTGCATGGTTTGTTCTTTTACTTTTTACATTTGGTTTTAGCATACCAAAGAAATCTGGCTTCCCAAGTGGCTACTTCTACTATGCATTTAGTCTATTTAAAAATAAAGCACTCAAGATTTTTCATAGTGGTTATTTTCCCACTTGGGAATCTGCTGTGAACACTTATGAGTCTCAGACTTCCCAGTAAGAGAACCTCACATCTGCAGAGGCATGGTAATCCTTGGAATGTTGGCTAAGCAAAGATCCAGTCCGTGGTTAGGCTGCACCACAAAAAGGTACCCCAAAGTGTTGGCCTGATCCTGATCTTGCAAACTCAGTGGCCCTCATTCTCAGGACCAATAACCATTTTTTCTTTTGCATTCGCTTCGCTTCGAACTTAATCCTAGTCCATAGACATGCAACTTCTTCTATTGTACTGGATTGATTTTTTGCATGTGGATTAGCTTTCCCTATTACCAGTGTCCCTCGCCATCAGGCGAACCCACTCTGACTTCTGAGGTACTTGTATTTTATGTCCACAAGTCAAGGATGAGAAGCCAACATTTTAGTCCAACTGACCAATGTAGGGGTTGAACCCGCTACATCAGCACACCAAGTGTTTAAGATATTCTTATCCATTCGGCCATGCAAACCTCCAGGACCAATCACAAACCTGGGGCTGTGTGGTATGTCCAGATGCTGGTACACCAAGATGTACTTCTTTCTGCACCTGCCTGAGGGACATCCTGGAAACATATACTATTCTGGCTAACAAAGGCATGATCAACCATGATATTCCCAGTGTTGAAACTTGTCAAAGACTGGAATCTTCACAAGAGTGTCACAGCTAATCCCCATGATGATGGTAGATGAGCAACACTCATGTCTTGCCACTGTGAGGAAAACTCACAAAACTAGAATGAGTGTGTTTACCAGGATAGAACTAAGTCCTCATCAGTCTTAAATTCATAAAAAGTGGACAGGTCAGTTGAACAGGGTGGGGAGGGGGAGGGTTGTGGGAGGATGGTTGAGAAAGACAGTGGAGTTTAACCACGGAGGTCATGACAATAATAAAGATTACAGTGTGGCTGGAGACACAAATGCTCAGGAAGATCAAGATGGGCTGGACTAGAAGACAATGGCTGGGATCTTTGTGACACCGTGGTTATGCTCAGGAAGATCAAGATGGGCTGGACTAAAAGACAATGGCTGGGATCTCTGTGACACGGTGGTTATACTCAGGAAGATCAAGATGGGCTGGACTAGAAGACAATGGCTGGGATCCCTGTGACACCGTGGTTATGCTCAGGAAGATCAAGATGGGCTGGACTAGAAGACAATGGCTGGGATCTCTGTGACACTGTGCTTATGCTCAGGAAGATCAAGATGGGCTGGACTAGAAGACAATGGCTGGGATCTCTGTGACACCATTGTTATGCTCAGGAAGATCAAGATGGGCTGGACTAGAAGACAATGGCTGGGATCTCTGTGACACCATTGTTATGCTCAGGAAGATCAAGATGGGCTGGACTAGAAGACAATGGCTGGGATCTCTGTGACACTGTGCTTATGCTCAGGAAGATCAAGATGGGCTGGACTAGAAGACAATGGCTGGGATCTCTGTGACACCGTGGTTATGCTCAGGAAGATCAAGATGGGCTTGATTAGAAGACAATGGCTGGGATCTCTGTGACACTGTGGTTATGCTCAGGAAGATCAAGATGGGCTTGATTAGAAGGCAATGGCTGGGATCTCTGTGACACCGTCATTATGCTCAGGAAGATCAAGATGGGCTGGACTAGAAGGCAATGGCTGGAATCTCTGAGGAGGTCATGACTGACCAACATCTGTGTCATTGTTGTGCCAGGGCAAAAGGAAACAAACGAGCAGGTAGGCTTGCAGACGTAGCTATTATTATGAGTGGATGAGCAATGGGCTGGACAGACATCATGAACACCCTCAGGGAGGCAAGATGAATAAATGACTCCAGAGATGGATAAGACTGCAACTTTGATCAGACTGCAAAAACATCAATTCAAAAGGGGTGAAGCTAGGAAAAAAGTGCCATGCAAGGAGCCAAAGAACAATAGTCAACCAACACAGAACTCGTGTCTTCAGTCACTATACACTGAGGGAGATATCAAACAGGGAATCTGAGCTCTTATGGACTAAATAATTTATGTGCGATGAGGATGATCTGTTGACTAAATAACTAACTGATGACTGACACACCTCAAATTGTCTCCTCCTTCACCAACCACAAAGTCCAAACCTTCAGGTAAAGTTTCCACAAAATCTTTCAAGTGGCAGTGTTCTATAGACTTCCAGATGTCATCATCAGTAAACTGCTCAAATGGGTCAAAGTTTGACCTCAGGCTGCCGGAGAATAGAACTGGGTCCTGAAATAATGTGTTAATACATGAATCCACAAGGTTCAAAATTCTCGAAAGTATGTTTACATGAATGTTGAAGCAGAAACAATAGTTCAAGCAACTGTGATACATTTTTATAGATAGACAGTGAATGAGAACAATAGTTCAAGTAGCTGGGATGCATTTTTATAGATAAACAGTGAAGAAGAAGCAACAGTTCAAGTAGCTGGGATACATTTTTATAGATGGACAGTGAAGGAGAAACAACAGTTCAAGTAGCTGGGATACATTTTTATAGATAGACAGTGAAGGAGAAACAACAGTTCAAGTAGCTTGGATACATTTTTATAGATAGACAGTGAAGGAGAAACAACAGTTCAAGTAGCTGGGATACATTTTTATAGATGGACAGTGAAGGAGAAACAACAGTTCAAGTAGTTGGGATACATTTTTATAGATTAATAGTGAAGGAGAAACAACATTTTAAGTAGCTGGGATACATTTTTATAGATATACAGTGAAGGAGAAACATCAGTTTAAGTAGCTGGGATACATTTTTATAGATGGACAGTAAAGGGGAACCAACAGCTCAAGTAGCTGGGATACATTTTTATAGATATACAGTGAAGGAGAAACATCAGTTCAAGTGTCTATGATGTATGTTTATAGACCAAAAGTGAAACAGAAACAATTCCAATATCTGGGATTTATGCTTACAGATAGACAGTAAAGGAAACAGTTCAAGTAGCTGGGACATATGTTTATAGACCAAAAGTGAAACAGAAACAATTCCAATATCTGGGATTTATTCTTACAGATAGACAGTAAAGGAGAACAGTTCAAGTAGCTGGGACGTATGTTTATAGACCAAAAGTGAAACAGAAACAATTCCACTATCTGGGATGTATGCTGACACATAGATAGACAATAAAGGAGAACAGTTCAAGTAGCTGGGACGTATGTTTACTTATGGACAGCATCTTTTCTTCCAGTCTGTCTCTGCCTCTTCTTCCACTGATCTTTCCAGTCATCATGTTTTCCAATGCCTCTCTTCTCATCATATGACCCAAAAATGCTATTTGTCTATTTCTTATCATTGAATATAATGTTCTATTTTCATTAGCCTCTTCCAGGAACATTTATCTCAGAAGTCACATCTCCACTACTTTCAAGCTCTTCCTAATTTGTTCATGCATGTTCAATAATTAACTGCCATACAGCAAAACAGGTTCTATACAACCTGTCAGTATTCTGTTTCTGATGTACAATGACAGTGACTTTATAGTCAAACTATAACTTTCTAAGTTACATGTCTTCTAATGTTCCACTGATTTCCTTGTATCTTGTGTCTCCTTGTATGACCACCAGCTAATGTCAATTAATTGATACTCTTATAATGTTCATATCTTCTTCTTTTCCCTTGTATGACTGCCAACCAATCTTCATTAATGTATTAATCAATTTCTCCTTTTTTATTATCTATTTCCTCTTCTGTTAATTGGTATGAAAACCAATGCCTTCATAATGTTTAATATACTGCTTCCTTTCTTTTAAATTTATTCTTATCAAAAGTTATTGTCAGTCAATGCTCATTAATTTATATTTAAAAAAAAATTCCCGCTCTCACGCTCGCTTTGAACTCAAGCGTTGTTCATACTCTACTTCTAGCAGTGTTGGACTGAATTTTGCATGTAGATTAGCTTTCCCTATTAACAGTGTCCCTCGTCATCAGGCGAACCCACTCTGACTTCAGAGGTACTTGTAATTTATGTCCCCAAGTCAAGAACGAGAGGTCAAAATTTTAGTCCAACTATCTGGCGTAGGGTTGAACCCCTTACCTCGGTATCAGTCCGTATCAAGCGGAAAAAACAAAATCAGCACCTACCTGTGGCAGTATCTTTCTTAAATTTGCCTCTTCAGTGAGAGCTAATCAATACCCGAGTTAATCAAGCCAGCACCTACCTGTGGCAGTATCTTTCTTAAATTCACCTCTTCAGTGAGTGCTAATCAATACCCGAGTTAATCAAGCCAGCACCTACCTGTGGCAGTATCTTTCTTAAATTCACCTCTTCAGTGAGTGCTAATCAATACCTGAGTTAATCAAGCCAGCACCTACCTGTGGCAGTATCTTTCTTAAATTCACCTCTTCAGTGAGTGGTAATCAATACCCGAGTTAATCAAGCCAGCACCTACCTGTGGCAGTATCTTTCTTAAATTCACCTCTTCAGTGAGTGCTAATCAATACCCGAGTTAATCAAGCCAGCACCTACCTGTGGCAGTATCTTTCTTAAATTCACCTCTTCAGTGAGTGCTAATCAATACCCGAGTTAATCAAGACAGCACCTACCTGTGGCAGTATCTTTCTTAAATTCACCTCTTCAGTGAGTGCTAATCAATACCCGAGTTAATCAAGACAGCACCTACCTGTGGCAGTATCTTTCTTAAATTCGCCTCTTCAGTGAGTGCTAATCAATACCCGAGTTAATCAAGCCAGCACCTACCTGTGGCAGTATCTTTCTTAAATTCAGCCTCTTCAGTGAGTGCTAATCAATACCCGAGTTAATCAAGCCAGCACCTACCTGTGGCAGTATCTTTCTTAAATTCACCTCTTCAGTGAGTGCTAATCAATACCCGAGTTAATCAAGCCAGCACCTACCTGTGGCAGTATCTTTCTTAAATTCACCTCTTCAGTGAGTGCTAATCAATACCCGAGTTAATCAAGCCAGCACCTACCTGTGGCAGTATCTTTCTTAAATTCGCCTCTTCAGTGAGTGCTAATCAATACCCGAGTTAATCAAGCCAGCACCTACCTGTGGCAGTATCTTTCTTAAATTCGACCTCTTCAGTGAGTGCTAATCAATACCCGAGTTAATCAAGCCAGCACCTACCTGTGGCAGTATCTTTCTTAAATTCGCCTCTTCAGTGAGTGCTAATCAATACCCGAGTTAATCAAGCCAGCACCTACCTGTGGCAGTATCTTTCTTAAATTCGCCTCTTCAGTGAGTGCTAATCAATACCCGAGTTAATCAAGCCAGCACCTACCTGTGGCAGTATCTTTCTTAAATTCGCCTCTTCAGTGAGTGCTAATCAATACCCGAGTTAATCAAGCCAGCACCTACCTGTGGCAGTATCTTTCTTAAATTCGCCTCTTCAGTGAGTGCTAATCAATACCCGAGTTAATCAAGCCAGCACCTACCTGTGGCAGTATCTTTCTTAAATTCGCCTCTTCAGTGAGTGCTAATCAATACCCGAGTTAATCAAGCCAGCACCTACCTGTGGCAGTATCTTTCTTAAATTCGCCTCTTCAGTGAGTGCTAATCAATACCCGAGTTAATCAAGCCAGCACCTACCTGTGGCAGTATCTTTCTTAAATTCACCTCTTCAGTGAGTGCTAATCAATACCCGAGTTAATCAAGCCAGCACCTACCTGTGGCAGTATCTTTCTTAAATTCGCCTCTTCAGTGAGTGCTAATCAATACCCGAGTTAATCAAGCCAGCACCTACCTGTGGCAGTATCTTTCTTAAATTCACCTCTTCAGTGAGTGCTAATCAATACCCGAGTTAATCAAGCCAGCACCTACCTGTGGCAGTATCTTTCTTAAATTCACCTCTTCAGTGAGTGCTAATCAATACCCGAGTTAATCAAGCCAGCACCTACCTGTGGCAGTATCTTTCTTAAATTCACCTCTTCAGTGAGTGCTAATCAATACCCGAGTTAATCAAACCAGCACCTACCTGTGGCAGTATCTTTCTTAAATTCACCTCTTCAGTGAGTGCTAATCAATACCCGAGTTAATCAAGCCAGCACCTACCTGTGGCAGTATCTTTCTTAAATTCGCCTCTTCAGTGAGTGCTAATCAATACCCGAGTTAATCAAGCCAGCACCTACCTGTGGCAGTATCTTTCTTAAATTCACCTCTTCAGTAAGTGCTAATCAATACCCGAGTTAATCAAGCCAGCACCTACCTGTGGCAGTATCTTTCTTAAATTCACCTCTTCAGTGAGTGCTAATCAATACCCGAGTTAATCAAGCCAGCACCTACCTGTGGCAGTATCTTTCTTAAATTCACCTCTTCAGTGAGTGCTAATCAATACCCGAGTTAATCAAGCCAGCACCTACCTGTGGCAGTATCTTTCTTAAATTCACCTCTTCAGTGAGTGCTAATCAATACCCGAGTTAATCAAGCCAGCACCTACCTGTGGCAGTATCTTTCTTAAATTCACCTCTTCAGTGAGTGCTAATCAATACCCGAGTTAATCAAGCCAGCACCTACCTGTGGCAGTATCTTTCTTAAATTCACCTCTTCAGTGAGTGCTAATCAATACCCGAGTTAATCAAGCCAGCACCTACCTGTGGCAGTATCTTTCTTAAATTCACCTCTTCAGTGAGTGCTAATCAATACCCGAGTTAATCAAGCCAGCACCTACCTGTGGCAGTATCTTTCTTAAATTCACCTCTTCAGTGAGTGCTAATCAATACCCGAGTTAATCAAGCCAGCACCTACCTGTGGCAGTATCTTTCTTAAATTCACCTCTTCAGTGAGTGCTAATCAATACCCGAGTTAATCAAGCCAGCACCTACCTGTGGCAGTATCTTTCTTAAATTCACCTCTTCAGTGAGTGCTAATCAATACCCGAGTTAATCAAGCCAGCACCTACCTGTGGCAGTATCTTTCTTAAATTCACCTCTTCAGTGAGTGCTAATCAATACCCGAGTTAATCAAGCCAGCACCTACCTGTGGCAGTATCTTTCTTAAATTCACCTCTTCAGTGAGTGCTAATCAATACCCGAGTTAATCAAGCCAGCACCTACCTGTGGCAGTATCTTTCTTAAATTCACCTCTTCAGTGAGTGCTAATCAATACCCGAGTTAATCAAGCCAGCACCTACCTGTGGCAGTATCTTTCTTAAATTCACCTCTTCAGTGAGTGCTAATCAATACCCGAGTTAATCAAGCCAGCACCTACCTGTGGCAGTATCTTTCTTCAATTCACCTCTTCAGTGAGTGCTAATCAATACCCGAGTTAATCAAGCCAGCACCTACCTGTGGCAGTATCTTTCTTAAATTCACCTCTTCAGTGAGTGCTAATCAATACCCGAGTTAATCAAGCCAGCACCTACCTGTGGCAGTATCTTTCTTAAATTCACCTCTTCAGTGAGTGCTAATCAATACCCGAGTTAATCAAGCCAGCACCTACCTGTGGCAGTATAGTCAACTTCTGCCTCAGCTCATACAGTCCCAGCTTGGTTATGTCCAGGCCATCAATAATCACTTTCCCCTGGCAAGGCTCGATCAGACGAAACAACACAAGCATCAAAGATGACTTGCCAGCGCCGGTTCTACCTACTACACCAATCTGTAAGTCCATACACACAAACTTGTGAATGTAAGCATTATGTCAAGCAACAAAATTACAATGGTGTTAGCGCTCTATAGCAGCTAAGTTGGTTGCATGATGCTTTACAGGATTTTGCAATCAATCCCAACATTTACTGGCGGTTTGTGATTTACCAAGCAATTTAACGTTCAGTAGTTTGCCATCGCTCTCTGAATGACCAACACCTCATACCCTCGAAATCAAGGCAAGACAATCTGCTTTTCAATTGTCAGTGCCTGATTTCAAACCCTGAATTTGGTATGCCAGGAATTGTGAAACTGCGTTTCACTACCTCCTAACCCAGAGACACTGACTGTGCAGTGGTAGATAACTTACAACTATTCTGAATGTCTGAAGTTTGGTTCCTCATGAAGCATGTTACCAGTGTAGACACAGAAAATGTCTGCTGTACTTATATATGTCTGTCTGTTCATCTAATTATCTGTCTGTCTACTTGCATAGGGTTAGGGTTAGGGTTAGGTCTATCTCTCTGCATGTGGTATCTGTCAATTTCTGTCAGCCCTGCCAGCTTGCATGCTGTGGGTGTGTGTTTTTATCTGTCTTGTTGACCTCCTTCCTGTGTGTGACTCAGTCGGTCCACTTCCTTACCTGCTTGCCTGCGTGTATGTGTGTGTCTGTCCACTTCCTTACCTGCTTGCCTGCATGCGTGTGTGTGTCTGTCTACTTTTCTTAACTCAGTTTATATCAAGCAATACACCATATGTTCATTCACTGCTCCGTACATCTCACACAGTCGATACCGAGCAACAAATGTGTTTGTTCACTATTCCGTACATCTCACACAGTCATTATCGAGCAACAAATGTGTTTGTTCACTACACTGTACATATCACACAATCGATACCAAGCAACAAACATGTTTGTTCATTACTTCATACATCTCACACATTTATGATTTATGATATGAAAACTGTGACATTTCACTCGGGACAAGTCTGTATTTGCTGTGTCTCTCAGGGAAATTCCAAGGATGTCGATTCCAACTGTCTCTATTGTAAGCTTGTTAGCTAAATGTCTGGACTGTTCTCGTCTGCATATAATATCAACTCCATACTCCAATGGTAATAATTGAGAAGATACATCAACAGCTGTTTCGCATGCTTGAAGCTGCCCATGTTATATCCCTTTTGTCTATCTTCAATGTCCCAATGATTGGTGCTTTTGAAGCTCTCTCATTTCCTAGCACTCTTACATAGCCTTGACATTAAATTAAGGTTTGAAGCCTCCACAAGTGGCAGCCACACATGACATGGCCATCCATTCTAAATCTTCTGAAGCAGTAGACAGAGTCAGAGACAATAATCATCTTTGTTATGAAGTATATGCCACATAGTGGTCACGCTCACACGCACCACCTAATAGGAATTAGGAGATTCCCAGTCTAACAATAGAATGACTTAACCACTAGAAACTAAGGACGACGTAAGCATCGTCAGAACAGCAACAGAGGTCACTTCGAGAAAGGACATCAAGTCAGCTGTGTGTTTTCCTAGAAGCTCCGTAACAAAAGGATTTGATCGTCTAGGCGAGGCAGATGTACTGATAGAAGGGATCGCCTGTTTGTATAGCACTAATGCCATAGTTGGACCGGGACATAATTTTAGACGACGAGTTTACAATAATTTGCGACAGTCCTTGAGTGACTGAGCAATTACGAAAGACATGAACAGCTGGGTTTGTATTGACATGTAACGTCCCGTCCCCGTGTCAGGGGCCCGTTATATATTTACAACAGTGTTTTATCTATTTCTGAAATGAGATCAAAATCTAAATAAAAAGGATTGTCTCAAATTGCGCCAGTCTTCAAGGTGAGCGACTTTATTACATTTGTACTCCAGTTTGAGTTTTAACGCTTTAGCGGTTGTATTCACATTGAGGCATGTGGGGACTTCGATCCGAGGAAACAATGGTCTAATGTAAACAAGCGACGATTGATTCCTGCCATATCAGAAGTAAACATAAAAAGAATGCACGCCACGATGATAAATTCCTTAGCACGATGCAGCATCAGGATTGCATACGTGGCACCAGCACGGCGGCCGATTTAATGTAAGCTGTACTACGTCGCCAGAAAATGATACATTTGACAAGATTGCATATTGTTAATATTGTTGCTGGTACCAAATTTTTACCCAGGATGGAATTAAACAGGTTTTGGAATTAGACGTAGTCTACACAAAATAGACAAGCAGTTGACACAGCACACTGCACAACTCTTGAACATTAATATATACTACAGTCAAGATACACTTGGCGAGAAAAATTATATCTACATAATGTTATTGGCTGCCGACACTCTGTCAAATTTACACTATCGGCACAAGGAACATTCATTACTTTTCTGGAGACATTATAGAGGTTAATTATATAACATTTACCTAACATTTTAACGTACATGATGTCGGATGTCAATATGAATGATGATGTATAGTATACATTGTGGAGAGTACTTACACTTTCCTCCACCAAGATTCTGAAGGATATATAGGTGGGACATTCAGTGAGACTGTACACACGATATATTACGTCCTACACTACCACTGTGATACCAGGTCATTAAGACAACACCACATATAGATACATAGACAACAGGACACTTACCTACACACGGCATTTATACGACTTCACCAACTTCTACACATTTATGATGCCATTATCAGGAACATATAGAGACACTTATGGATGTTACACATTGCACCGCTGTACCAAGTGACTCAATTATTTATTGACATTGTTCCAATGTTAGCGATCCTCACTAGGACACCGTTGATCTCATTTACGGACATGGAAGTAACACTTTGTTCGTCTAACGATACCATTTCATGATTGTGGATTGACACATCTCTTGCTACATCAACACATACGAATTTTCTACATGGAATGTTGGACTTTTCAACATCAACGCTTCACACTGGACACTGATTGACTTTACACGGATACACTACACACGTCAGGAGGCTACTCACTCTATACTTCAGATGTTACGCATCAGGATGCTAGACGGATTGACATTTTTTTTATTGAGTGTGACATAATTCGTCTTCACGCTGAACTGTACGACACTTATGTAATTATACTTCATTGTGGGCATCAAGCATTCCATTACCCACAGCATTCAGCCTAAAATAATAAGGCTACGTTAACTGAAACTTCGTTGAATATACCCAATATAGCGGTTGTATTCACATTGAGGCAGTATAGAAAAGTCTTTACACAGACAGCCTCTCTCTCTATCTCCAGTTTCATCATTTAGTGAGTGAGTTGCACTGTACTGTTTTATCAAGTTTGTGGCTCAGTACATTCCATGTCAACAAGTATTTTTTCAGGTTTGCTGTCGCTAGCCTGTGACTGTTCCCCATCTACCTACAAGGCAGCAGGTTTGTGAATAGCTTCATCTGGTCTATACTCTTTGACATCAGCTGCGCTATAGTTGGCACAGCTCTTGGGGTAATTGGAACACGAAAGTCTCTACAAGGTGGATACACAGCAGAGGGGTGTCGGTATACACTGAGTTAATCATCTCAGTTACAAGTCTACTGATCTATTCTGTTTTCTTTACCTTTTCTCCATCATGTATGTCAAAGGTGACATTTTTCAGAACTAGGTCCAGGCCAGGCCGGTAGCGAACACAAACATCCTGGAAACTGATATCACCGGATCTGGGCCATTCAGTAGAATAGTCTGGACAATGAAGGTACCTCGGAGCCTGTGAAGTGATCAAGTTAACTGCAGAAAACTGTTACAAATGAAACTAGTGTAATAGTATGGAAAATGTGAGGAAAAAGTAGAAATTTGTGGTCGAAGATCAGCATGGCCGAATTGAAATGAACGTGTGTTCTTAAACATCCAGTGTGCTGATGCCGAGGTCAGGGGTTCAACCACTACACCGGACAGTTGGACTAAGATGTTGACCTCTTGTCCTTGACTTGGGGATGTAAATTACCAGTACCTTTGAAGTTGGAGTTTATTTGCCTGATGGTGAGGGACACTGCTAACTGGCAAAGCAAAATTCAGTGCAGTGCTACTAGAAATAGTGTGCATAGATTACACATGAGTTCAAAGCGAGCGAGCGCCCCAAAAAATAGTGGTCTTTTCTTTCTCTATTTCATGAAACAAAACAGCTGATCTCAACATTGGCATGTGCATACTCACACACATAACTTTAAATGAATTAAGTAAATTGAGACAAATAGGGTATATGATTCAAACCCCATATATTTATAAATGAATCTGCACTCAGGGAGAGCTGTAGCTGAGAGGTTACAGGGTCTGCCTCAGGCTCAGAAGGTACAGGATTCAATGTCAGCATCATCCAGTGCCTTGCCGGCTGGCATGGGCGATCATGCCTCTCCACAAATTACCATCTCCGACAGCATGGATCAATTCGTATGTTGACTCCCTTCCGTGCCATGACACAAGACTGTCAAGAATCTCTCATGCTGTCTTCCTCTACCTCTCTGTAAATCTTTCCGGTTGTCACAACACATTCCAGTTTTTGTCTTCTCATAACGTGGCCAAAAAATGACTGCCTCTTTCTGATGTCTGTGTTAAGTTGTCTTTGTGACTCAGCTTCCCTTAAAACATCCTGATATGGCATACGGCTGGGAATTCCTCCAAGAACGTTTAGTATCTAATGATATCACACATCCCTACGATCTTTCGGTAGTCAGATTGGATACCTAGCTGTCTCCTTGGATAAGGGCCAAAAGCAGGAGGTTTTGTATGTGTGCACGTTGCAAAATTGTGAGTACAGAAAACCTACCCACGGGTACACAGAGCCCATTAACTTGGATGGGACCTGTCTAGTGGAAGCAAACATTACACACACGCAGGCAGAAGTCAGACACACTGATCTTTGAGGAGCATAACTGGGGGTGATGTATTCTTTCCCTTGAATAAGGAACGACAAAGAAGAGGAGGAAGAGGAATCAGCATACAGTGGGTATTATGGTCAATATCAATCCACCTGCCCTGACTTCCCAGAAACTTTCCTAGTGCCCATTTTAGTTTGGGAGTTCAAGTCAATTTTTTAAACATCCCCACTTGAAGGGGATTCGAACCACATGACCACCAGATTGGCAGGCAAGCTAAAATGGATTAAGCATCTATTAGAAGCCCTGACATAGTTGAGTGAGTTGCAAACAGTTATCAATACAACCAAACAAGGAGAGTTGCTGGCAGATTCAGCAAATTCTCACCTCAGGAGTCAAGTTGGTGTACTGCAGAATCCTTTCCACAGAAACGATGTCCATCTCCACGAAACTGGCCATTCTCACTTGAAGCTGCATCTCAGTTGTGATCTGTCAGTCAATGAACACAAAAGACAAAACTGAACTCATTCTATATCCGGCACTAAATGCTAATCAGTTACCACTCACATAACCAACAGACATTTAGTGTTTTTAACCCTTTGAACAACACTTCCCTTGATCTTCAATTACCCTGTACCAAAGCTCATAAGGAGAAAATATAATATTTTGCATCATTTTACCATCTCTATATTTATCATCATGAATAAACAATTAGAAAATCGAACAGAGGCCCTGGAGTTGTGGGTATATTGTATTTCATGGAAACAGAAACAATCATCTACAGAGATTCTACAAAAATGGGAATGACAAGTGAGTTGAGGAAAGAAATAATGAAGAGGAAAGTGAAATATTTCAGCCAATTAAAAGACATAACACTCTTATAAAAACCATACTGCAGGGTAAGGTTGAAGGCAAGTAAGCAAGAGAGGCAGACAGTGTTGGAGATCCACTGCAGCCAACCTTCACTGTGGAGATGGCACCTGACTGAATGAATGACTATTCATCATCCCTCGTGTGTTTCCAGGGTTCATATGGGAAGCAAAGTATTGTGACCTATCATGCATTTTGTAAGAGGTAACTAAGGAGACATTCAGTTCTTTTAAGTGTGAGCAATCCAGCATCACAGAATTTCAAACAACAACAACTGACACCACCGAGATATCTTCTAACACAAACACCAGGTGTCTCATACTTACAATCAAGACCAGACTTAGTGACAGACCAGTCAAGCCAGGGGTGAGGTCACTCCTGTAGGTCACCACCAGCAGCCCAGTACCCAGAACCAATAAATTACTGAGCAGGCCTAGTCGAGTGGACAGCCATCTGTAGACATTCATGTTCAATTGTTAGAATACAGAATACTTTGTGCAAAGAAAAAAACACTATAGTTTAAAATTACTGTAGTAGACAATTCAAATTACTGTGTGAATATGGGTGTTGTATATTTCAGCTTGAAGGATTTGTCTTACTGCTGTAGTTTATTGATTTATTTGGTTGTTTCGGGATTTGAGATTTAGTTTATGTTGTGTGATTTCTGCAGCGAAATATGCCAGGTAATAAATTGTGCAATCTATATTGTTTGTGTCTTTGTTATTCAGAATACAGAATGGTTATTTTATCTTACATAATTGGGGTTTCCATGGCAGTGGTCAATCAGATGGACACATAATCAGACTTACACGGATACCATTAGTATTGGGACTCTTTGCTGGTTGTTGAAGATGAGGACGGAGCACATATGGCAATGTCCCTATTGTTGTGATGCCAGTTCTGGACTCAACTCAGTGGTCAAGCCATGTACTTCAAGCTCTGAAATTCATGGGTTCATTTTCAGAATGCATTGTTCAGATTATGAGTGCAATCTTCCAAAGGCCCCTGGGTGTCATCACTGGAACTATGGAGTTCATGCTTTGTACAATGCTTTTGGTCAGCGGCTTGTTGTTTTAAGAAGATATTGAGGCCAATGGAGTAAAACTTGATGTAATGAAGTCGGATCCTTTCACCTTTTAACTTTTATCTTCCATTATTTCTTGTTTGCTAGTACAATGTATCTTTGTTGTTTTCTCTGCCACTACTGTGGGTGCACAATAAAATGAGAGAGAGAGAGAGAGAGAGAGAGAGAGAGAGAGAGAGAGAGAGAGAGAGAGAGAGAGAGAGAGAGAGAGAGATAAAGGTAGTCACACAGCAGATATTACTGTACAGTTGTGAAGTGTAAGGTCTTTTGCATCGCCCGTGTGTTGCCGGGGCCCATACGGGGGAGCAAAGAATAGTAACACTGTTGCCTACCATGCACGTCGTAAGAGGCGACTAAGGAGGCTATGGTTCCATCGCCCTGCTACTGAGTGAGTGCGTGGCGTGACACTGTGAGCTGTGAATTTTGCATGGAATGCTTTTGCATCAGTCCGCGGTTGTTTTTAGCATGAACTGCGTGTTCGGAACGATGGCGGCCGGCTGTTGCTGGATTGACTGGTTTGCCTTTTCGGTTCACGAGTACTTTTTTCGGGAGACTCCTGGGAGTCGGCGCTGTAGCTACGGAGTTCGTGCTTTGTGCGGTGCTTTCGGTGGGTCGCCCTGCGGAAAGAGACCGAGCCATATGGGATAAAACCCGGGTCAATGAAGTCTTTCTGGTGACTGCCGTTTCCATCGACGATGAACTGTATTTTTCGTGGAGGACTTTAGTGTTGGCATTCTGGCAGCGGCATTATGCACAGTGTACCTGTGCGGGCTGTTGGCTTGCCGACACTCCTGTCTATTCCATTGTTCATATAGGGCAGTGAGGAGCATTTTGTGTGATATTCACTGGCACAGGAACGGAGCAATATGGGGAAGACCCGTTGCCGTGAAGTTGGAACCGCGACTAACTAACTAACTAAGGTCTTTTGCATACTCTAGACCAGTGGTTCTCAACCGGTGTGGAATTTGGAATTTTAGGGTTTCCAGGGGAGAATTAAGATTATTTCAAGATCGCATTAATACAAGAACCAGTTACTTGATATTGTTTTTCCCTCTAAATTTACGGTTCTGTACTTCTCGCCCTAATGAAATTCGTTTTATAACATAAGTCATCATCATCTTCCACTTCTGCCGTCAAGCGTCGTGGGGAGGAATAATTTGCGTTCCAACGTATGTAGACCCGCAAATCACATTTTATGTAGATGTCTAGACTTGTTCTAGTATGTGTTATTCAATTTAGCTTCTATTTTTATGTATACTGTGTAAGGGGGGGGATTTATATGGAGGAAATTCGAAAAAGGGGGGGGGGGGTGACGTTCTGAACATATGGTAAAGGGGGGCATAGGCCAAAAAAGGTTGAGACTATGGTATAATGAAACGGGGTGGTCAGTCTCCTTGCCAACTTTCTTTCCTAGAAAATTCTGAAACATTATCTGTTACCCATTTTATGAGGCCGGGTCTATGCCAGAGCTGTACTGGTTAGAATAACCACTGCTGGGGACTGAACCCAGACCACTGTCTTGGTAAGCAAGTGTACTAACCATCATGCTGGTATAGAACCATTTCAATATGGTGTAGCATACAGGGGATGTGGTGTTGCCCATATTTTCTTTACTAAATGGAACTTTTTGGCTGATGTGGTTTGTAACACACCGGCTGCCTGGCTTGCTAGAACATTTTCTGGTGTCCATTTTCTTAAAAAGCTTTGTCGACCTCAGAGATAAGCGGTGGAAAATTATCAATAAAAATTATCTCAGGGAGATTTGAACCTAGCACCAGCTGTTGGTGAATTAGAGCACTAGCCATTTTACTACCACAGCTTCCGCATTTCTTACCATGAGAATGAAAATGGCCACATAGTCTTCTAATGCCAGGATCTCAACATGGGAGGTCACTGCACAATTTTACATCTACATGTGGGATTACTGTTACTAGGCCAGGAGCTAGGAGCTGTGGTGACAAAGCAGCTTGTGCAGCCATCCATATTCAATCTCAGCAACCAGTTGTCTTAAATGTTCAGATTAAAATAAGTAGCCATCTCCTCCAAATCTCCATCACTCGTATCTTTCATATGGGAGTACCTGATCCCACCAGTGTCCTTTACTGTTTTCAATATACACTTGATGTCTTCTACCTGTAGAATGGATTCTAGATCATTCTAAGAATGTTCTGGGAGTTGTCTGGAAAGGACAACCAATGAGGAAGGGAACCGACCACAGAATCCTAACTTGTTGTAGTTTAGTATGTGTAAATGCCTAGCAATTTAGATCCCAATGTCAGCATTTGCGATGGAATGACCTTTTCCTCTTACACTAAAAGCTAACGTGTGAAGGCTTATTCTTTCTCTATAACTTATATTGTGTTGCCCACCTCTCACAAGCACAACTGGCAAACTTCATCTTCTGGCAGAAGTCGATCTTCTCCTCAGCTGTTCTGATAAACCTGCCCTCTTCTCCCAAAGCTCGAATGACAGATGTACCAGCAAATGATTCACTGGCATAGCTAAACACCGGTGCCAGACACTTTCTTTCTAGTCTTCGGAGTTGGCATGATGTTGGCAGGTAGAGTTTCTGAAAATATTGGAAGTTTTGGAAAAGTTACACAAATGTAACATTAAATAAGTCCATTGTGGGAAGAGGAGCAAAATGTGGGATTAGAGAGGGAAAGGAAAGAAAAGGAGAAGAGGATGATATATAGTGGGAAGTGCGAAAACAGAAGAGATAAAAGATAGTGGAGGTGATAAAGACTACGACCTATTATAGAACCCCAGCTAAGCAAAACACAACTTGGATTTGGGAAAAACAATGGATGCACAGATGCCATTTTTGCCCTTAGACAACTTATAGAAAAATCAATCGAATTCAATGAAACACTCTACTTAGCCTTTGTCGACCAAAAAAAGGCATTCGATAGAGTTGATAGAAGCAAGCTGTGGGAAATCCTTAAACAATATGGAGTGAGTACACTGTCACGGGACCACTGGAGTTAGCGATCAGATGATAGATTGACGGAGACAGTCGGTATAGCCAGCTGCAACTTTTTGTTGTTAGTGGGGGAAAGTGTTTCATCAGATAAAACACAACTAGGATATTTTGAAAGGTCCCCAAGATCACAGGAGACCTGTCGGCATGTTGTTTTGCCAGATCTCAAGATGAAAGAAAAGGCGCCGCCTTGACTTGGTTGCCGCCAAGCCAATGACGTTACTCCAACAGTTCTCGGTAGTCTGAAACTAACTAAATTGTGCTCAGTGTGAAAAATGGATTAAAACTGTCGTGAGTGTTTGTTTGTTCCAGTTCTAATGGAGAAGAGGATTCACAGTGTCTCATGTGGTTTGAAAAATGACGGACATTTGTTCATGTGGTGAATTGGGAATCCCGACTCTGAACAGGAATAACTAGCATAAGGAACTTGATTAATAAATAGAGTTTAGGACTTGAGCATAGTGATAGTGCGTTGTGTGAACGTAGTCTAGGAGCATCGGCAGGGTAAGATCAATGTCATGGGATGATATTCAGTGAGATTTCGGATGGCTGGGGGGATAAAAGAAATGTTAATGGTAGGATATTCCGGTAGGGAGGTCTACTGGGGTTTCTGTGCTTTTCCTTTGGTCTTTCCTTTTCCTTACCATATCTCAGGCAAATGTGAACTACTCTGCCTTATGCCAGAGTGTAGTTCTGGGTTAACCAGGATAACTATCTGAGTTTGGCCTTCGGCCTGCACTCACATATAATGGGTCTGAGTGGGGTTGCTATCACCTGGTGTTCTCTCTTCGACAGGTTCCACGGAAATATAGAACCCACCTACACTCAGAGATGAGGACCATGGCTGTAACCTGGTGCAGTGCTAACTGACCTTGACAATTGGACCATTTTCCACAAGGAAAGTCCAACACTTCATACTCTCAGCGGAGTACAGTGCCGTATCAGTTCAGTGCATTATCAGTACAGTGCCTTAACAGGGGATTAATTCCCAGGAAAACCCCTGAGTTAATCGCAGTGACAGTTATATGAAGAGTTATAAGAGGGTGGATAGAATACCTGAGTAACATTGTCAGTAAGGACAGGAAACATTTATTGACAATAGTGTGTTATAGAGATGTAACTAGACCAGTGCTTGTGTTCGTACGTCACTGGATTTTATTGGATATATGTTTCACCGTGTGTGTGGGACTAATAGACAATAGTTCATGAATTCACACGTTGGTGACCACGCATCCAAACTTTCCACGACTGACGGGAGGAAATCGACATCTGATCGGAGAGACGCTTCATTGGGTGAGCTCCCTCTGATTCTGTGACTTTGTGCAGTTGCATGGCCATGGCACGATGATGAATGGACTCTGATCCTAATCTGACTGATCTTCTCGCATACACCATAGACAATACTACAGACGTTCCATACACATACATTGCACACACCTGACATTTTTCTTCATTAAATAATTTTATTATTTGTTAGAAGAACGTGTTGTGTGGGTATGTTCTGGAGGAATATGAAGAGGGGTATTGTCTTGTGGTAAGAGAGAGAGAGAGAGAGAGATAGTGACCCAAAGACTGAAAGGGGGTGTGTAGACAAAGGTCTGGCAGACTCTCAAGCTGATGATAGGGAAGTAAAGAAGTGTGCTTGTTGATTCCACTTCCCCCCAGGGACAACAGGCGACATACACATCTAACAAACCTATGTAGAGGCTTATACAACAACAGTGAATGCATAGTGAGAGCAACTGGAGGATGCTCAGAACACTACACCATAAGATCCGGAGTACGACAAGGTTGTGTCCTGTCCCCTCTCTTGTTTATAACATATATAGACAACATATGTAAAGAAACCAGCCAAACAGAGACCGCAAGAACACTGCATGATGAGAACACAGAAGAAGAACCATCTGCAAATCTAACCATTAGAGAACTCCTGTTTGCGGACGACCAAGCACTAATAGCAAAATCAGAAGCTGAATTACAAGACCACATGAATAGTCTAAACGAAATGTGTAGGGAACATAACATGAAAATTAGCACAAGTAAAACAGAGGTACTGACAATAACTAAAGAAGAAAAAGCAACAATGATTTACCTAAACGAATATCCCTTGAAACAAGTGAAGAGTTTCAAGTACCTAGGAAGTATAATATCATCAAATGGCAAATCAGAAGACGAGATTGAAAATAGATGCAATAAGGCAAACCAACTCATTTGACAAATGGCACCAATACTAAAGAACAAACATGTATCAATAACTACTAAGAAAGCACTTTACAACACAATATTCCTACCAACTCTATGTTACCAATGTCAAACCTGGACAATGACAGAAAAAGAGAAAAGAAAATTCACAACAACAGAAATGAGATTCCTGAGAATACTCCTCAATGTATCAAGAAGAGATAAGATCAGAAATGAAGAAATCAGGACTAAAGTTGAGGTTATAGCTGCACTAGATTTTATTAGAAGGCAGCAAGTCAAATGGTTTGGCCATGCAAGCAGATTACCAACTAACAGTATACCACAACAAGCAATGATGTACAGACCAGACGGAAGCAGAGGAATAGGCCGACCAAGTAAACGTTAGATGCAGGAAATAACAGAGTCCATGGGAATATCGATACATGAGGTCCATAAGCAGGCACTCTCCCGCTGTTTATACTTCATCTCAACACTGCAAGGTACAAGAGGAATATGATGAGATGAGATGAGATGAGATGAGAGTTGATAAAGTGATAAGATAGGATGGAATAAAGAAGGGAATAGAGAGAGAGAGACAGAGAGAGAGAGAGACAGACACAGACAGAGAGAGAGAGAGAGAGAGAGAGAGAGAGAGAGAGAGAGACCTGGGGTACAGCGCATGAACTCACCCATCCACCCACTGTCCTGGCAAGTAAAGGTAGTAGTGTGATACTGACCACATCACCCATCAAGCTCTGATTGGTCTATACAAACATGGAGCTAGCACCATGTACCCAAGATACCTCAAGGCATGCAAGATGGCCCTCGACTCAGACTGTACACTGCAAGCCAGACTGAGCAGCACACATTTCTAGTCAAAACCACCACTCTACATTATATGGAATCTTCTGAGCCTGTGCATTTGAAAATATAGCAACAACGATATGTTCATCCTATTTACTTTTTGTTGGTAATACACTTGCTGGATTCAATCATTTGTTGATTTTAACAAATTGTTAAACAAATGACTCATTAGTTAAAGCAATCTTAATGCAAAATGTATCTTATGCAATAAATCACTATAAATTAATGTAAGAAAGAGAGTACTGAAATATTATATAGAATCTGTTTTGCTGTATGGTAGCCAATTATGGAACTTAAATACACAAATCAGGAAGAGCTTAGAAGTAACAGAGCTGTGGTTTCAGAGGCGATTATTACGAATACCTTGGACTGCCATAGTGACTAACAACAATTGCCTGAACATTATATACAACAATAAGACAGACAAACAGCATTCTTTGGTCATGTGATGAGAAGAGAGGCATTGGGAAAACATTGTGACAAATGGAAAGATCAGTTGAAACAGTTGAGGCAGGAGCAGAACATGAGAAATGATGCTGAATGGACTGAGACGGTGGCACAAGGAATATCAATAGCAAAGTTTATCCAGAACACCAAGGACCCAGATCTGTGGAGAGACATGAAGGCCTACACCAGATGGCAAGGCACCTGATGATGCATCTTAATGCGGTGAATGCTGGACAATTAAAAAGCAACATACCTCAATGATGTAAAAGAGCAGCACAACAGGAACAGCGGCTACCAGGAACACAGGGATGTTGATGATGATTGCTCCGATGGCACAGATGATGGCAAAGACTGCATGGGCCCAGATCTCCATCCAAAACAACAGAGTGGTATCCACAACAGAAATGTCTTTGGAGAATCTGTGGACACGTGATGATTTCAGTTTGCTTAACTCCTAGTAGATTATACACAACATATAGTGACACCCCCCCCCCCCCCCTCCCCCAATAAGGGGTGTAAGAAGGGTTCTTTACTTCACTTAACATGAACACAATATACTTCAAGGTGTGAAAACGGATCCTTTACTTTACTTTACTTTACTCTAATTACCACATACACAATATACTTCAAGGTGTGAAAACGGATCCTTTACTTTACTTTACTTTACTTTAATTACCACATGCACAATATACTTCAAGTTGTGAAAATGGATCCTTTACTTTACTTTACTTTAATTACCACATACACAATATACTTCAAGGTGTGAAAACGGATCCTTTACTTTACTTTACTTTAATTACCACATACACAATATACTTCAAGGTGTGAAAACGGATCCTTTACTTTACTTTAATTACCACATACACAATATACTTCAAGGTGTAAAAACGGATCCTTTACTTTACTTTACTTTAATTACCACATACACAATATACTTCAAGGTGTGAAAACGGATCCTTTACTTTACTTTACTTTAATTACCACATACACAATATACTTCAAGGTGTGAAAACGGATCCTTTTCTTTATTTTACTTTACTTTAATTACTACATACATAATATACTTCAAGGTGTGAAAACGGATCTTTTACTTTACTCTAATTACCACATACACAATATACTTCAAGGTGTGAAAATGGATCCTTTATTTTACTTAACTTTAATTACCACATACACAATATACTTCAAGGTGTGAATACGGATCCTTTACTTTACTTTAGTTTACTTACCATGTACACAATATACTTCAAGGTGTGAAAATGGAACCTTTACTTTACTTAATTACCATGTACACAATATACTTCAAGGTGTGAAAACGGATCCTTTACTTTACTTTAATTACCACAAACACAATATACTTCAAGGTGTGAAAATGGATCCTTTACTTTACTTTATTACCATGTACACAATATACTTCAAGGTGTGAAAATGGATCCTTTACTTTACTTTAATTACCACAAACACAATATACTTCAAGGTGTGAAGACGGATCCTTTACTTTACTTTATTACCATGTACACAATATACTTCAAGGTGTGAAAACGGTTCCATTACTTTACTTTATTACCATGTACACACTATACTTCAAGGTGTGAAAATGAATCCATTACTTTACTTTAATTACCATGTAAACAATATACTTCAAGGTGTGAAAACGGATCATTTACTTTACTTTATTACCATGTAAACACTATACTTCAAGGTGTGAAAATGAATCCATTACTTTACTTTAATTACCAAGTACACAATATACTTCAAGGTGTGAAAAAGGATACTTGACTTTACTTTATTACCATGTACACACTATACTTCAAGGTCAGTCAGTTATCAGTTATCAGTTCGGGTATCTTCACTGCACTCCGGGCATGTCCATAGGTGCTCAGATCCTCCCCCCAGCATATGCATCAGCGTTCGGTGGCTAATAGTGCTAGTTCTGTGTTGGTTGATGAGGCGCCTTGTTTTCCCAATGTATCTCTCGCGTCTGGCCATGCCGATTCTTACTCCCAAGTCTTTCATCCTGGACAGTGATGTGGATTCACTGACGTTAAAGTCCTCTGATCTCGCCATATCTTTGAGGACGTTAATAACATCGACACGATCCATGGGCTGGCCATCTACAGGGGGTGCAGAGCCAGCCAGTTTATCAGCTCGTTCATTTCCCCCGACTCCCGCATGTCCCGGGACGAAGATGAAGGTGACTTTACGGACAACAGACTTCCACAGCGATTCAGTCCACTGTCTACGAGCAGATCCAGCTTCAACCTTCTGAATCATGCTCATTGAATCACTTAGTACACACACGTTGGTATAATGCTGTGATTTCAGCCATATGAAAGCCTGTGTAACTGCCATCACCTCCATCGTCATGCTGCTCGTGGTCATAGAGTGGGCACCACTGGATTCTTGAACGGTTCGGCCCGCTGAACAGGCTGTAAATGCCCACACACTTCTCTGCTGCTTTACAACAGATCCATCTGTATAGATGAGCACTTCGGGCCTATCTGAGTGTTCATAGATGAGCGCGTTAACCTCTGCATTGACAGCGGCAGGGTTCTGCTCTCTGCACCGTCTGTCGAGTGTGATAATGCAGGAGAAAGTGCACTTAAAAGCTGGAGGCACCGGCACCCATTCCTTGCCGGGGTTGATACTGGTAAGACTGCAGACCAGTCTGACGACATCTTCCGCCCGACCCATCCATGATTGGCCCTCTTTAGCCTGTCACCCTTTTCTCTGAATATAGCATCATACAGAGGGTGCTGCTCATCTGCACTTATTTTTAAGTATGCACGAGCTCTCCAGATCTTGATCCTGTGTTCCATTGTTGGGAAGTCAAGGAGGTATCTCATTGCTACACAGCTGGTATCTCTCATGCAGCCCAAAATGATGCGCATGGCTTCGTTTTGTACCTTTTCAAGTCTTCCAATCTGTGTAGGGCTGACAGTGAGGATGGCCAGGGCATACTTGATGTGTGAAAGCACCAGTCCTTGGAACAGAAGTATTAGCAGTCTTTGCTCAATATTGGCAGTCGCCATGACTCTCATTGCTGACAAACCTTTTCAAGCTTTCGTTATGACATATATACTTCATACTTCAAGGTGTGAAAATTAATCCATTACTTTACTTTAATTATCATGTACACAATATACATCAACGTGTGAAAAAGGGTCTGCTTTACGTTAATTTTCGTACCATGAACTTCAAGACTTGTATAAGGCTCCTATACTTTACTTTATGTACCATGTACACAATTTACTTCAAGGCTTGTGTAAGGCTCATATAATTTACTTTATGTACCATGTGCACAATTTACTTCAAGGCTTGAATAAGGCTCCTATACTTTACTTTACGTACAATGTACACAATTTACTTCAAGACTTGTATAAGGCTCCTATACATTACTTTACGTACCATGTACACAATTTACTTCAAAGCTTGTATAAGAGTCCCATACTTTAATTTACATACCATGTACACAATTTACTTCAAGGCTTGTATAAGACTCCTCTACTTTACTTCACTTACCATGTACACAATTTACTTCAAGGTTTGTATAATGCTCCTTTACTTTACTTTACGTACCATGTACACAATTTACTTCAAGGCTTGTATAAGGTTCCTGTATTTTTACCAGTGCTACTCTTCAACTCGTCGCATGATACAGACCATATCACCCACTGAGCGCTGTTTGGTCTATATGGTCTATACAAATATGGGTCTATCACCTGATATCCAACATGCCTCAGGATGTGGAAAGGGTGCTTACAGCTTTTAAACTCTTCAACTCTACCATATCTAATATTAATAAATCAAGAAGAATCGAATATCTTAAATATTCTTGGGTCTAATCATTTCAGATCCTTGGGTCCAATCATTTTTGGGTCCTATCATTCCAATCATTCACGACAGTATGGTGGCTTCAGAGCTAGACATGTCCAGTTGGGACAATAACGACATACAAATACAGGCGGTTAGAGTTCAATCCGGTCTACCATTCGTGTTGGTTAATGTTTATGCCTGTAACGCGAGTGTGGATTCCCAGAAGTGGCAGTGCTTAAGTGACATATTAGATCACGAGAGAAATGTTATTTTCTGTGGCGATTTCAACGCTAAAGGCAGATCATGGGGAAACATTTCCTCCAACACACAGCGGGAGGAGCTCGAGACTGCACTTGAAACCATTGACCTAGTTTGTATCAACAGTGGCTGTATCACCAGGACAGCAAGCCGTCCAGGTGATAATTACAGTGCTACTGATCTAGCGCTGGTTTCTCCTTCACTACAGTGTGTAGATGGGATGTCCTAGAGTACCACGGCAGTGACCACCATCCTTGCAGCATATTGGTGGAGAAAGGCAGAATCAGGCAGCAAATGTCAAAGGTCAAGACTTTCTAGTATGACAATACAGGGTACATGTGGTGAGCAAAATAAGGCGTGACAATCGCAGAAAGTTTCAGGGCAGGAAAAAAGCTGGGAGCAGCCACCGTGGTGGAATTTTGAGGTGGAGGAGGCCTGGGTGGCTAAACACAGTGCTGTAAGGAAATGGCAAACTGCCAAGAAGAACAGAGTTGCCCATCCTAGTCCCTGCATGCACTTATAAAGAGAGATGCACACAAAAGTAAGCTATTTAAAAAAAACTGGTTAAGGAGGTTAAAAGTGAAAATGGGCAGAGGTATGTCAAAGAGTAAGCACAGACAAGTCACTGAAATTGTTCTGGCGACTACATAAAAGCATGAGTGGGGTAGAAAAGAATAAGATAATTTCTGACTTCCAAGGTGCTGACCTCATCTGGTAGAGGACTGATGAGAACAAAGGCAAAGCCCTCTTCGAACGCTATTTAGAGTAGAGCAACCAGACAGACATGAGAGGCCGAAATCTTGCCAAGGAGGTTACCTCAGACTGGTGCAAGGCCCAGAACATTTCAGATGAAGACACAGTGACAGTGACATAAATCAATGCTGTGCTTCGATGATAAAAAAACAGCGCTCCAGGGCCAGATGGCATAAGATATGATGACATCAATAGGTGTACCGATGAGCTAGAGAAACTAGCAGACATTTACAACAACAGTATAGGGAGCGCTAGCATAAAGGAGAAGTTGTTAGACAGCTATCTTATTCCCTTGCTGAAGCCTGGCAAAGACCACACAAAAATTCAGGGATATCGAGTTATAACCATGCAGAATCAATAGGCAAGCTGCTGGAGAAGTTGATGCCAGGAAAATATCATGCCAGCTAGAGAGGCAAGGTGTTTTCCCACCAACCCTGGGAGAGTACCGTCCAAAAAGAGAAACCTGGAGCAGTTTTCGCCCATGATGTCTATGAAGGTTTCCACTTTGGCATTGAAATCTTTGCTGCAGCGATTGATCTTGAGGATGCGTACAACAGAGTACCATTGGATTTCCTAATGCTTCAGTTTCTTGAACTCAAGATAAGTCCTTTCCTCCTTAGGTACATCGCTGCAGCCCTTTTCCAGCGGAAAGTAGTTTTCAGATGTGGCATTTGGACTTCGGAACCAACAACAATATATCCTGGCCTATCACAGGTATCACCATTATTTCCGGTACTGTTCAACGCCTACACTGTGAGAATCACTAGTGAGCAGATCACTGGACCTGGGAGGACACTGTCATATGCCGACGATGTGTTAGTGTATCATCAGGGTAAGGATAGAGATCAGGTTGCTGTGGAACTACAAACTGAACTAAATCGCATAAGTACTTGGTGTGTTGAAGCTGGGGCAATGGTCAACCCAACAAAGGCAATAGTGACATGGATCTCTTTGATTAACCATATTGTCAACACTCCAACACCAACTGTAAATCTGTGTTCAGAGATGGTGGAAAGAACGCAGGCAATGAATTACCTGGGGATACGTTTTGATTGAAGCCTTGCTTATAATGAGCATATAGACCAGATGATAAAAAGGCCAAGCGATGTTTGGCTGCGATGCGGGTGATGGTGGCAGCAAACTGTGAGCAGCGCCATCTATGTCTTCTATATGAGAGGCTGGTCATGTCTGTTTTTGAGTATGCAATGGCGATCCTGACTCACAGCCGTAAGCAGATGGAAAGGATACAGAAGCGAAGCTATGCGCATTATTCTTGGATGTACAAGAGATACAGCATGCAGGGCGATGCGCTACGTTCTTGATTTTCCAACCATTGAAGACAGAATACAAATTTGCAGAGCATGTGTCTACCTCAGGGTTAACACAAACACACAACATCCACTGCATAGTTAAATTAGGAAGGTGAAGGGCAGCAGGTTAAAAAGAGGAAGGTCGTGGATGGGTCAAGCCGAAGACATTTTTCAACAGATGTGTTCACTTGAAGACTTAGAACCTGGAGAGGAGTGGGTACAAGTGCCAACATATTTCTGTACATCTTTTTCTGTTTGCATCCAACTAGATAGAAAATGCAGACAAGAAAATACGGCTGCTGTGGAGGTGGAAGTACAAGCGTTGATTTTTGAATTTTCATTAGACGATGATGCTGTCATTTACACAGATGGGTCAGTCGTCCGACGTGTGAGAAGCTCATGGGCCTTTACGGCTCAGGCCAGTGGGAGAATTGTGAAGGAGGACTCTGGTGCTTTTGTTGAGACCACAAGTAGCCTGACTATGGAAGTCATGGCAGTAAGTAAGAGCAATAACAGGGCTCGATACACAAACATTCACTAGGTCATGTTTAATTAGTGACTCAATGAGCATGCTCAAGAGGATGGAAATGGGGTGGATCCGAAGAGAGTGGTTGCTGTCTCTGGAGCGGTCTCAGCTGGCAAAGATTAGTTTCATCTTTGTGCCAGGGCATGCGGGAGTACAAGGAAATGAGTGGGCTGACAAGCTCGCAGGTGAGGTTACTGTGGAGGGCGAACACGCCATGGACCAGGCTGACATTTTGAATGCTCTACGAGAAGTAAGACTTTTGCGAGATCCAAGTGATGACTGTGAATCTACAACCATGGTCAGACTGCAAGAACAGCAAATTAAAAGAGGTGTGGCGAAACAAGAACACTACGCAGGAAGCAGAAGAAGATTGATAAACCAACACAGAACTGGTGTCGTTAGCCGCTACAAGCTGCAGGATTTGCTCAGGGGATCCGAGTACTTATGGACTGAATGGTTCGATGCGCAATGAAGATGATATGTTGACCGACCGACCTACCTACCAACCACTACCTACCTACATACCTATCTATCTCTATCTATCTCTATATCTGTCTGTCTATCTCTATCTGTCTGTCTGTCTGACGACCTGACCCGGCTGTCTATCTGTCTGTCTGTCTGTCCGTCCACCCGTCCCTCCATCCATCTATCTACCTATCTTTCGCAACAGGCATCTGTTTGTCTGTCTGTCTATCTGTCTATTTATCTGTCTATCTATCTGTCTATCTGTATATCTATCTATCCATCTATCTATCCATCTATCTATTCGTTCACGTCTGTTCCCGTGCTTGTCTTTTCAGTTTGATCCGCAGAAGTGAAGAAAAACTACTGTTCCTAACTAATTTCTGGTTTAATCAGAGAGTGAGTTCCCTTTGAACAATAGGGCGGGACATTTCTGGGTCTGTTTTTCTGAAGCGTGTGCCTTTTTCTTTTGTTCTTGAGGAAAAATTGTTGATTTTAAACTAAATAACTATGTCAGTTGGCTCCGCGGGAGTATCTGAACAAAATTTCATCTCAATCGGATGGACCGTTCGGAAACGCATAAAAGACACACAAATAAAGACACAAACAAACATTCTCTTTTATATATAGATGGTGCATATTTGCCATTTGGCAGGATAGTGATCGTGAAGATCATCATGATATTAATGATGATGATGGTGAAGATGACAACAATGATGATGATGATAATGATGACAGTGATGGTAGTGGTGATGTAGAGGATGATGATGACAGTGATGGTAGTGGTGATGTAGACGATGATGATGACAGTGATGACAGTGATGATATAGACAATTATGATGATGATAAAGTGATGGTAATGGTGATGTAGATGATGATGATGATGATGACAGTGATGGTAGTGGTGATATAGATGATGATGATGATGACAGTGATGGTAGTGGTGATATAGATGATGATGATGATGATGACAGTGATGGTAGTGGTGATGTAGATGGTGATGACAGTGATGGTAGTGGTGATGTAGATGATGACAGTGATGATAGTGGTGATGTAGATTATGACAGTGATGGTAGTGGTGATGTAGATGATGATGACAGTGATGGTAGTGGTGATGTAGATGATGAACAGTGATGGTAGTGGTGATGTAGATGATGACAGTGATGATAGTGGTGATGTAGATGATGACAGTGATGGTAGTGGTGATGTAGATGATGATGGCAGTGATGGTAGTGGTGATGTAGATGGTGATGACAGTGATGGTAGTGGTGATGTAGATGATGACAGTGATGGTAGTGGTGATGTAGATGATGGTGATGACAGTGTAGATGGTGATGATGATGATGACAGTGATGGTAGTGGTGATGTAGATGATGATGATGATGACAGTGATGGTAGTGGTGATGTAGATGATGGTGATGACAGTGCAGATGATGATGATGATGATAGTGATGGTAGTGGTGATGTAGATGATGGTGATGACAGTGTAGATGATGATGATGATGATGATGACAGTGATGGTAGTGGTGATGTAGATGATGATGACAGTGATGGTAGTGGTGATGTAGACAATGATGATGACAGTGATGGTAGTGGTGATGTAGACAATGATGATGACAGTGATGGTAGTGGTGATGTAGACAATAATGATGGCAGTGATGGTAGTGGTGATGTAGATGATGATGACAGTGATGGTAGTGGTGATGTAGATGATGACAGTGGTGATGTAGATTATGACAGTGAAAGTAGTGGTGATGTAGATGATGATGACAGTGATGGTAGTGGTGATGTAGATGATGACAGTGATGGTAGTGGTGATGTAGATGATGATGGTGGCAGTGATGGTAGTGGTGATGTAGATGATGATGATGGCAGTGTTAGTAGTGGTGATGTAGACAATGGTGATGATGACAGTGATGGTAGTGGTGATGTAGATGGATGATGATGATGACAGTGATGGTGGTGGTGATGTAGATGATGATGATGATGACAGTGATGGTAGGGGTGATGTAGATGATGATGATGATGACAGTGATGGTAGTGGTGATGTAGATGATGATGATGACAGTGATGGTAGCTGTGTAGATGATGATGATGATGATGACAGTGATGGTAGTGGTGATGTAGATGATGATGATGACAGTGATGGTAGTGATGATGTAGATGATGATGATGATGATGACAGTGATGGTAGTGGTGATGTAGATGATGATGACAGTGATATTAGTGGTGATGTAGATGATGATGATGATGACAGTGATGGTAGTGGTGGTGTAGATGATGATGATGACAGTGATGGTAGTGGTGATGTAGATGATGATGATGATGTAGATGATGACAGTGATTGTAGTGGTGATGTAGATGATGATGATGACAGTGATTGTAGTGGTGATGTAGATGATGATGATGACAGTGATGGTAGTGGTGATGTAGATGATGATGATGACAGTGATGGTAGTGGTGATGTAGATGATGATGATGATGATGATGACAGTGATTGTAGTGGTGATGTAGATGATGATGATGACAGTGATGGTAGTGGTGATGTAGATGATGACAGTGATGGTAGTGGTGATGTAGATGATGATGGTGGCAGTGATGGTAGTGGTGATGTAGATGATGATGATGGCAGTGGTAGTAGTGGTGATGTAGACAATGGTGATGATGACAGTGATGGTAGTGGTGATGTAGATGATGATGATGATGATTATGACAGTGATGGTAGTGGTGATGTAGATGATGATGATGACAGTGATGGTAAAGGTGATGTAGATGATGATGATGATGACAGTGATGGTAGTGGTGATGTAGATGATGATGATGACAGTGATGGTAGCTGTGATGTAGATGATGATGATGATGATGACGACAGTGATGGTAGTGGTGATGTAGATGATGATGATGACAGTGATGGTAGTGATGATGTAGATGATGATGATGATGATGATGATGATGATGATGATGACAGTGATGGTAGTGGTGATGTAGATGATGATGACAGTGATATTAGTGGTGATGTAGATGATGATGATGATGATGATGATGATGATGATGATGACAGTGATGGTAGTGGTGGTGTAGATGATGATGATGACAGTGATGGTAGTGGTGATGTAGATGATGATGATGATGTAGATGATGACAGTGATTGTAGTGGTGATGTAGATGATGATGATGACAGTGATTGTAGTGGTGATGTAGATGATGACAGTGATGGTAGTGGTGATGTAGATGATGATGATGACAGTGATGGTAGTGGTGATGTAGATGATGATGATGATGTAGATGATGACAGTGATTGTAGTGGTGCAATGTAGATGATGATGATGACAGATGATGGTAGTGGGTGATGTAGATGATGATGATGACCAGTTGATGGTAGTGGTGATGTAGATGATGATGATGACAGTGATGGTAGTGGTGATGTAGATGATGATGTAGATGGTGATGACAGTGATTGTAGTGGTGATGTAGATGATGATGATGACAGTGCATGGTAGTGGTGATGTAGATGATGATGATCAAGTGATGGTAGTGGTGATGTAGATGATGATATAGTGATGGTAGTGGTGATGTAGATGATGATGATGATGATGTAGATGATGACAGTGATTGTAGTGGTGATGTCAGATGGCTGATGACAGTGATGGTAGTGGTGATGTAGATGATGATGATGATGTAGATGATGACAGTGATGGTAGGGGTGATGTAGATGGTGATGACAGTGATGGTAGTGGTGATGTAGATGATGATGATGACAGTGATGGTAGTGGTGATGTAGATGATGCTGATGACAGTGATGGTAGTGGTGATGTAGATGATGATGATGATGTAGATGATGACAGTGATTGTAGTGGTGATGTAGATGATGATGATGACAGTGATGCGTAGTGATGAGTAGATGCATGATGATGACAGTGATCTTGATGGCTAGTGGTGATTGTAGATGCTGATGCTGACAGTGCTGGTAGTGGTGATGTAGATGATGAGTAGATGGTGATGACAGTGAGTGTAGTGATGATGTAGATGATGATGATGACAGTGATGGTAGTGGTGATGTAGATGATGATGATGACAGTAATGGTAGTGGTGATGTAGATGATGATGACCAGTGATGGTAGTGGTGATGTAGATGATGATGATGATGTAGATGATGACAGTGATTGTAGTGGTGATGTAGATGGTGATGACAGTGATGGTAGTGGTGATGTAGATGATGATGATGATGTAGATGATGACAGTGATGGTAGTGGTGATGTAGATGGTGATGACAGTGATGGTAGTGGTGATGTAGATGATGATGATGACAGTGATGGTAGTGGTGATGTAGATGATGATGATGATGACAGTGATTGTAGTGGTGATGTAGATGATGATGATGACAGTGATGGTAGTGGTGATGTAGATGATGATGTAGATGGTGATGACAGTGATTGTAGTGGTGATGTAGATGATGATGATGACAGTGATGGTAGTGGTGATGTAGATGATGATGATACAGTGATGGTAGTGGTGATGTAGATGATGATAGTGATGGTAGTGGTGATGTAGATGATGATGATGATGATGTAGATGATGACAGTGATTGTAGTGGTGATGTAGATGGTGATGACAGTGATGGTAGTGGTGATGTAGATGATGATGATGTAGATGATGACAGTGATGGTAGTGGTGATGTAGATGGTGATGACAGTGATGGTAGTGGTGATGTAGATGATGATGATGACAGTGATGGTAGTGGTGATGTAGATGATGATGATGACAGTGATGGTAGTGGTGATGTAGATGATGATGATGATGTAGATGATGACAGTGATTGTAGTGGTGATGTAGATGATGATGATGACAGTGATGGTAGTGATGATGTAGATGATGATGATGACAGTGATGGTAGTGGTGATGTAGATGATGATGATGACAGTGATGGTAGTGGTGATGTAGATGATGACGTAGATGGTGATGACAGTGAGTGTAGTGATGATGTAGATGATGATGATGACAGTGATGGTAGTGGTGATGTAGATGATGATGATGACAGTGATGGTAGTGGTGATGTAGATGATGATGACAGTGATGGTAGTGGTGATGTAGATGATGATGATGATGTAGATGATGACAGTGATTGTAGTGGTGATGTAGATGGTGATGACAGTGATGGTAGTGGTGATGTAGATGATGATGATGATGTAGATGATGACAGTGATGGTAGTGGTGATGTAGATGGTGATGACAGTGATGGTAGTGGTGATGTAGATGATGATGATGACAGTGATGGTAGTGGTGATGTAGATGATGATGATGACAGTGATTGTAGTGGTGATGTAGATGATGATGATGACAGTAATGGTAGTGGTGATGTAGATGATGATGATGATGTAGATGATGACAGTGATTGTAGTGGTGATGTAGATGATGATGATGACAGTGATGGTAGTGGTGATGTAGATGATGATGATGACAGTGATGGTAGTGGTGATGTAGATGATGATGATGACAGTGGTGGTAGTGGTGATGTAGATGATGATGTAGATGGTGATGACAGTGATTGTAGTGGTGATGTAGATGATGATGATGACAGTGATGGTAGTGGTGATGTAAATGATGATGATGAGTGATGGTAGTGGTGATGTAGATGATGATGATGACAGTGATGGTAGTGGTGATGTAGATGATGATGATGACAGTGATGGTAGTGGTGATGTAGATGATGATGATGATGTAGATGACAGTGATGGTAGTGGTGATGTAGATGGTGATGATGATGATGACAGTGATGGTAGTGGTGATGTAGATGATGATGATGACAGTGATGGTAGTGGTGATGTAGATGGTGATGATGATGACAGTGATGGTAGTGGTGATGTAGATGATGATGATGACAGTGATGGTAGTGGTGATGTAGATGGTGATGATGATGATGACAGTGATGGTAGTGGTGATGTAGATGGTGGTAATGATGACAGTGATGGTAGTGGTGATTAGATGGTGATGATGATGACAGTGATGGTAGTGGTGATGTAGATGGTGATGATGATGATGACAGTGATGGTAGTGGTGATGTAGATGATGATTGATGACAGTGATGGTAGTGGTGATGTAGATGGTGATGATGATGATGACAGTTGATGGTAGTGGTGATGTAGATGATGATGATGATGATGACAGTGATGGTAGTGGTGATGTAGATGGTGATGATGATGACAGTGATGGTAGTGGTGATGTAGATGATGATGATGACAGTGATGGTAGTGGTGATGTAGATTGGTGATTGATAGATGATGACAGTGCATGGTAGTGGTGACGTAGATGATGATGATGACAGTGATGGTAGTGGTGATGTAGATGATGATGATGACAGTGATGGTAGTGGTGATGTAGATGATGATGATGACAGTGATGGTAGTGGTGATGTAGATGATGATGATGACAGTGATGGTAGTGGTGATGTAGATGATGATGATGACAGTGATGGTAGTGGTGATGTAGATGGTGATGATGATGATGACAGTGATGGTAGTGGTGATGTAGATGATGATGTTGACAGTGATGGTAGTGGTGATTTAGATGATGATGACAGCGATGGTAGTGGTGATGTAGATGATGATGATGACAGTGATGGTGGTGGTGATGTAGATGATGATGATGATGATGACAGTGATGGTAGTGGTGATGTAGATGGTGATGATGATGATGACAGTGATGGTAGTAGTGATATAGATGGTGATGATGATGACGACAGTGATGGTAGTGGTGATGTAGATGATGATGATGATGATGACAGTGGAAAGTGGTAGTGGTGATGTAGATGGTGATGATGATGATGACCAGTGATGGTAGTGGTGATGTAGATGATGATGATGATGATGATGATGATGATGATGATGATGATGACAGTGATGGTAGTGGTGATGTAGATGATGATGATGATGATGACAGTGATGGTAGTGGTGATGTAGATGGTGATGATGATGATGACAGTGATGGTAGTGGTGATGTAGATGATGATGATGATGATGATGACAGTGATGGTAGTGGTGATGTAGATGATGATGATGATGATGACAGTGATGGTAGTGGTGATGTAGATGATGATGATGATGATGACAGTGATGGTAGTGGTGATGTAGATGGTGATGATGATGACAGTGATGATGTAGATGGTGATGATGATGATGACAGTGATGGTAGTGGTGATGTAGATGATGATGATGATGATGATGATGATGATGACAGTGATGGTAGTGGTGATGTAGATGATGATGATGATGACAGTGATGGTAGTAGTGATGTAGATGGTGATGATGATAATGACAGTGGTGGTAGTGGTGATGTAGATGATGATGATGATGATGATGATGATGACAGTGATGGTAGTGGTGATGTAGATGGTGATGATGATGACAGTGATGATGTAGATGGTGATGATGATGATGACAGTGATGGTAGTGGTGATGTAGATGATGATGATGATGATGATGATGAGTGATGACAGTGATGGTAGTGGTGATGTAGATGATGATGATGATGACAGTGATGGTAGTAGTGATGTAGATGGTGATGATGATAATGACAGTGGTGGTAGTGGTGATGTAGATGATGATGATGATGATGACAGTGATGGTAGTGGTGATGTAGATGGTGATGATGATGACAGTGATGGTAGTAGTGATGTAGATGGTGATGATGATGATGACAGTGATGGTAGTGGTGATGTAGATGATGAAGATGATGATGACAGTGATGGTAGTGGTGATGTAGATGATGATGATGATGACAGTGATGGTAGTAGTGATATAGACCATGATGATGATGGTAGTGGTGATGTAGATGATGATGATGATAATGACAGTGATGGTAGTGGTGATGTAGATGATGTTGATGATGACAGTGATGGTAGTGGTGATGTAGATGATGATGATGACAGTGATGGTAGTGGTGATGTAGATGATGATGATGATGACAGTGATGGTAGTGGTGATGTAGATGATGATGATGATGACAGTGATGGTAGTGGTGATGTAGATGATGATGATGACAGTGATGGTAGTGGTGATGTAGATGATGATGATGATGATGATGATGACAGTGATGGTAATGGTGATGTAGATCAGTTATCAGTTATCAGTTATCAGTTGGGGTATCTTCGTTGCACTCCGGACATGTCCATAGGTGCTCAGATCCTCCCCCCAGCATATGCATCAGCGTCCGGTGGCTAATAGTGCCAGTTCTGTGTTGGTTGACGAGGCGCTTTGTTTTCCCGATGTACTTCTCGCGTCTGGCTGTGCCGATTCTTACTCCCAGGTCTTTCATCCTGGAAAGCGATGTGGAATCACTGGCGTCAAAATCCTCTGTTCTCGCCATATCTTTAAGGGCGTTAATGACATCGGCACGATCCATGGGCTGGCCATCTACAGGGGGTGCAGAGCCAGCCAATTTATCAGCTCGTTCATTTCCCTCGACTCCCGCATGTCCCGGGACGAAGATGAAGGTGACTTTGCGGACAACAGACTTCCGCAGCGACTCAGTCCACTGTCTACGTACAGATCCAGCTTCGACCTTCTGAATCATGCTCATTGAATCACTTAGTACACACACGTTGGTATAATGCTGTGATTCCAGCCATATGAAAGCCTGTGTAACTGCCATCACCTCCATCGTCATGCTGCTCGTGGTCATAGAGTGGGCACCACTGGATTCTTGAACGGTGCGGCCCGCTGAACGGGCTGTAAATGCCCACGCACTTCTCTGCTGCTTTACAACAGATCCATCTGTATAGATGAGCACTTCGGGGCTATCTGAGTGATCATAGATGAGCGCGTTAACCTCTGCATTGACAGCGGCAGGGTTCTGCTCTCTGCACCGTCTGTCGAGTGTGATAATGCAGGAGAAGGTACACTTAAAAGCTGGAGGCACCGGCACCCATTCCTTGCCGGGGTTGATACTGGTAAGACTGCAGACCTGTCCGACGACATCTTCCGCCCGACCCATCCATGATTTGCCCCTCTTTAGCCTGTCACCCTTTTCTCTGAATACAGCGTCATGCAGAGGGTGCTGCTCATCTGCACTTATTTTTAAGTATGCACGAGCTCTCCAGATCTTGATCCTGTGTTCCATTGTCGGGAAGTCAAGGAGGTATCTCATTGCTACACAGCTGGTGTCTCTCGTGCAGCCCAAAATGATGCGCATGGCTTCGTTTTGTACCTTTTCAAGTCTTCCAATCTGTGTAGGGCTGACAGTGAGGATGGCCAGGGCATACTCGATGCGTGAAAGCACAAGTCCTTGGAACAGAAGTAATAGCAGTCTTTGCTCGATATTGGCAGTCGCCATGATTCTCATTGCTGCTAAACCTTTTCGAGCCTTCGTTATGACATAGTCGACATGTAGATGATGATGATGATGACAGTGATGGTAGTGGTGATGTAGATGATGATGATGATGACAGTGATGGTAGTGGTGATGTAGATGATGATGATGACAGTGATGGTAGTGGTGATGTAGATGATGATGATGATGATGACAGTGATGGTAGTGGTGATGTAGATGGTAATGATGATGATGACAGTGATGGTAGTGGTGATGTAGATGGTAGTGGTGATGTAGATGGTGATGATGATGACAGTGATGGTAGTGGTGATGTAGATGGTGATGATGATGATGATGATGATGATGATGATGATGATGACAGTGATGGTAGTGGTGATGTAGATGATGATGATGATGATGACAGTGATGGTAGTGGTGATGTAGATGATGATGATGATGATGATGATGATGATGATGATGATGATGATGACAGTGATGGTAGTGTGATGTAGATGGTGATGATGATGATGACAGTGATGGTAGTGGTGATGTAGATGGTGATGATGATGATGACAGTGATGGTAGTGGTGATGTAGATGGTGATGATGATGATGACAGTGATGGTAGTGGTGATGTAGATGGTGATGATGATGATGATGACAGTGATGGTAGTGGTGATGATGATGATGACAGTGATGGTAGTAGTGATACAGACCATGATGATGATGGTAGTGGTGATGTAGATGATGATGATGATAATGACAGTGATGGTAGTGGTGATGTAGATGATGATGATGATGACTGTGATGGTAGTGGCGGTGTAGATGGTGATGATGATGATGACAGTGATGGTAGTAGTGATACAGACCATGATGATGATGGTAGTGGTGATGTAGATGATGATGATGATAATGACAGTGATGGTAGTGGTGATGTAGATGATGATGATGATGACAGTGATGGTAGTGGTGATGTAGATGATGATGATGATGATGACAGTGATGGTAATGATGATGTAGATGATGATGATGATGATGATGACAGTGATGGTAGTGGTGATGTAGATGATGATGATGACAGTGATGGTAGTGGTGATGTAGATGATGATGATGATGATGATGACAGTGATGGTAGTGGTGAAGTAGATGATGATGATGACAGTGATGGTAGTTGTGATGTAGATGGTGATGATGATGATGATGACAGTGATGGTAGTGGTGATGTAGATGATGGTGATGATGACAGTGATGGTAGTGATGATGTAGATGATGATGATGATGATGATGATGACAGTGATGGTAGTGGTGATGTAGATGATGATGATGACAGTGATGGTAGTGGTGATGTAGATGATGATGATGATGATGATGACAGTGATGGTAGTGGTGAAGTAGATGATGATGATGACAGTGATGGTAGTGGTGATGTAGATGGTGATGATGATGATGATAACAGTGATGGTAGTGGTGATGTAGATGATGGTGATGATGATGACAGTGATGGTAGTGGTGATGCAAACAATGATGATGACAGTGATGTTAGTGGTGATGTAGATGACGATGACAATGATGTTAGTGGTGATGCAGATGATGATGATGATGATGATGATGATGATGATGATGATGATGATGATGATGATGATGATGATAACAGTGATAGTAGTGGTGATGTAGACAATGATGATGACAGTGATGGTAGTGTTGATGTAGACAATGACAATGATGATGACAATGACATTATACAAAGAACTTACTTCCTGACTTTATTAGAGCATACATTTTCATGCAATTTTATATTTAATTGTAGGTTCTACATATAATTCAGTATGTACAGTCTGACAAATGCTGACCTAGATAGCAGTCGTCCAACTGGTGTTGTATCGAAGAACTGGACAGGACAGGCTAGGATGCTTGAAATCAGGTCCTCGTGGATGATACGACATGAATGCTGGTGTCTCCAAGCTTTCAGATTACCGAAGATCGCAATCACCAGTGCTGAAGGACACATGACAATTGTTACACATGGACATGGGGAAATAATAACAAGATACATGACAATTGTTACACATGGGGAAATTATAACAAGGCATAACTTCAAACTAGGTCATAGATATTGTCAACTGATTCAGTGCTGAAGGATAATATATTGCTAAATGTGACATCCAATTTGGATAGACGGATGATATATCGCCATACTAGGGTCATCATGTTATTTTTTTGTTCATGGTATCTCCCTCAATTTCAGTGCTCAGTGAACGGAAATTCCCATTATAATACTTGTCCATGTGATTGTGTACATGTTTGGTCCAAACCTACTTGTTTCAGGCACAGAATCAGTGAAGCAATATTTAAGTGTTCTCAAGATATGTAGCAGCTGCTGTAGCCTAGAGACTAGTGTGTTTGCCTGCCAAGACAGTGGTCCAGGTTCAATCCCCAGCACAGACCAATATGGCCTTGGGGTCTACCCAGCCTCAATATATGGATATCAGACAACTGTCATAAATGTCTGGCAATGAAAACTGATATCCCCCATTCCAATTGTCATGATCTATAATATGTTACTGTCTAACATTTCACACCCTAACGTTGGTATCTGTTATGAATCTACTTTAAAAACAAAATATATAGGTGTCAGGAAAGGAGTGGCTGATAGGCATGACATCTGTCTCATGCACAAAAAATGCACTTGGAAATTAAAAAGCAAGTAAACTTGCAAAACAGGGAGGATAATGAGAACAAGAAGATAACAAAGTCTCAAATGTAGAGAAAAAAGAAAGCTATGCAAGCTATCAGAAAGATATACAATCAATCCAATGAAATCCAATGACAACTACCAAACTGCTGACCAGTTAGAATAGATCCCAGTTGTTTACTCACGACAGGGCAAACAGACTCAATAAACACATGCATTGGCTTCATTCCATCTGCTTCATTATTGTGCACTTCATTACTCATTAATGGTCTTAGAGAGATATTGAGAGTGGAGAACGACACCAGTGAATCCACATCGTTGTCCAGAATGAGAGACTCAGGAGTAAGAATTAGCATGGTCAGACATGAGAAGCACATAGGGAAAACAAGGGGCCTCGTCAAACAACACCGAACTGGCATTATTAACTGCTGAATGCTGATGCATGTGTAGAGGGAGGATCTGAGTAGCAATGGATTTTCTGGAGTGCAAGGATGATACTCCAACAGTCAACTAACTAACTATGCACATGTAGACTAAGCAAACAACTGATGAACATCCTCTGCAGGATTGTCCTCTATGGAGCAAGTTCAGCAAGACAGCTACACTGGTTGACTATATAAAGACTAAACTCCAAGCTGCATGGAGTCACGAGGAGCTAAACGAGAGTCCAGTTCATCATGAGAACTCCCTTGACGATGGTGTAATCATCAAACCGGCAATTGCTAGAAGAAGCAAGCTCACAAAATGCTGGGTCCAATCCCAGTTGTTGATAAACTGTACATATCAAGCAACATGTTAGTTAGTTGCATATTCTTTACAGGACATTTCAGTCTACCCCAACATTTTTTTACTGTTTGTGATTTCATGGCAAGTTTAGTTCAGTAGTTTGCCATTGCTTGCTGAATGACTGGCACTCATACCATTGAATGAAAACCATCGCAAGGTGGTCTACTATCAAATGACCTGCAGCTGTGTTTTGATACACGGTGTGAGGGATAATGAATTGCCTCTGTAACCACTTCGCCAGAGCTGAGGAAGTGATATCTACCATGATCCTAGAAAGTATATCAGATGCCTTGTCTTTTTTGAAAATAGCAAAAACATAAGAGGTATGCATGCATACTATATATTAAAGATCTCTTGCCAGTTGGAAATTGTAAATAATAAGAAAAATTGGTCACGACAACATTGTTGTCATAGAGTAACTGTGACGGAAATACGAGACATAAACAGTTAAAGACAATTACACAATAGTTCAAATTAAAACAGACTATAGCAAGACAGAAAAACGTGATATGCCCAAAAAGCCGGTCAGGTGGCTAAGCATGTGAGCTCTAATGACAAAAACAAGGGTTAGCAAGAGAAAAATCCACAGGTCAGAGATGTCATTCCAAAATGGACAGAAAGAATGCTTCATTCAGGCACGAGGCAGCTTAGCAACAAGTCATCCACCTTTGCGACAAGTCATCCAGCTTAGCGACAAGTCATCCAGATTTGCGACAAGTCATCCAGCTTAGCAACAAGTCATCCAGCTTTGCGACAAGTCATCCAGCTCAGCAACAAGTCATCCAGCTTTGTGACAAGTCATCCAGCTTAGCGAAAAGTCATCCAGATTTGCAACAAGTCATCCAGATTTGTGACAAGTCATCCAGCTTAGCGACAAGTCATCCAGAATTGCGTCAAGTCATCCAGATTTGCGACAAGTCATCCAGATTTGTGACAGGTCATACAGATTTGTGACAAGTCATCCAGATTTGTGACAAGTCATACAGATTTGCGAAAGGTCATACAAGTTATAGAAGTCAAACAAGTTATAGATGTCATACAAGTTATAGAAGTCATACAATTTATAGATGTCATAAAATTTATAAATGTCATAAAATTTATAGAAGTCATAAAATTTATAGAAGTCATACAAGTTATAGAAGTCATACAATTTATAGATGTCATACAAGTTATAGAAGTCATACAAGTTATAGAAGTCATACAAGTTATAGAAGTCATACAAGTTATAAAAGTCATATAAGTTATAGATGTCATACAATTTATAGATGTCATACAAGTTATAGAAGTCCTACAAGTTATAGATGTCATACAAGTTATAGAAGTCATACAAGTTATAGAAGTCATACAAGTTATAGATGTCATACAAGTTGTAGATGTCATACAATTTATAGATGTCATACAATTTATAGAAGTCATACAATTTATAGATGTCACACAAGTTATAGATGTCATACAAGTTATAGAAGTCATACAAGTTATAGATGTCATACAAGTTATAGATGTCATACAATTTATAGATGTCATACAATTTATAGATGTCATACAATTTATAGAAGTCATACAAGTTAGAGAGATTACATGATACACACAAGCAGACACACAAGGGATATATTAACAAGTACTTTGCATCCCTTGGACAGTAACAATGACACGTCCCATATTTATACATCAAGTGTATTTTCACGAACATCATAATCGTGAGGATGTATATGTGTAAGAGAGGATCAATTGAGAAAGGGAAAGTCCAGTGTGTGATGCGAGAGGAGATTAACGATTGTCAGCAGCAGTACCCTACAAGTGAGTTTAGTTTAGTCGATGGATCAACATCACGGCACACGGGTGCAAACCATAAGTGCTCCGTTCTCCTCCTAACTCAAACCTGAGTCTGGAGAAACTCAGCTCAGTGCACAAACTCCATAGCACCAGCGAGGATCCTGAAATACTTTGGGTAGATTTTTTAACTCGAAATTTTGCGCGGGCAGCGCCGTTAGGCTACTCTTTTTCAATTTCCAACTGCCAAGGGATTGTTTACGTGCGCAACAATACACACGGGTGTCCGATCTCACTACCCACAGACCAGGGGAAATTTTATTACTAGAAGTCCACGTGAAATAAATCCGGTCCTCACCGGGGAATGAACCCGGGACCTCCAGCACTCTAGGCGGACACCATACCTCAAGACCACACAGCTCCCTCTACAAGTGAGTTCTGTCTTCAAGTATATATGACGACTATTGTATACCAGTGTTTGATACCGCACTAGGTTGTGACAGAGAGAGAGATTGAGACTGTAGTGTGTCAAAAGCATACCATGAGCTGGACTGTGCATATTGTATAAAGGGCCACCAATCACTCAGTCCACAGTTGACACTACATGAGAACTCCATGAACATAAGAGTGAGTGACTCAGCTGGCTGTGGAGGTTTATTTGGGTGTGTATCCTCAGAAATAAATCATATGTCAGCTGCCACCATGAGTTACATTAAATGCATCAGTCTCAGCATCTGTCAGACTACCATGTGAGCGAGGTACATTGTGTTTACAGTCTATTATCTACGTCATTACCAGCTACATTACCTATACAGTAGCCTCCTGGCAACTGTTACACATATAAAAGTTATCCACAAATTGATTGATTGATTGATTGATTTAGGAACCGACATCACAGTACACAAATTCATTTGTAGCATGTAAAGCTTGTATATGGGTGTTGGAAGTCAGGGTGAAACTGCCACATACATTTTCTAAAATACATTAGTGGGCAGTCACAAAGCTAGATTTATGCTGGAGTGACATGCTAAAAGTGCTTTGTCATATACAGAGTGACTGATAAACATATGACCATGTGATCAACATCTATTTAACTACAACATTAGTAGAGAAAAACCGGAACACGTTTAGTAAGACTAGTGGAATAAGGGAGAGAGGATGGTACAGAGAGATGATTCTGAGATGTCTTGCTTAATGGCATTGAAAGATATCAGTAAACGATTTTCTACTTAGTGCTACAGAGAAGATTTTGTGGATAGGCATGATTGCCCATGCCAGTTGGCAGGATACATTACGATGATGGTGAAGATGATGACAATGATGACGATGGTAGTGGTGATGGCAGTTTTTATGTAGACGATGATGATGATAATGACTTTATACAAAGAACTGACTTCCTAGTATTCCCCACAGAGAGTATATCCCCAGGTAGTAATTATTTTCCTGTTCACGAAGTGGACTGTCAGCTGAGATGGTCATGTTGTTGAGGAGCGGGTTGTCCACCCAAAAGGTCATCCAGAAGCCTGCTGTGGTATCAAAGAGGTAGTAGCTGAAATACAGCAGGGCGAAGGCAGCCATTGACAGGTAGCCAACGGACCTGATGTATGTTTTATAAACAGACCATTCCACCTGTGGAAGAGAGGATAGACTACACGTGAATCATACAGGCACTAGCATCCAGGTAGCTCTTTTATTCCCAAATAACGCATGATGTGTAATCTGGCTCTCCAAACAATACATCATGCATCTTCTTTTTGCATTTGGTCAGAACATACTAAAGAAATCTAACCACCTAGTGGTAACTTTCATTCTCTTTATTTTCCTTATAACACACATGGTGTGCACTATACTGTTTTCATGGGATATTTAAATGAAACAGTGATAATTTGCGTGTGAAACCTAAAAGAGTTAGTCAACAGATCATTCTCACTGCACATCAAACTATTAGTCCATAAGTGCACAGATCCCCTCCCCCAGTATCTCCCGCAGTGTGTAGCGAATGATGACACGTATTGTGATGGCTAACTATTCATCTTTGGCTCCTCACATGGTTTCCCATTTGTTCTTGCAACCTGGTAAAAGTTGCAGTCACATCCATCAACAGAGTAATTTATATCATCCTGCCTTCCTAGGGCATTCAGGATAACTGCCTGGTCCATCGCTCATCCGTTCCTCACAGGAGTCAAGCCAACAAGCCTGTCTGATCATTCGTTTTCTCTTACACCAGTGTAGATTTAAAGAGTTAATAGAAAGTGTGGCATGCTCACTGGCACTTAAAGGATGTGTGGGACTGGCAATTTTTGCTGCCAGATTGGTCTCACATGGAGTTTTCATAAACTATTAAAGTTTAGACATCATCTTCAGAATACCCCCACAAGTCTTACACTAAGCATCCAACTTTCTTGCAAGTCCAATTAGTTTAAATTGTGACCCCAAAAATTATCCCAACCACAAGATTTGAAAGCACAGTAAAATTCTCTGTTCTTCTAAAATCAGTCAACTGCAATTTTAAGTCATTTGGTGTGTATCTGTTAGAATTTGTTCATGAATATTTGTGCTAATAAACTGGTGTATATAATTTGAAGTCTACATAATAAATGATATGCATTAGTTTTTTTTTCCGCTAAGGGCATCAGTATCATTGCTGGTTTAACATAATGGATCACATCATCTCAGTTGTCAGCTAGATCGGGGATTCTAGAATACAATTCAGCAGTAACAAGCACTTTACGACACAGTTGCAGCGGACTAATTATAGACATGTCAGACATGAATCTAGAGTGAGGAAGCGTTACTGAAAAGCAAGCAGGTTTGTTGGTGAGACAAAACTGGTTGGAATAAGTCTGGCCACGGGGCCGACGCAAGCTTGACCTGCGCACTCTTCGACATGACTATCTGAAGATCGGATGTATTTTCTTGTATGAGGGCCCCTATGCCTTTTCCTGGTCAATTGGTAAGCTTGTCCATTTGTGATATGTCTGATGATCCGTGAAGAAAGGTTAAGGTAACACTTTATGTCGAATGTATCAACTGTGATGTTGTAAATTAATGCACTGAGAAAATTGGTAATATTTCTTACAATTTTTGGGAGATTTTCTGCAGAACCTGAACCACACTCCGCTGACATCTTGAAATGCTGTCCCTCAATTTTGCGTGAATTCAAACTTATCTAGCTATTCTAATGCCATTTCTATGAACGCATTTCATGCACATTCATCTGTATACTATGAGGGATATCTTTGATAACTGCACCTTTTATGCATTCTTCTGTGCTATTAAGATTGTCTAGGAGTAGAGCACTTTCCACTCCTGTGCACTTACAAAATGTGATTCTTCTGCTGTACCAGATCTCCGAACAATGCTATGAGTGAGTGAGTGAGAGAGTGCAATGTCCTTTTTCTTGTGATTTCGCTCATATACAAAAGAGGAAAGATGAAATCGATGTTGCATGGTTTTGCAGACCTTTGCACCTAAGCCCAGCAGAAAACCCATGGCTGTAGGTTAAATATTACGTTCACGGATTTGCAAATGCTTTCTAAGTAAAGAACACACTGCATTCGTTGACAAACCTAGTGCAAAGATAATGTGTGCAAAACAGGGAAGGTTTCACCCCATGTCTAGACCTGACAACAGGAGGAGAAAGATTTTATGTTCAGGCTTATGAATAGAAGAAGTGGATGTGTGTGTGTGTGTGAGAGATGAATTTCCATCTTGTGGGTTTCACACTTAATTTATATGTTCATTGTTCATGACAAGGGATTATATGTGTTTCCATTTTGGGAGATGTCTCATATTGTTTAATGAGAATGATCTATTGCTTTTCCATATTTGTGAATGACTCACAATTAGATTTTGATTTATTGCTACATTATAACTGTGGGGAAAAAATGTTTGAATTTTAAACTCCAGTAAATAGAAGGCAAGTGAGCTAGTGATAATGGCGAAGAGGTGGCACTTGTGAACAAATCTGACCTGAGAAAGGCAGCAAACCATTTTGCATTTTTTGACATGGGATAATGGATTTTATCATTAATGTTTATATTATCTTATGATGTTCTTATATCATCATTCATGCCTTTATATTAACATTGATGCATCTGTCTTATCATTTACATCTCTGTCACTTCCTGTATGTCATCGTCTCTTCATCTGAAGTCTTTATCTCAACTGATGTTCCTGGGACACCCAGACATCCTGACATCAATGAGGAGCAGATGATGATTACTAGACAGAAACTGGTTGCACCCCTCAGCAGTCTGATTGGATTCCAACACCCTAGGAAAGAAGGGGTTACTGCTTTCTAGTTTGCGTGATACCATGCTTCTTTCTCCTCATCCTTCCTTCCTTTTCTTTCCCCTTTTTCTTTCCTACTCCTTCTCACAATGACATTTAGTATTAGAAAATGTATATCGGGGAAATGTTGTTTATAATGTCAGCAAGGAGAGTGGTGTTCGCGTGACCTGCTGGTAAGAGTTTTGACTACCTTGACTGGTCTATGATGTGGAAGAGAAGGTCAGATCTACCATTTCTAAGTGAAGGGACAGTCTTTCATCATGTTCCATGAACCAGGTGCTTGCCTTGGAGAGGTCTTCAAGTGGAGTAACTTTTATTTGAAATGGCGGCCCTGCCTCACCCCATCCAACCTGTCCCTACTCATTTTAATTCCTCTGCAACCACACAAAGATTTAAGTATCACCAAGTGATGATCCATTTACACCCCTGATCATTGGAATAACATCTGAGGATGATTTCCAAGCAGGAACTCTTATTTTAATTCACCCAAGAAGATTATCTATGATGCTCCCCATGGACTTATGACATCCAGTGAATCCATCATATAGTTTAACCCTTCATCACCCAGTGACCATAGAAGAACACTTATCTTTATTTCAGCTTCCAGATAACAGTAGAGGAAGAAAGCCCATGCACATACAGTGATATTAATTAGTGGGATTATGTGATATATCTTGAATTTGATAATTCTTGCATTCATGGTTTCCACATATGCATGTTTATGATGTATGAAGCTTTTCATCAGTCCTCCTCCCTCCCCAGCATTTGATTTAATACATTTTAGAGTTAATGAATAGTTTGATGTTCACTCACTTGTGATGTCTATTCAGATGTATGTGTGTTATTACAAATGTAATTAGCAACAATCACATATATTAGGAGCAAGGTGAGGCTGGGAGACCTCACGTGGCAAACTACACATTTATAGTTACTGTAACAGAGCACCATCTCTGTTAGTGGGATAATAGGTGGTGTGCAAAGACTAGGCACGGTTGAGCATCCCGTGAAAAGGTAACTAGGGATGCTCAAGCCGTGATGCGGGGTTAGAGATAGACAGTTACCATCGGAGTTGGAAACGAACCACACCTGTTTTGTATGATCAATGCTTACTTGATAATCTACGATATAAGTGATGAAATAAATAACTGAAAACTCCAGCCAAAGTATTGTCTGGCTTTATTATCTCGCTGTACTGTTACAGTACAGAATTGGTGCCGTGATCCCGACTCTCAGAACTTGCCTTGTCGAGGACACATTGTGAAGTACTACAAAAATATACGGCACAACAGAGGACTTTTGTTGAACGCCTTTTCAAAGTTGCTTTGTGTTGCTACAACAAACACGTTACCACAACAGATGTTTTGATGGCCATATCATCTCAATACAATCGAGTTTTGCTGACTGAGTCTTTGTCAGAAGCTGCAGTCAAGTGATCCAGGCCTTGTCAAGGATTGCAACCCATATCGTTTTACTGAGGCTGATTGTTGGAGCCGCCATACAGCTTATCATGAACTGCTGGACAGAGCTACCATCGTGTAAGTGGGCTGTTTGTCAGAATTGCCATCATCGTGTCCTGGAGCTGATTTAGCCGTTAACTTGAGGTCATCATGTCATTGGATTGACCTTAGCTGCCTGAAGTGAGGTCACTTATTGGAGCTGTCGTTGTTAACTACAAGAAGTTTGTGGTCAAGTCAGATCCAGATTCTTATACATTGCTGTTAGAATCTAAGCCAAGCCCATTTACTTGAAGTCGTTTTTAAATCCTGAGAGGCCATGAAAATCGTCGTTTTATCGATGAGTCAGCCGCCACCAAGCTGACTTTACCCAAACCAAACTCAAGCTTATGAAGTTCGTTATAGAATGCGATTTACTTGCTTTGGTCTCTTCAGACATGGGTGGGCATAATGGGTTGCCGTCCTGCTGAAGAAGAGAACCTATTGTAATCGCTTCGTTTTTGAGCTTAAGTCGTTTCAAATCCAGACGTGCCCTTTTTTCCAGGTGAAGTCCAGACGAGCCCGCCAAAGGGTGACGTTCAGACGTGCCCACCCATGGGTGAAATGAAGAGTCCAGAAGTTTTTCCTTTCCCTGCGATGGAACTGAAGAAGATAACACGTTTTTCCATGAAGCATCTATGAAGTCTGACTATCAAGAATAATCACCGGTGGACACATTTGGACTTTTCTTGTGGACTCGTGGACGAGATATCCAACGAACGGTATTTAAGAAATTGATTTAAGATAATTGATTAAGCTAATATAGCGTTATAATAAGTGAAATTGATGTAACTAATATAACATAACATTGTGTGTTAAGTAAAATTAATTAATTAAATAGAACACTTGATTTTTATAGGACGAAAAACAGATGCTTACGTTCAAATACGCCTTCAGTTGTTGTATAATTATTGATAACTATTAATTATATTATAATTGTGAATTTGTTTATATAAATTGTATAGCAAAACTATTTCAGCGTGGCAGAGGAACAATTTTTGTTAACACAGGTTTTAACTGGAGTTAGCACGGCAATAGGCAGACTCAACACAGCAATAAAACAACAAGGCTTTATATCATAAAGGCATGGTGAGCTACTATGGACATCTTTTGTAAGAGGTTGGGACGTGTGACAGAGCTGATGGATGACTTAAAAATGGACGTAGATAGAATTTCGTCTATGATAGAATTGATAAAGAGGCAGACGCCTGAACGAACGGAGCACGAGACAGGTATGAGATATTATGGTGTAGGCAAGCCCAATAGATGGCAGCCGGTCAATATGAATGATAACCAGTGTGGCTACAATACTAAAGTTATTAGCTATATAAATATGAAAGCAGATAAGAGTGAGACACAGAGTTATATAGGAATTAGTAATGGTCAGAAAAAGAAACAGTGGTCTTGGCCTTCAAATAGTGAAACCGCAAGAGCTTTACGAGAAAACTGGTTACAGATTAGACAGTTGCGATATTCAGTTGCAAGGTTGAGTAACAGAGAAGAAAACACAGACAGGATTTTAGGTGGTCAGAAGGTGTTTTCAGTCTTTAGTGTCAGACAGGGAAAAGAGACACAGACCCAACCAATCAGTAATGTGGAGAAGAGTACTCAGACACAGATGGATAAAGTAGAAAGGAAAACTCAATCAAAACCAACTGAGTTGAAAGTGACAAAAGGAGACACCGTTACATTTAAGGAGGCAGGCCATGCAGAGGTTAGACAAATCCAGACAAAAGACAGCATAAAGAAAATTAGAAAGAGTGCTAGGGCAAGAAATGAAAAAAGTTTGCTCATATATGATCATGAATGTGGAACCGAAGAATTTGACTCGTCTCTAGAATCAGAATCTTCAGACCTCACAGATTTTGGTATAGAATGTACACCAGACAGGGATTTAAAAGGAGTGTATAGGAACGAGAGAATTGCACTACGAGCAGATCCTGACTCGAAGCGTTATGTTTCCTCATACGGTATGGTTGCTGGTAGACAAGTAGACAAATTTTTAGTTAATGACTCTTTAGAAAAAGATAACAGTATATATGGCAGAGAAGTAGCAAAAGCTAGAAGACGAATACCAAGGGAGAGAGAAAAAGATACTTTCAAAAAGAAAGATGTTTGTCTAGTAGAAAGTAGAACACAAAAACAGCAGAAGGCTGAAGCATCGCTGGACAAAGCTAGAAGTCTCATGAGATCGATAAGACCATGGTTATATTTAAATAAGAATTAACTGATACGTGAAGAGTTAGGTATTTTGTTGGTTGGAGTAATTCAAGTTTGATGAGGGTTATACCAGCTCAAATGTTGGGTTTGCTGCGGAGAGGATGAGAGTGGAAATAAATTTATAAAAGTATAATTTGTATAATTTATAATTATAAAAAGTATAATTTGTTTTGGGGTAGAGAAGACCGAGCATAAAGTTACATGGAGCGGTCATAGATTAGTAACCGATTGAGTGGTGCGGCTGTTGTAGCCTGAGAATAGCGTGGAGAAGTAGATCATTGTTATAGGAGATTGATGAGCGAGTAGTTGAGTGTCGGAGTGAATTGTTTGATTATACGTTGTCCTTGCGTGTGTAGGCGTGTGGACAGACATGTATTCGTCGCGCTGATTAGAGAATGAAGAGAGAAGTTTTGAAAAGTTGTCTGGTTAGAATGCATGGATGTCAGGTTCTCAGTAATAACAGAGCGAGATATCTATATCTATAAAACAGAGTGTATGTGGTTTTGTGTGTTTGTGGGTAGTTTTGTATTGGATGCGTTCGATAACGGTACATCCGATTGAGATGAAATTTTCTACACGTCTTCCTTTCATTCCTGTGCAACCGACTATAATAGTTTCATAGTGTAAAATCTTCTACTTATTTAATAACATTTACTTTTTCATTTTTCATTATATAAGTTCTATATAGCAGCGGGACTTCACTCTAGAAAAGTTATTTCAAGGGGCATAACTTTTAATAACATTTCTATATACTTTATAGTCATATTGTTGGACTTACTTGCACTATTGTTAAACTCTTTGTCTGTAGTTATTTTCAGGCATATGAGTTATAATAAATAATGATATAATCTTTAAGGCATTTTCAAAGTTTGCATAAAAATAATGCATAATGCATAACATTGTAACCCATCTTTTTCTGCTTAAAGAACTTATCAACTGTCATGTCGGTGATTAAAAACAGTTTCCATTAAAAATAATGAATGGTGTGTGGAAGGACATTCTTTTAAGTTACTGTGCGCCAGGAGCTGGGCGAAACCACGCCGGGTCAGATAGATAGACAGACAGACAGATAGTCGGGAACGGAAGCTTATTTGACTACTTATATGAATTAAATGACATGCTCCCCACCAGGGACTGGGTGAAGCCGGGCCGGGTCAGACAGACAGACAGATAGACAGACAGTCGGGAACGGGAGAGCTTATATGACTACGTATATGAATTAAATGAGATGCTCCCAACCAGGGACTGGGTGAAGCCGGGCCCGGACAGACAGACAGACAGATAGACGGGAACGGGAGAGGTTATATGACTACGTATATGAATTAAATGAGATGCTCCCCACCAGGGACTGGGTGAAGCCGGGCCGGGTCAGACAGACAGACAGATAGACAGACAGACAGATAGTCGGGAACGGGAGAGCTTATATGACTACTTATATGAATTAAATGAGATGCTCCCCACCAGGGACTGGGTGAAGCCGGGCCGGGTCAGCCAGACAGACAGACAGACAAACAAGCAGACAGACAGACTGATAGATAGATAGATCCCCTCCAGGGCCTGGGCGAAGCCGGGCCGGGTCAGCTAGTACTTCATAAATGTGTAAAGTGAGGCACCTAGATGATGTACTGTCTAAGCGAGCATGGTATGCGCATGTTGAAGGCAGAGGTTGACGGTGTAGCGCATTGAGTGTGTCTGACTGTGTTTTAGAGGAGGTGAGATATTAAATGTTGGAGCAGTTGCTGTAGAGAAATTAGGTAGGACAGAAAGTGCCATGCGTGCATATTTGGTGTTTGGTTGTGATGATTAGAGAATAGACGAGCTAGAGTGTAAAACGTGGGATGTTTTTGTTGAGTGAGGTGTGCTGGAGCAGTTGACGTAATGTAAAACTGACACGGAGAGATATAGGCTGGTTAGAAATCTTGGTTGTTAGAGCTAATGTGTTGTTTGAACAGAATAGGCTCTGAGTTCTTGAAAAGGAGTGAATGATGGAGAAAAGTGGAAATAAGAAAGCAGTAGAATTGTGAAAGTCCTGTTGAATAGTGGAGTGATTCGTCTAGTTATGCGTTGTCCTTGCGGATGAAAGTTGGTGAAGAATTGCTTGTCTGAGTTAAAACTTGATGGTGGTTGATGAAGATGATAAAGAAAATTGAGAAGTAAGGGTGAGAGAGGCGGAAGTGAGTGATTCTGGAAAAGTATTATGTGAAGAAGCGTGTGAAGCGTTAGAAGTATGTTAGAATATAGGGCTTATTAAGAGCCTGAGGAATTAATAATACGGGAGAATGCAACGCTTCTTACGTCAAGTGTTCGAAAGCAGTCAACAGTAAACGTTATGAATGGAAGACGAATGTTACGAAAGAATGTAGAGCTTGAGACGTCGACTGTATGATGTCCTCCCCAAACCTAGTACAATTAGAAGTAAGACCAATGTGGTACTAGAGACTAATTAAGAGACTTAAAAGTAGAATTGGTTATTGCTATAAATCACATCCAGGGGAAATAACTAGGTTAGTAAATAGGGGTGCCGAGTTACAATTTCCCTTAGTAGGTAAATGAGTTGTGGTGTGATGAGATAGCCTCACTAGTTAGTAAATGGAGCAAATTGAACTGTAGTTAACAGTAATTGCTAGGTTCGTATTTCAAATATAGTGGTGTTGCTATGAGTTAGTTTTGTAAGAGATGGAATATTATGAAGGGAGATAATCAATGGTTGATCAGTATGGTCATTTGTTGATTACAGACTTTTTTGTTGTTGAGGGAACAGATATTGTTCTGTGTTATGATGAGAATATAGTCTGTAGGTAACAGATATATATTTTTTGGGATTAATGCAGGTTAATAATTGGCCTAGCATTGAGTGGTTTTTTTTACGGTTACAAGAGTAGCGGAATATGCATGATTTGTGTCCATTGTGGTGAATAGATATGTATTACATTGGTTCGTATAAGCGATCAATGTTGTTTGGGTACTATAAGCGGTTGGTTTTAATTGAAGATGATCTTTCAATGCATCATGTATGGTATGTTCTATTATTTTTGATTGACTTGGTTCTGTAAAACGATTACCATTTGATTTTTAGGATAGGATTGTTGTGTTTTCAGTCTTTTACGTACAAACTACTGGGCCGTAAAAGAGACCAGTAGTGTTAGATTTGATTAGGTTGATGCTTGTTTCATTATGAAAATGTGGGGATAAACATTGCATAGAAAATGCTGGGGGGGGGGGGGGGGGGGGGGGAGAAGACATCCTGTTTTAATTTAGATTGCTCATAATTGTGGTTTGCAGTTGAATTGATTTGTTTAATTTTTGATCAATTGTTTTAACTTGTAATTATTAGACAGTTGTTATGTTGCTATTTATGATTAAGTTTGTTAAAAAGTTGATTTAGACTAGCTCTAAAAGAAAAAGGACACTACCTTCAGATAAAGAGAGACATATCACCTTGTTAGTTGTGGGATTACCATGGAGTGAGCACCATGTGTTTGCTAGTTTTGAGAAGAAGTGGACGTGGGTAACGCTTATAATAAGTGTTGCGCCAGACAGCGTTAATGTGTAAATAGTAAAACATGAATTGAATGCCATGTTTTAGTCCGAAGATTAATCATATACTGTGGATATCAGTACAATAGTTGGGGGATTAAATGATGAATAGTGAATTGTGAAGGGTAATGGCTGTAGTTATCAGCAACGATAAACATGGACTGAGAGCCATGGGGGCAGGATTAATAATATATGAACCACGAATGCTATTGTTCGTGCTGTGATTGCAGCATGGGACAAGATGAATATAGTTTGAACGACAAAGAATAGAAGTTAAGTTCACAGTAAGTGAACAGCGTAATAATGGAATGTCTATAATAGATAATACAGAGATGAAATAGGTCTTGATGTGAGGGATAAATCTTATCTTATGTTGGGAGGAGAATGATATCCTGTTTTGACTTCGTTTTGAATTGCTCATGAATTGTGATTTTTGTTGAATTGCCTTGTGTATTGAATGGTATTTAACCTTGTCTAAAAAATAAGTTGATAATTGTTAAAATTTTGTTTACAAGCAGTTATTGTTTCGTTTAGAGTAAAAAGTTGACTTAAATCAATAAGACTAATTAGGATTATTCGTTCAGAAAATGATACGCAAACGACTGAGGACTAGAAGAGAGACATTCTATTTATGAATAATAAGTTTTAGTAAATATGAGTAACTTTGGCCTTGTGTTAGTAAGAAGGCTGCTGCACCAGTCAGCGTTAATGTTTGGAATAGGGGAGGTTAATTACATGATGGCTATGAAGTTTGGAAACACATGCCATGCTTGGATGACAGGGTTTTATAATGGATCCTACACAAATAAAAGTTAGGAGAAATATATGGTTCTGGGGAACTGCATTAAGTCAGCATTAATGGATTAGATGCCATGTTATATTAAGGAAGAAGAATGTTAACGTGACTAATGTCTATAGGTGGTATAAAAAGAGGCTGTGTTAGTCAGCATCAAGGGGAATATAAGGAGTTAAGTAATTGAGAGTGGATATTAATGGGGCTGTAGATAGCAGTACATATGGTTTAGTACAAAGTTAGATATGCCCATGAACAAGGATGCTTATAATGGGATGTGAGGGGGTAAATATAGGAGCTGTGATAAACAGCGTTAATTGGTTTAAAGTATGTTCATAAGAAATGAACATTGTCAATATTATTTTTATGGTTTTATGGTTCAATCAAGCCGTGTGAAAAATAGTCATAAATGGGTGTGGATGGCAGCACAAATATTAATATTGAGTATATAAGGAAACAATTTTGGATCAACTTAATTTCTAACAAACAGAAACATATGTTCATGAATTATAAGATGCGTTTTTGTGTTTGCAAGGGAGGTAAATGTGATTGCTTTCTGACTACTTCTTTATATCTTTATAACTGGGTGCGCACCCCATCTTTTCTGTCTATCCTGTGTTGTTTTGTTGATGTTGAGAAAAAATTAGAAGTTGCATAACGCATAAGTTTCAAATTTGTGTTTATATACCAAAGATTTTTATGAACATATGTAAATATGAAATGAAATATCTAGGTGATTCCTTATGAACTGTGTTTTTTTTAAAAATGAAACCTTGTAGGCTCATATACAGAAACGAAGAAGAAGTATCATTTCACGAAGATCTATAACAGAACATAGCGGTTGGCTATAAGAGATAAGCGGAGAAGTGGACTCGAAGGAGTAGAAAGGGTAAGAAATAAAGTTCACTGGTTAAGAGGGGGCTAGTTTAAGATGGGTTGGAGAAGTAATATTGGGGCTAAGATTTTAGTGAGGGAAAGAATAACTAGAATAAGTAGATTAGAGATTAAGACTTTTCGGGAAAAGTCTTCTTAAAGATAGGGAGGAATGTAACAGAGCACCATCTCTGTTAGTGGGATAATAGGTGGTGTGCAAAGACTAAGCACGGTTGAGCATCCCGTGAAAAGGTAACTAGGGACGCTCAAGCTGTGACGCGGGGTTAGAGATAGACAGTTACCATCGGAGTTGGAAACGAACCACACCTGTTTTGTATGATCAATGCTTACTTGATAATCTACGATATAAGTGATGAAATAAATAATTGAAAACTCCAGCAAAGTATTGCCTCTGCTATATTGTGTCTCTGTACTGTTACATTACATCTTCGTCTACGGTAAATTTCCAGGCTCCTAAAGCCTTTCTGAGAGAACCCTCCTTCATATATTATCAGTGTAGGACTTAACTATGTCTGTCTAGGTTTCTCACTTGGGTGTCTCAGAGCCATTTCTGATTCTCTTCAAAGGGGTGAAACTTTTAGTGTGGGAAACTTGTCTTTATCTGGGATTCCCCTAGATCTCTAGAGTCAATATCTTTCGACACCATCTCCCAATGGTGGAACCACACTATTAAAATCATTATACTTCATCTATCACCCTTCATTGGTGGGTGTGCATCTTGTTATTTTCAATCATTCTTACTTGCCACCTCACACTGGTGTATGCTTGGAGAGTCTTCAAGCTGAGGAACATATGCTGCTTGTCGATGCTGCCACCATGTACAGGATTTTAAGAAAAAATCCCTAAGCTTCATTGAGGATCGAACAAATATTCCATCATGTGTAAGGCGAACATTTTACTACTAGGCCAAATGTGCAAAATAAAGATAATCATTTCCCGAAAGAGCATTTATGACAATGGTCTGGTACCTAATGGCCAGACTTTCAGGGGTAAGACAATGGTCTGGTACCTAATGGCCAGACTTTCAGTGGTTTGAAAATGGTCTGGTACCTAATGGTCAGACTTTCAGAGGTTTGACAATGGTCTGGTACCTAATGGTCAGACTTTCAAGGGCTTGTCAATGACTGGTACCTAATGGCCAGACTTTCAGGGGTTTGACAATGGTCTGGTACCTAATGGCCAGACTTTCAGTGGTTTGAAAATGGTCTGGTACATAATGGTCAGACTTTCAGGGGTTTGACAATGGTATGGTACCTAATGGTCAGACTTTCAGAGGTTTGACATTGGTCTGGTACCTAATGGCCAGACTTTCAGTGGTCTGAAAATGGTCTGGTACCTAATGGTCAGACTTTCAGGGGTTTGACAATGGTCTAATACCTAATGATCAGACTTTCAGGGGCTTTACAATGGTCTGGTACCTAATGGCCAGACTTTAATGGGCTTGCTATTGACTGGTTCTTAATGGCCAGGCTTTCAGGGATTTTACAATGGTCTGGTGCCTAATGGTCAGACTTTCAGAGGACTGCCATTGACTTGTACCTAATGGTCAGACTTTCAAGAATTTTACAATGGTCCGGTACCTAATGGCCAGACTTTCAGGGGCTTGTCATTGACTGGTACCTAATGGTGAGACTTTCAGGGATTTTACAAAGGTCTGGTTCCTAAAGGTTGGACTTTCAGGGACTTTACAATGGTCTGATATATAATGGTCAGGCTTCAAGGCCAATGCTCCTGTTCCAAATGGTCTGACTTTCAGGGGTTTGAGTTTGAGTTTCATCAAAGTTTCAAAGGAAAGGAAAATAATCTATATGAAATCACTCCCCCCACCCCCCCCCCCCCCCCCCCCCCCCCCCCACCACCCCCCCCCCCCCTCGTCTCTGTGGCTAAGGGCTTGCGAATGCAGTATGTGAACCCATATACCCAGGTTCGAAACACAGCAGTGCTGGTTTTTTCGAAAAAGGTATAGGAGCCGGTCATTCAGAAAGCAATGGCAAACTACTGAACGTAAAATTTGCCCAGGAATCACGAACAGCGAAAATGCTGGGGTTGACTGCTATGTCCTGTGAAGGACATGCAACTTAATTTTTTTTTAATCCTTTACAGGACATCGCTGTCAACATCAGCATCTTTCAGCTTATTGTTGATTTCTTAGCAAGATTACGCTCAGTAGTTTGCCATTGCTTTCTGAGCGACCGGCGCATATATGTAAGTTACCGACATGGAGAGAACCGCTACCGATTCCCGTGCACATCACGTTACTCACGAGAGTATACGAGATTACGGAGAAAGTCATGTAACCCCTAGACCAGGGAGCCCGGCTATGAAATCCCTACAAGTACAATGTAAACCAAATGTGCCTGAGCAGACAATCTTGAGCAGCTTAAAAGATTCAGCAAGACAGAAATATCCCATCAATGAAATTCAGCTTACTCTTCCTTTTGCTAGCTCCTCCTCTTCAATTAAGTTTGTGGATTCATTCCCTGTGTCCTTCTCTCCATCTGCCATACTCTGTTGTTTGGATAACTTAGTTCCCGATACATCTTCAGTGAGGAAGATGTTTCTAGAGATAGCCAGGAATATACAAGATTATAAAACTTAAGACAAGGCAGTGTTTCTGTTATAACTAAAATATTTGTGTGGTCAAACTGATAAGTTTCATACAATCATTCTAAACCAGTTTCATGCAGTGAAACTAACAAGTTTCATGAGGTGAAACTTAATTTCAAGCAGTTAAACTAACCAGATTACACTAACTAGTTGCGTGCAGGCACACTAATACATTTCTTGCAGTCAAACCAACCAGATTCACACAGCAACATTAAGATAGTAGAACCATGACGTTTCATAAAGTAATTTTAACACACAGACATCTCATACGCTATATCATGGAGTAAAACTAACAACTGTCATATAATGTCAGACAGCAACATTAAGATAGTGAAAGAATGAAGTCTCATAATATAAAATTAACACACAGACAACTCATACACTGTATCATGCAGTGAAACTAACAGCTACCACATAATGTCAGACAACGAACAAACAAACGAACGAACAAACGAACGAACAATCTTTATTTTCAAAGGGTTAAGAATTGGGCACGTAGGCCCGTCTGACATTCTGCCCTTCTTATCTATTTTCTCTCATACATTCTTTTATTCAACATCAATTATGAAGCTAATCTTTGACAACAAAAGAACAATAAGCATTAAAACGCATGAAAAATAATCAATAATACATGACTCACAGAGGTAATGTTTAACATGGGCCCTATAAATACCAAAGGAAGGTGTAACGTGCAGCAACATTAAGATAGTGAAACAATGAAGTTTCATAATGTAAAATTGTCAGACAGACAACTCATACACTGTATCATGTAGTCAAACTAATAATTGCCACATAATGTCAGACAGTCACATTAAGATAGTGATACAATGAAGTCTCATAATATAACATCAACACACTGCATCATGTAGTAAAACTAACAACTACCACATAATGTCAGACAGCAACATTAAGATAATGAAACCATGAAGTCTCATGTCAACAACCTGTTTTCATGCGATCATGCGGACCCTTCATTCACCCCTCGTACTACAAACACATCGTTGGGTAAATGAATAATCACAATTCATATTTAATTCTGTTCTACAACACTGGCTCTCTAAGCATACACATTTAACATTCAATTGTAATCTATGATTATTGATTAAGTGTAACTATGCCCTCTAAACTATACACCACAAGGGAAAACACAGATGTCTGGTCACACCGACTGTCAGTCTCCGTCTGACCTAATTCACTTGTCCAGTCCAGTTTCTCGTCCCCCTCTCTCGTGCTGTTAGTTGTGCGGCGTGCTGTCACACTTGCCATGTCGTCCAGTTGTCCAGTCCTCGTAGCCTACAGCTATACTAGAGTTCAGTCTGTTTACGGGTAATCCCCGTGCTTATGGTACTCTGTCCTGTTACGGGAGTGAATCCCGTTATGTCCTAATTATGTCTTAGCTATGCGTGTCCTGTCTAGGTCTGGTCCTAACACTGGTTTGGAGTACTATCTCCTTCTACTGTCTTCCTCTGTGTATACTCTTGTACAGAGTCCCTACTATGTCCTGTCTTTGTCCTTTACTTTCCTCTGTCCTTGTCCTGCTTGTCTCTATGTCTATCCTACTTCTATCTATCTATCTATCCCAGCACTCTTGACATCTCATAATGTAAAATTAATACAATGATTTCTCACACACTGTCCCATGCAGTCAAACTAATAACGGCCACATAAAGTCAGACAGTCACATTAAAATAGTGATACAATGAAATCTCATAATATAACATCAACACACTGCATCATGTAGTAAAACTAACAACTACCACATAATGTCACACAGCAACATTAAGATAATGAAACCATGAAGTCTCATAATGTAAAATTAATACAATGATTTCTCACACACTGTCCCATGCAGTCAAACTAACAACTGTCACATAATGTCAGAATAATGTCAGACAGTCACATTAAGACACTAATATCACAATGTCTCATAAAGTAACATAAAGATATCACATGCAGTAAAAATAACAACTGCTGCGCAGCTATAGTTAATGATCCTACAACTGCTGAGTTGTCTATTTTTGGCAGCCCAGTGCCATTCTTATAAAGATGCAGCACTCTGCAGTTGGTCCAGGGACACACAGGGAGGGGCTGTAACTGTTGGAGATGGCTGTAGTAGTTTTTTTCCTGGTGCTTCAAAGTGCGGGGCATTTGAAGAGAAGGTGGTTGATGATTTCATATGTGTGAGAGCAATGTCTGCACACAGATGCATGTAGGGAATTGATATAGTTTAGGTGGAAGTTGATTCTAGCATGCCTGTATGGAACATTGAAACATAAAGGCTCTGGTATTGTTTTGCTAAGACTATGTTATTGTCACTGACTTTTGGTTTGATTTAATTAAAAAGTTTGGCCCCAGTTTCTCTTTGTCCATCTGTTCATCTGGTCTTCCCATGTTGTTTATGAGAATATGTTGAACTGTTCTCATATTGCAATTCTCATGTTGTAATTGTAATGGACTCAAACAAAGTATGATGAGAAAGGTGAAGACAGGCATGCTTTGGCAGAGTGGCAGGCTTTCATTCAACAATCAAAAATAGATAGCATCTGTTGGATTCCCCTCATCCCCCCCCCCCCCCCACCCCCACAATATGCTAGTGTGGTGGGATAATAAGCAGGTGGACAGACTGGCTGGGTCTGCACCCCTTATTGGGGTATTGGTGTATGATAAGGCAGATGTGGTCAAGGCCCAATGGAATCGGGTGTATAGTGCAGAAAAATGGGTAGATCATCATGGCTTGGAGAGAATGGTGCTGCAGGGAGTGAGAGGATTTGGCCGACACTCAAAACTCAGAAAAAGGCCAAAAACATATAATTAGATTGGTACTATTGGCTGTTACAGATAAAGACGGAGCACATATGGGAATGTCCATTGCAAGGTTTGTCCCTTTGTTGTTTTGCAGCTCCTGCTTTACCAAGCCTATCAACCTTCTCATGTCCCATGAGGTTGCTCTTCCAGCCATGCAGAAAACTGACATATGTCATCCTGTATGTGCATTCCTCACTTGCTTTAGAAGTGACAGTGCCTAATCCTGGAATACTCCAGATGCAAAATAAATCTGAAAGTGCGACATTTCTTCTCACTGTCTACTGCCTGTTAACACAAACACATTTGAATAAGTTCATCAGGTGTTCACTAACTCCAAAGTTTTGTAAGGTTCCAAAAGCTGGTGCCTCATGACATGATCAAAGGCTTTTTGCCTTCCACATATGAAGCATATTCTGAGTTAACTCAAATGTCTTCTTGGATAGCTGTCATACTGTGAAGAAGGCATCCTTACATATCTTGTTTCTTTGTAACTCTATTATGACTCTGCAAGTTGTGGTTCTGTGATATGAAACAATTCTGTACAAATCAAATGCAATATTAACCCTTTTACTCTGGCCCGGCCGAGAAATCAGCCATGACGTCACCACACGGTCAGCCCCATTGTAAGAACTGCTTTGATTGGTTTGCTTTTAATAGTACAGACCAATCAAATGCTTCCTTGCAATCCTCAGCCATTCTAGCTTGCAAATGGCCATTTGGTGAGCGTGATTCAAACAAGTGGATATTATTTTGTGCTTTCTCTGCGAAGTAACTCAGTTTTTCGTGGATTTTTGATTTTTAAAATGGCCAGCTTTGAACCAGAAGACGTGCTAGCATTGACTAGCTTTGATAGTAGCCATTTTGACAGTTCAGGACTGTCAGATAATGACTGTAGTAATACAGAAAGTGCCCAAGAGGATTTCGACCTCATGTCCCTGTGGTTTTAAGTATTGGGAATGAAGAGGATCGTGTTCATCTATATCCATTCATGGCGATGTCCGAACCACATGTCACCAGATGATAGCCCGACCTATTACAAATGTCAAAAGGGACTTTATGGTTGTTGTTTTTGTAACCATAAGTGTTTAAAATTATTCTTAAAGTGGTGTAGGTACTGAATGAGGAAATTTTAGGTGAGAACCATTTTTTGTAAAAAAATATTTAGTACCAATTCATACATAGTGGTATGAAATATTTTATTTTTCACAAAATACAAATGAGGTCACCAAATTTGCATAAACATGAACAAAACAACTTCAATCATACACAGAAATAAACTTTACTATATTATATGCATATATAGGGTCTAATATTTTTTTTTTGAATTTTCAAAATTGTCACTTCAGTCATTTTTGTACTCCAAAAAAATGACTCCGTCTTCTTCAGAAGGAAAGCTGAATTTGGCCCAATGTTGTTCAGTCCTAAAAGGGTTAATAACTTCAAATTAAAAGATTGAACACGGCAGAAATGTGAATGAAAGAGAAGAAGTTACTGACCACACAGATCTTGGTAGACATGGGCTCACAAAAGCTACTCTAGCACTGGGAGTTGGAGCATAAGGAATGCACAAGTTCTGAAACTATCATACCGTTCACTTGCTAAGGTATCCATGCTGCCAATGTCAGGTGTATCTGATATCTGTGATTCTATAGACAACAGCCTTTCAAGAAGGACTTCCCCTGTCATTTCTGAAATATCAGTTTTACAGCATATAGTGTGAGTGACTCAAGCTATCAAATTCAAATGTTACAATATATATGAATTCTAGATACAGAGTATAAAACCAATGTGTTTCTTGCCTCAGCCAATGTCATCTATTATTGTTCAGTCTGTTTATAGAATTCTAGATACAGAGTATAAAAACAATGTGTTTCTTGCCTCAGTCAATGTCATCTATTATTGTTCAGTTTGTTTATAGAAAGTGTTCAGGGAACATCTACTATATTGTATCGGTGCATCTCTCTCTCTCTCTCTCTCTCAAACACACACTTAAACGAATGCACACATGCATGCATTCATACAAATGTGTGCATGTATATGTGTTGCCTATTTAAGTTCCACACATATTCACAGTCAGCTCCGTAGTGAAGAGGTTACGGAAGCAGTTCATAATCTCATATACTTGGGTTCAAAACACAGCTGCAGGTGATTTGGCAGCAGACCGCCTTGCGTTGGTTTTTAACTAAATGGTATGGGTGCCGATCATTTAAAAAGCAATGGTAAACTACTGAACGTAAACTTGCCAAGAGATCACAACAGCAAAAAATGCTGGTGTTGACTGCGACATCCTATAATGGATATGCAACTAACAAAAAATGTATTCACAAGTAACAGGTAGTGCGTTACTTCAGTCTACAAGTGACAAATACATTTGCCAGCTCAACTAAATGAAGACTCTGTTTTAGTTGTCAACGATCTCCATGTTCTGGTGGCTAACCTGTAGAACAGGCTGTACACCTGCACACACAATAAAGTATCCAGTCGGTCTTCCTTGCTGTTAATATGTGGCTGCAATGACAGGAAAACTTGTGATATAAAACTTACCACTGTCCGAGTCTTTGTCTGGTGTAACAGTGGAGTCACCGTCTCCATGGTGACCACTATGTTGTATGTGCATGGCTCCAACATCTCCTTCACCCTGGTGTTGGTATTGAATGGTCAGAAACTGTGACAGAAACTGGGCAAATGGGCCATTGTGGGCCACCAGGTCAACCAGTGAGCCCTGCTCAGTTAAGTGACCATTCGGTCATTACAAGAATGATGTCCACTTCTGGTAGCCAGTGGATGCCATGTGTGACCATGATTCGAGTCTGTGAAGAAAGGATACAATAAATCTGTTCATTATTCTAAGCTATGTGAGTAAATACGTTGTCCTTGGTATCAGATTGCGGAAAAGTGAAATGACGCAAATCAGAAGGTTCAAATAAAATCGTTGGTGAATACAGATGTCCATTTTACAAATGATGAACAAATTAACTGATTTAGTGCCAAACACAAACAGAAAATTAGTTTGGATCAAATGTGGTATACCAAACCAAATGAACAAGTATGTAAATTTCTGTTCACAGAGCACTGAAATTGCAGAAAATACCGCAAAACAAGACAAATAACACGATGACACTAGTATGGCGATATATCATCCTTCTGTACAAATGGGAGGTCACATTTGGTGATATATTATCTCTCGGCACTGAATCAGTTAAAGGCCACTAACCACACCTTGAGGCATGTTGGACATATGGTAAAGTCAAAGAAAGTAAAGGTCCCTTGGTAAAAGTGCCCTGAGCACATGCTCTTAAACTTCTGGTGTGCTGATGCCAAGGTAGTGTATTCAACCCTTACACCTGTCAGTGGACTAAACTGTTGACCTCTCGTCCTTGACTTGGGAACATAAATTACCTCAGAAGTCAGAGTGGGTTCACTTCATGGCGAGGGACACTGGTAATAGGGAAGGCTAATCCACACACAAAGATGTCTAGTGCACTAAGAGTAGTGTTGTTTGTCCATCAAGAATGATGATGACCATTCATTTCATCCAGTGGGGTTGAAAGTATGGAGCCGGGAGTTCTAAGATGGCTGATAAGGCCTTTTTTGGCTTGAAATGTTCTTTGACAATGTGGACAAAGAATGCTTGACGTTTCTGGAGAGGATTTCCTGCAGTGGTTTTTCTGTCCTGCCTTTTCTTCACAGCTCTTGCAGTCCTGGTTGCCTCACATGTGATTGCACCCTTGCGTAATGATGCACGCCACGAATTTCAGTCTCTGGCTACAGTCTCCCAGGTGTCATGATGAATTCCAAAAGCATTCAGTGAGATTTTCAGAGTGTCTTTAAAGCGTTTCCTCTGGCAACCTTAGGAGCGTTTACTACAATGCAACTCACCATAAAAAATTCATTTAGGGAGCCTGTGATCTGGCATGCAAGTGACCATCCTAGTGAATCTGATTCTTCATTAGTAGTGTGTGGATACTGGGCATGGATGCTCTTTCTAGGACTTCAGTGTCTGGGATCTTGTCTTGCCATTTAATCTTCAGTAGCTTCCTAAGGCAGATTGTGTGGAAGTGGTTCAATTTCCTAGCGTGTCGCTGATAAACAGTCCAGGTTTCACAAGCATATAGCAGTGTGGATAATACAACTGCTTTGAAGACTTTCAGCTTTAAACTAGGAGTAGTAGCACGTGTATGGACTATGTTTGAGTTCAAAGTGGGCAAATATTTTGTTTAATGCATCTGCTTCATCACTATGCACATGTGGATATATTACACTATTGAGCATGTTCAGTAGGTCTATGTGCAGGCAGTGGAGAAAGCTTAGCTGGCTTTGTGACTCAGCATTATATACTCAAAGCTGTATGAAACTAAACAGTAACCACAGACAATAGTTGAGATCAGCATGAGAACTGACGGTTTAAACATGAAAGAGGTGATCACAAGAAGGAGTAGAGGAGGGGGAGAATATGTAGAAGAAGATGCAAATAAGGAAGAGGAGTAGGGGAAGAAGAGGAAGAATTATAAGGAGAAGAAGAAGGAAAGAAAGAAGAATAGAAAGATGTGATGATCACAAGGAGGGTGAGAATATGGAGAAAAAACATCAGAATAAGGAAGAGGGGGAGAAGTAGAAAAACTATAAGGAGAAGAAGGAATAAAACCAAAAAAGAAGTAGCAGGAGAAGAAAGAAAACAAGGGAGAAGGAGATGGAAGAAGAGTGACAAAGGTAACTAATAAATTCAATGCAATGCGTATATGTTTATGCCAAATATCATCATCATCATCAAGTGCCCTGCCAGCTGGCGTAGGCGTTCATGGCTCTCCACAGATCTCGGTCTTTTGTTTTCTGGATCAACTCTGCTGCTGATATTCCTCCGTGCCACCGTCTCAATCCATCCAGCATCATTTCTATTGGTCTGCCTCTGCCTCTCTTCTCCTCGATCTTTCCAGTTGTCACGATGTTCTCCAATGCCTCTCTTCTCATCACATGACCAAAGAAAGCTGTTTGCCTCTTTCTTATTGTTGTATATAGTGTTCTAATTTCAATAGCCTGTTTCAGGCTAATGAAACTAGAAATATGCCAAATATACCAGACTAAAAGATATTATTTTCCTGCACATCTAAGAACAGAAGAATGGTGGCAACGAAAGAATAATACAAAAACTACAAGAAACAAGTGGGAAAAACAAGTGCTCACTTTATCTTTCAGCAATCCCTGTCTTCCAATGACATGCCTGAAGATGTGCTGACCCACATGGCTGTCCACGGCACTGAGGGGGTCATCCAGCAGATACACATCACTTCTCTGATACACAGCTCGGGCCAGGCTTACACGCTGCTTCTGGCCACCACTTAAGTTTATTCCCTTAGCAAGCAAAGTAACAAAACATCACACTATTGCTTCATGTTAACACAGTGTTTGCATATCAATCAATGAACGATGTTTCTTCATCAAGAATGATGATGACCATTTATTTCATCCAGTGGGTTTGAAAGTTTGGTGCCGTGAGTTCTAAGATGGCTGATAAGGTCTATTTTGCCTTGAAATGTTCTTTGACAATGTTACGTTCCAGGAGGAGGATCTCCTTCAGTGGTTTTTTTTGCCTGTCCAGTTCTTGCAGTCCTGGTTGCTTCACAAGTTACTACTCTTGTGTAATGATGTACACCACAAATTTTGGTTTTTGGCAGCAGTCTCCCAAGTGTCGTGATGAATTCCAAAAACTTTTAGTGAGATCAATGAATAGCACTGGCCTGAAGATCAATCACTGTATAAGGTGGAGACGATACAGTACAAAAGTTGGCTATGGACTGAGCAAGGTGGAGATTGGACAGAGAACAAAGGTTGGCTGTGGAATGAGCAAAGTTGAGACTAGACAGTACAGAGATTTGCTTTGGGCTGAGCAAAGTGAAGACTAGACAGTAAAAAGATTGACTTTGGACCGAGCACATTGAGGATTGGGCATAATGCAAATGTTGGTTATGGACTGAGCAAAGTGGGGATTGGACACAGTACAAAGGTTGGCTATGAACTGAGCAAAGTGGGGACTGGACACAGTACAAAGGTTGGCTATGAACTGAGCAAAGTAGGGATTGGACACAGTACAAAGGTTGGCTATAGACTGAGCAAAGTAGGGATTGGACACAGTACAAAGGTTGGCTATAGACTGAGCAAAGTAGGGATTGGACACAGTACAAAGGTTGGCTATGAACTGAGCAAAGTAGGGATTGGACACAGTACAAAGGTTGGCTATGAACTAAGCAAAGTGGGGATTGGACACAGTACAAAGGTTGGCTATGAACTGAGCAAAGTGGGGATTGGACACAGTACAAAGGTTGGCTATGAACTGAGCAAAGTGGGGATTGGACACAGTACAAAGGTTGGCTATGGACTGAGCAAAGTGGGGACTGGACACAGTACAAAGGTTGGCTATGGACTGAGCAAAGTGGGGATTGGACACAGTACAAAGGTTGGCTATGGACTGAGCAAAGTGGGGATTGGACACAGTACAAAGGTTGGCTATGAACTAAGCAAAGTGGGGACTGGACACAGTACAAAGGTTGGCTATGGACTGAGCAAAGTGGGGACTGGACACAGTACAAAGGTTGGCTATGAACTGAGCAAAGTGGGGACTGGACACAGTACAAAGGTTGGCTATGAACTAAGCAAAGTGGGGACTGGACACAGTACAAAGGTTGGCTATGAACTAAGCAAAGTGGGGACTGGACACAGTACAAAGGTTGGCTATGAACTGAGCAAAGTGGGGATTGGACACAGTACAAAGGTTGGCTATGAACTGAGCAAAGTGGGGATTGGACACAGTACAAAGGTTGGCTATGAACTGAGCAAAGTGGGGATTGGACACAGTACAAAGGTTGGCTATGAACTGAGCAAAGTGGGGATTGGACAAGTACAAAGGGTTGGCTATGAACTGAGCAAAGTGGGGATTGGACACAGTACAAAGGTTGGCTATGGACTGAGCAAAGTGGGGACTGGACACAGTACAAAGGTTGGCTATGGACTGAGCAAAGTGGGACTGGACACAGTACAAAGGTTGGCTATGAACTGAGCAAAGTGGGGACTGGACACAGTACAAAAGGTTGGCTATGACTGAGCAAAGTGGGGACTGGACACAGTACAAAGGTTGGCTATGGACTGAGCAAAGTGGGGACTGGACACAGTACAAAGGTTGGCTATGGACTGAGCAAAGTGGGGACTGGACACAGTACAAAGGTTGGCTATGGACTGAGCAAAGTGGGGATTGGACACAGTACAAAGGTTGGCTATGGACTGAGCAAAGTGGGGATTGGACACAGTACAAAGGTTGGCTACTGAACTGAGCAAAGTGGGGACTGGACACAGTACAAAGGTTGGCTATGGACTGAGCAAAGTGGGACTGGACACAGTACAAAGGTTGGCTATGGACTTGAGCAAAGTGGGGACTGGACACAGTACAAAGGTTGGCTATGAACTAAGCAAAGTGGGGATTGGACACAGTACAAAGGTTGGCTATGGACTGAGCAAAGTGGGGATTGGAACACAGTACAAAGGTTGGCTATGACTGAGCAAAGTGGGGATGGGACACAGTACAAAGTTGGCTATGAACTAAGCAAAGTGGGGACTTGGACACAGTACAAGGTTGGCTATGGACTGAGCAAAGTGGGGACTGGACACAGTACAAAGGTTTGGCTATGGACTGAGCAAAGTGGGGACTTGGACCAGTACAAAGGTTGGCTATGAACTGAAGCAAAGTGGGGATTGGACACAGTACAAAGGTTGGCTATGAACTGAGCAAAGTGGGGACTGGACCACAGTACAAAGGTTGGCTATGAACTGAGCAAAGTGGGGATTGGACACAGTACAAAAGGTTGGCTATGACTGAGCCAAGTGGGGATTGACACAGTACAAAGGTTGGCTATGGACTGAGCAAAGTGGGGATGGGACACAGTACAAAGGTTGGCTATGGAACTGAGCAAAGTGGGGATTGGACACAGTACAAAGGTTGGCTATGAACTAAGCAAAGTGGGGATTGGACACAGTACAAAGGTTGGCTATGAACTAAGCAAAGTGGGGATTGGACACAGTACAAAGGTTGGCTATGAACTAAGCAAAGTGGGGATTGGACACAGTACAAAGGTTGGCTATGGACTGAGCAAAGTGGGGATTGGACACAGTACAAAGGTTGGCTATGAACTAAGCAAAGTGGGGATTGGACACAGTACAAATGTTGGCTATGGACTGAGCAAAGTGGGGACTGGACACAGTACAAAGGTTGGCTATGAACTGAGCAAAGTGGGGACTGGACACAGTACAAAGGTTGGCTATGGAACTGAGCAAAGTGGGGGACTTGGACACAGTACAAAGGTTGGCTATGGACTGAGCAAAGTGGGGATCTGGACACAGTACAAAGGTTGGCTATGAACTAGCAAAGTGGGGATTGGACACAGTACAAAGGTTGGCTATGAACTAAGCAAAGTGGGGATTGGACACAGTACAAAGGTTGGCTATGGACTGAGCAAAGTGGGGATTGGACACAGTACAAAGGTTGGCTATGAACTAAGCAAAGTGGGGATTGGACACAGTACAAAGGTTGGCTATGAACTGAGCAAAGTGGGGACTGGACACAGTACAAAGGTTGGCTATGAACTAAGCAAAGTGGGGACTGGACACAGTACAAAGGTTGGCTATGGCACTGAGCAAAGTGGGGACTGGACACAGTACAAAGGTTGGCTATGGAACTGAGCAAAGTGGGGATGGACCACAGTACAAAGGTTGGCTATGACTAAGCAAAGTGGGAATTGGACACAGTACAAGGTGGCTATGAAACTGAGCAAAGTGGGATCTGGACACAGTACAAAGGTTGGCTATGGAACTGAGCAAAGGGGATTGGACACAGTACAAGGTTGGCTATGAACTGAGCAACAGTGGGGATTGGACACCAGTACAAAGGTTGGCTATGAACTTGAAGCAAAGTGGGGACTGGACACAGTACAAAGGTTGGCTATGAACTAAGCAAAGTGGGATTGGACACAGTAACAAAGGTTGCCTATGGAACCTAAGCAAAGTGGGGATTGGACACAGTACAAAGGTTGGCTATGGACTGAGCAAAGTGGGGATTGGGACACAGTAACAAAGGTTGGCTATGAACTATAAGCAAAGTGGGGATTGGACACAGTACAAGGTTGGCTATGAACTGAGCAAAGTGGGGACTGGACACAGTACAAAGGTTGGCTATGAACTGAGCAAAGTGGGGATTGGACACAGTACAAAGGTTGGGCTATGGCCTGAGCAAAGTGGGGATTGGACACAGTACAAAGGTTGGCTATGAACTGAGCAAAGTGGGGACTGGACACAGTACAAAGGTTGGCTATGGCCTGAGCAAAGTGGGGACTGGACACAGTACAAAGGTTGGCTATGAACTGAGCAAAGTGGGGACTGGACACAGTACAAAGGTTGGCTATGGACTGAGCAAAGTGGGGATTGGACACAGTACAAAGGTTGGCTAAGGACTGATCAAAGTGGGGACTGGACACAGTACAAAGGTTGGCTATGGCCTGAGCAAAGTGGGGACTGGACACAGTACAAAGGTTGGCTATGAACTGAGCAAAGTGGGGACTGGACACAGTACAAAGGTTGGCTATGGACTGAGCAAAGTGGGGATTGGACACAGTACAAAGGTTGGCTATGAACTAAGCAAAGTGGGGATTGGACACAGTACAAATGTTGGCTATGGACTGAGCAAAGTGGGGACTGGACACAGTACAAAGGTTGGCTATGAACTGAGCAAAGTGGGGGACTGGACACAGTACAAAGGTTGGACTATGGACTGAGCAAAGTGGGGATGGACACAGTACAAAGGTTGGCTATGAACTGAGCAAAGTGGGGACTGGACACAGTACAAAGGTTGGGCTATGGACTGAGCAAAGTGGGGATTGGACACAGTACAAAGGTTGGCTATGAACTAAGCAAAGTGGGGATGGACACAGTACAAATGTTTGGCTATGGACTGATCAAAGTGGGGACTGGACACAGTACAAAGGTTGGCTATGGCCTGAGCAAAGTGGGGACTGGACACAGTACAAAGGTTGGCTATGAACTGAGCAAAGTGGGGACTGGACACAGTACAAAGGTTGGCTATGAACTAAGCAAAGTGGGGATTGGACACAGTACAAAGGTTTGGCTATGAACTGAGCAAAGTGGGATTGGACACAGTACAAAGGTTGGCTATGGACTGAGCAAAGTGGGGATTGGACACAGTACAAAGGTTGGCTATGGACTGAGCAAAGTGGGGATTGGACACAGTACAAAGGTTGGCTATGGCCTGAGCAAAGTGGGGATTGGACACAGTACAAAGGTTGGCTATGAACTAAGCAAAGTGGGGATTGGACACAGTACAAAGGTTGGCTATGAACTAAGCAAAGTGGGGATTGGACACAGTACAAAGGTGGCTATGAACTAAGCAAAGTGGGGATTGGACACAGTACAAATGTTGGCTTATGGAACTGATCAAAGTGGGGGACTGGACACAGTACAAAGGTTGGCTATGAACTGATCAAAGTGGGGGATTGGACACAGTACAAAGGTTGGCTATAGACTGAGCAAAGTGGGGATTGGACACAGTAAAAAGTTTGGCTCTGAACTAAGCAAAGTTGGGATTGGACACAGTACAAAGTGTTGGCTATGAACTGAGCAAAGTGGGGATTGGACACAGTACAAAGGTTGGCTATAGACTGAGCAAAATGGGGATTGGACACAGTAAAAAGTTTGGCTATGAAACTAAGCAAAGTGGGGATTGGACACAGTAAAAATGTTGGCTATGAACTAAGCAAAGTGGGGACTGGGACACAGTACAAAGGTTGGCTATGAACTGATCAAGTGGGGACTGGACACAGTACAAAGGTTGGCTATGAACTGATCAAAGTGGGGACTGGACACAGTACAAAGGTTGGCTATGAACTGAGCAAAGTGGGGATTGGACACAGTACAAAGGTTGGCTATGAACTGATCAAAGTGGGGATTGGACACAGTACAAAGGTTGGCTATGAACTGATCAAAGTGGGGACTGGACACAGTACAAAGGTTGGCTATGAACTGATCAAAGTGGGGACTGGACACAGTACAAAGGTTGGCTATGAACTGAGCAAAGTGGGGATTGGACACAGTACAAAGGTTGGCTATGAACTGAGCAAAGTGGGGATTGGACACAGTACAAAGGTTGGCTATGAACTGAGCAAAGTGGGGATTGGACACAGTACAAAGGTTGGCTATGAACTGAGCAAAGTGGGGATTGGACACAGTACAAAGGTTGGCTATGAACTGAGCAAAGTGGGGATTGGACACAGTACAAAGGTTGGCTATGAACTGATCAAAGTGGGGACTGGACACAGTACAAAGGTTAGCTATGAACTGAGCAAAGTGGGGATTGGACACAGTACAAAGGTTGGCTATGAACTGAGCAAAGTGGGGATTGGACACAGTACAAAGGTTGGCTATGAACTGAGCAAAGTGGGGATTGGACACAGTACAAAGGTTGGCTATGAACTGAGCAAAGTGGGGATTGGACACAGTACAAAGGTTGGCTATGAACTGAGCAAAGTGGGGATTGGACACAGTACAAAGGTTAGCTATGAACTGAGCAAAATGGGGATTGGACACAGTACAAAGGTTGGCTATGGACTGATCAAAGTGGGGACTGGACACAGTACAAAGGTTGGCTATGAACTGAGCAAAGTGGGGATTGGACACAGTACAAAGGTTGGCTATAGCCTGAGCAAAGTGGGGATTGGACACAGTACAAAGGTTGGCTATGGCCTGAGCAAAGTGGGGATTGGACACAGTACAAAGGTTGGCTATAGACTGAGCAAAGTGGGGATTGGACACAGTAAAAAGTTTGGCTATGAACTAAGCAAAGTGGGGATTGGACACAGTAAAAAGGTTGGCTATGAACTAAGCAAAGTGGGGACTGGACACAGTACAAAGGTTGGCTATGGACTGATCAAAGTGGGGATTGGACACAGTACAAAGGTTGGCTATAGACTGAGCAAAGTGGGGATTGGACACAGTAAAAAGTTTGGCTCTGAACTAAGCAAAGTGGGGATTGGACACAGTACAAAGGTTGGCTATGAACTGAGCAAAGTGGGGATTGGACACAGTACAAAGGTTGGCTATAGACTGAGCAAAATGGGGATTGGACACAGTAAAAAGTTTGGCTATGAACTAAGCAAAGTGGGGATTGGACACAGTAAAAAGGTTGGCTATGAACTAAGCAAAGTGGGGACTGGACACAGTACAAAGGTTGGCTATGAACTGATCAAAGTGGGGACTGGACACAGTACAAAGGTTGGCTATGAACTGAGCAAAGTGGGGATTGGACACAGTACAAAGGTTGGCTATAGCCTGAGCAAAGTGGGGATTGGACACAGTACAAAGGTTGGCTATGGCCTGAGCAAAGTGGGGATTGGACACAGTACAAAGGTTGGCTATGGACTGAGCAAAGTGGGGATTGGACACAGTACAAAGGTTGGCTATGGACTGAGCAAAGTGGGGATTGGACACAGTACAAAGGTTGGCTATGGACTGAGCAAAGTGGGGATTGGACACAGTACAAAGGTTGGCTATGGACTGAGCAAAGTGGGGAATGGACACAGTACAAAGGTTGGCTATGGACTGAGCAAAGTGGGGACTGGACACAGTACAAAGGTTGGCTATGGACTGAGCAAAGTGGGGATTGGACACAGTACAAAGGTTGGCTATGGACTGAGCAAAGTGGGGACTGGACACAGTACAAAGGTTGGTTATGAACTGAGCAAAGTGGGGACTGGACACAGTACAAAGGTTGGCTATGAACTAAGCAAAGTGGGGATTGGACACAGTACAAAGGTTGGCTATGAACTAAGCAAAGTGGGGATTGGACACAGTACAAAGGTTGGCTATGAACTAAGCAAAGTGGGGATTGGACACAGTACAAAGGTTGGCTATGAACTAAGCAAAGTGGGGATTGGACACAGTACAAAGGTTGGCTATGAACTAAGCAAAGTGGGGATTGGACACAGTACAAAGGTTGGCTATGGACTGAGCAAAGTAGGGATTGGACACAGTACAAAGGTTGGCTATGAACTAAGCAAAGTGGGGATTGGACACAGTACAAAGGTTGGCTATGGACTGAGCAAAGTAGGGATTGGACACAGTACAAAGGTTGGCTATGAACTGAGCAAAGTAGGGATTGGACACAGTACAAAGGTTGGCTATGAACTAAGCAAAGTGGGGACTGGACACAGTACAAAGGTTGGCTATGGACTGAGCAAAGTAGGGATTGGACACAGTACAAAGGTTGGCTATGGACTGAGCAAAGTAGGGATTGGACACAGTACAAAGGTTGGCTATGGACTGAGCAAAGTAGGGATTGGACACAGTACAAAGGTTGGCTATGGACTGAGCAAAGTAGGGATTGGACACAGTACAAAGGTTGGCTATGGACTGAGCAAAGTAGGGATTGGACACAGTACAAAGGTTGGCTATGGACTGAGCAAAGTGGGGATTGGACACAGTACAAAGGTTGGTTAAAGATTGGGTGATGAGATGGAGTTCTGGTTAAGATGGCAGCGGACGGTTGTGTTGTATTGTGACCATTCCTTTTTTCACGTAAGAGATGCCTTTTTTCACGTAGGAGATGGATATTTTCATCTCCTGCGTGTAATTTGTGCACCAGGATGTAAATCAGGACTTTCTTCTCAAGATCTTCACAGATGCTATGGAGTTCATGCATCTGAGTGAGGCAATCCTTGAGTGAATTTTCGCAGCATGTGTGTTTTCTATGGTGTTTGGTTTTTCAACATGGCGGAACAGTGTTTGTGCTCAGTGCGGAGGGCAGTCAACCTAACAATGCGACGGGGGCAACAGGGAGGCCATAAGAGACAAGGACAGACGAGATGGAGCAAGATGTTTTAGACTCAAATGTGACCATCTGGGCCTCACGAATACTCGTATTCTATATTGGAATTGTGCCAGTGCAAAACAACGAGGCCCTATTCTGGAAAACCTGGTATACAGGACTGACATTGTAGCCTCGAGGAGAAGAGACTGGGATGTTAATTCACTCCATATTGCTGGCTTCCAATGTTTCTACAACAGGCAACATCTGGGAATGGCGATTCTCATTCGCGACAGTATTGTGGTTTCAGAGCTGGACATCTCGAGATGGGACAGTGACGACATACAATTACAGGCAGTTAAGAGTTCAATCTAGTCTACCATTGGTGTTGGTTAATGTTTATACCTGTAACATGAGTGTGGATTCCCAGAAGTGGCAGGCTTAAGTGACATATTAGGTCACGAGAGGAATGTTATTTTCTGTGGCGATTTCAATGCTAAGGGCAGATCATGGGGAAACATTTCCTCCAACACACAAAGGGAGGAGCTCGAAGCTGCACTTGAAACCATTGACCTGGTTTGTATCAACAGTGACTGTGTCACCAGGACAGCAAGTCAGTCCAGGTGATGAAGACAGTGCTATGATCTGGCACTGGTTTCTCCTTCACTCACTACAGTGTGTAGTTGGGGTGTCCTAGGGTACCAAGGCAGCGACTACCACCCTTGCAGGATATTGATGGAGAAAGACAGAACTAGGCAGCACAAGTCAACGGTCAAGACTTTCCAGTATGACATTATGTGACGAAGTCTCCAGCTTCCCCGTCATCTTTTGCTTAAATTGGGGAAACATCTCTTTAAACCCTTATTTAATTTTATATTCGTATTTATACTTATTACTATTTATCTATGTATAGATAGTCCATGTCTATACTATAAATCAACTGCTGTTTGATGTTATTAATTTAACATGAAGCAATACGTTACATTAGTGTAGTGGGAGAGTCATAGGTACAAAGTAGTGTACCTAGCCAAATCTACAAATTTGGCTATGACAATTTCACACTTTGGTCGGAGATTGTAACGGCAACGAACTTCCTGGCACAGCCACTTTCGGTCAACAAAAACGAGCAAGGAATAGGCCTTTTGCAATCCAGACGTCGGTGTAGAAACATCTGCTAGTCACTAGGCTCTTATAGAATACTTACAAAGTGTTAAGAGTTTATCTTTGGCGCGTATTACGGCCATATATATATACATATATTCAGATATATTAAATAGATTCCTAGAGCAGCTTTCAAACCCGACAAGTGTGGTCAGAAAATAGGAAGGATAAAGTATAGCTATCTGTATCGATAATATTGTCGTGTGAGCCCGATATTTCTGTGTGTAGTTAAAGTAGTAGAAACCGCCGATAATAGGTTATAATACCAACTAAACTCAACTGCTAATATTATACGTAGTAATGGTAGTTTACTAGACACGCGGGGAAAAGGGTAAACGTAACCGCGTCGGGAATTACCTTTACGTGAAATTTAGAGCGAGGTAGAGATATGAGATAGTCGTAAAACTAGATAAAGTCGGGTAGAACGCATTTTCGATTAGTCCTTATAGCAGTAGTATAGGCCATACTAATCGAGCAGTTAGTTTAGGAAATAACACGAGGCATTTCAGTAGTTTGTGATATTTCGAAGAGGTGATGGTGATTGCGAATAATTATAGTTAATATTGAATATTTTGATGCCACGAAAATAGGGAATCTTACTAAACACGTGTACGAATGTCAAATACTAGCGTGGGAGACCCTAGGCATTTTCATTAACTCTTATCGGTGATTTCTCACCAATTCGCAGTACTGATCTTGCTTGCCACTCCATTAGCTTTCAGTCTATCATATTCTGGTATGATAATTAAATAAATTGTGTGTATGTTAACACATATGTTACATAGAATAATTATTAAATATATGCTAGGAATATAGCCTCAGAATTAGAACATAGATATTATTATGTCAGTAATCTGTAATAGATTGTATATGTATCTACCTCTAGACTAATTGTTAATTATTATATTTTAATAATATAATTATTATATTTATTATATGATTATATTTTAATTATTACTGAATAATTATTATATTCACTTATAAGAAAGAATAGAATAATTTGATTGAGCTGTTTTCCCTAGGTCAGTGTGTTGCTATTGATCCTAGGATAGGGAATAATAGGAGCAGGGACAGATTTTTTTTTTTTTAAAATTTGCATATCCTTTACAGGACATCGCTGTCAACAGCAGCATCTTTCAGCTGTCTGTTGATTTCTTGGCAAGATTACGCTCAGTAGTTTGCCATTGCTTGCTGAGCGGCCGGCTCAGTTATCCCGCAAGTCACAAGCGGGGGTGGAACCGCCTCCAGCTCTCATCCGCTATGAGACTCTGCGTGATAAACAGGATTACAGAGAAAATGTTGTAACCCCTCGGCCAGAGAGACTGGCAGGGACAGATAGCTCATGCTATTTTGTTCCTGCATTTATAAGATGTAAATGGCCATCAGTGAACAATCCAGGGCCAATGCTTACAGATGTCGTGACAGAAGATTCACGTACTCTCACTATATTTCACAGATTTGACACCTTCAGTGCCAAACTGTGTGGCTGATTCTTTGTGAAGCATCACTTACGACCATATCACTTATAATACCTAAAAAGTAGGGTTAACACCCACTGTGCAACCCAGAGGACCAGATTCAAAAGATAAGTGGCCAAGCTTACCGTTGGCCACCACCATCCACATTCTATCTCAGGCCAAGATTACTCAGTGATTAAACAAATTTAGCTGACTCTAAACTTAGAAGATAGGAGTATAATATAATAGAGGGAATTGTACCACCCTATAACTATTGATGTACAGGGCTGCCTCCCGTGGAGCACCCAAAGTGTTATCATATATTAAATATTAATGTGATTTTAATTTTACAACCGCTAGTTGTTACCTTACTTAGTAACCTTAGTTATAGGAGAGTGAGAAGTAACGAAAGTTTGTCTCTTTTAAATATTTTACTCTGTCTTTCTCCGTGTCGGTGAGAGTGATTAGAGTTGGGGGCTCGAGCTTTTTATTTCAGGCAACGTAGCTAGACAACTTTGGCAGACTGTCTTTATCATACAAGTATAGTTGTACGCCATTCCTGTCTGCCTGAACACTGTCAGAAGACTAGACCTGTTCTGGGACCTTTAATCCTTCTAGAATTAAGAGCTATTCAGTCTTGTCTTCTCCAGTGACTTATTTTTCTATTCATAGAAAGTCTATCCGTAGCAACTTTGATATATTCTCTATCATCATAGCTGACGCAACGCTACACATTACAGGGCAAGATGTGGTGAGTAAAATCAGGCGAGACAAGCGCAGAAAGCTTCATGGCAGGAAAAAAGCTGGGAGCAGCCACCTTGGTGGAATGTGGAGGTGGAAAAGGCCTGGGTGGAAAAGTGTAGTGCTTTTAAGAAATTGCAAAATGCCAAGAAGAACAGAGTTGCCCATCCTAGTCCTTGCGTGCACTTAGAAAGAGAGATGCAAACAAAAGTAAGCTACTTAAAAAAACTGGTTAAGGTGGTTAAAAGTGAAAAATTGGCAGAGTTATGTCGAAGAGTAAGCACAGATAAGTCACTGAAATTGTTCTGCTACATAAAAGCATGAATGGGGTAGTCAAGAATAAGAGTATTCCTGACTTTCAAGGTGCTGACCTCATCTGGCAGAGGACTGACGAGGACAAGGGCAAAGCCCTCTACCAATGCTATCTAGAGCAGAGCAACCAGACAGACATGAGAGGCCGAAATCTTGCCAAGGAGGTTACCTCAGATAGTTGTAAGGCCCAGAACATTTTGGATGAAGACACAGTGACAGTGAAAGAGATCAAGGCTGTGCTTCGATGAGCATGTGCCTACCTCAGAGTCAACGCAAACACACAATATCCAATGCATAGCGAGATTAAGAAGGTAAAGGGCACGCAGGTTAAAAAGAGGAAAGTCGTGGATGGGTCAAGCCGAAGACATTCTTCAGCAGGTGTGTTCACTTGAGGACTCAGAACCTGGCGAGGAGTGGGTACAAGTGCCAACAGAGTTCTGTACATCCTTCTCAGTGTGCATCCAACTAACCAGGAAATGCAGACAAGAAAATTCAGCTGCTGTGGAGGTGGAAGTACAGGCTCTGATCTTCGAGAATTCTTTAGAGGATGATGCTGTCATTTGTACAGATGGGTCGGTCGTGCGAGGAGTGAGAAGCTCATGGGCCTTTATGGCTCAGGCCGGAGGGAAAATTGTGAAGGAAGAGTCTGGTGCTCTTGTTTTGACTATGGAAGTCATGGCAGTAAGTAAAGCAATAACATGGCTTGAGGCACAGACATTCAATCGGGCATGTGTCCTTAGTGACTCAATGAGTATGCTCAGGAAGATAGAGTGGTTGCTGTCTCTGCAGCAGTCTTGGTTGGCAAAGATTAGTTTCATTTTCATGCCAGGGCATGCGGGTGTACAAGGAAATGAGCGGGCTGACAGGCTTGCAGGTAGGGCTACTGTGGAAGACGGACGAGCCATGGACCAGGCAGACATTCTGAATGCTCTACGAGAAGTAAGTCATTTATGAGAACTAAGCGATGACTGTGAATCTACAACAATGGTCAGGTTGCGAGAACAGCAAGTTAAAAGAGGTATGGCTAAACAAGAATAGTACGCAGGAAGCCAAAGAAAATTATAAACCAATACAGAACTGATGTCGTGAGCTGCTACACGCTGCAGGATTTGCTGAGGTGGGGATCCGAGCACTTATGGACTGAATGGTTCAGTGTACAATAAGCAAGATCTGTCGACTGACTAACTAACTAACTAACTAATTAACAAAACCAAACTAACTAACTAACTAACTAACTAACTAACTAAACCAAACTAACTAACTAACTAATTAACAAAACCAAACTAACTAACTGACTAACTAACTAACTAACTAACTAACTAACTAAACCAAACTAACTAACTAACTAACTAACTAACTAAACCAAACTAACTAACTAACTAACTAAACCAAACTAACTAACTAACTAAACCAAACTAACTAACTAACTAACTAACTAACTAAACCAAACTAACTAACTAAATAACTAACTAACTAACTAAACCAAACTAACTAACTAACTAACTAAACCAAACTAACTAACTAACTAAACCAAACTAACTAACTAACTAAACCAAACTAACTAACTAACTAACTAACTAACTAATTAACTAAACCAAACTAACTAACTGACTAACTAACTAACTAACTAACTAACTAACCAAACTAACTAACTAACTAAACTAAACTAACTAACTAACTAACTAATTAACTAAACCAAACTAACTAACTAACTAACTAACTATCTAACTAACTAATTAACTAAACCAAACTAACTAACTAACTAACTAAATAACTAGCTAACTTGGTGATGTGTTGACTATGGTCAAGTGGTGATTAGACAAAGTTCAAAAGTTGGGTATAGTAAGCAATAGAACAGACACAGTATAACATTTGGCTGTAGTAAATCTGAAAACTAGACACAGACAAAGCTTGTTTATGAACTGAGTAACTGGGTGCAGACAGTAAGTATCCTTCTTCCTGAACGCATGTCAACAGACATATGTTGACAGTTAGTGCACAGAAATAAGTGTGAACACAAGTACTTCTCAAACTTACTTTCTCTGGGCCACTCTTTGGAATGAATCTGATGGCACAGAAATATGTTTACTGATAAGAAACACCTTCAGAAAAACCATCAAGACAGCAGAGCTGTGTTCATAACACAGAATACAGCTGGTTTATAATATAATATGGGGCATGCAAAACGTTTACTTAAAGAATGAATGTATAGTATGAGGGACTAATTTTTCCAAGATTTCATAGAGAGTGGTTATTATACTTAGCCTGGAAAACAGAGAGATAGAGGAAAACATCGAGAGAATATATTTGACAGCCCTTCATTATGGTACAGAAAGGTGTCAGCACACGAACTAGTACATTCTGTTGGAGATTGTGATATAACTCATTATTATACAATACATTTTTACCAAGTATAAACATCTGCAGAATTATACAAAAACTTCACAAAGGTTACTAGTCATAATTAAGTAAACTGTCTCAAAGCTAATGCCCATGTTTTTTCATATATCACTGTCAACAGACCAACCTAGGGCCCATGTTTTTTTGTATATCACTGTAAACAGATCAAAATGGCAGGTCAGCATGGCCTAATAGGATAAGAACGCATGTTCTTAAAGCATTTGGTATGCTGATGCCGAGGTTAGGGGTTCAACTCTTACACCGGCCAGTTGGACTAACATGATGACATGTCGTCCTTGACTTGGGGACATACATTACAAGTACCTCTGAAGTTAAAGTGGGTTCACCTGATGGTAAAGGACAATGCTTATAGGGAAAGCTAATCCACGCACAAAATTCAGTCCAGCACTACTGCAAGTAGTGTGTATGGACTACGCTTGAGTTCAAAGCGAGCGAGCGCAAAAAAAGAGACCAAAATAGTGCCTATGTTTCAGGTATATCATTATCAACAGACAAACCTAGGGCCCATGTTTCAGGTATATCACTTTCAACAGACAAACCTAGGGCCCATGTTTCAGGTATATCACTTTCAACAGACCAACCTAGGGCCCATGTTTCAGGTATATCACTGTCAACAGACAAACCTAGGGCCCATGTTTCAGGTATATCACTTTCAACAGACAAACCTAGGGCCCATGTTTCGGGTATATATATCACTGTCAACAGACAAACCTAGGGTCTATGTTTCAGGTATATCACTGTCAACAGACAAACCTAGGGCCCATGTTTCAGGTATATCACTTTCAACAGACCAACCTAGGGCCCATGTTTCAGGTATATCAAAGTCAACAGACCAACCTAGGGCCCATGTTTAAGATATATCATTGTTAACAGAAAAACCCAGGGCCCATGTTTCAGGTATATCACTGTCAACAGACAAACCTAGAACCCATGTTTAAAATATATCACTGTCAACAGACAAACCTAGGGCCCATGTTTAAGGTATATCTCTGTCAACAGACAAACCTAGGGCCCATGTTTAAGGTATATCACTGTCAACAGACAAACCAAGGGCCCATGTTTCAGGTATATCACTGTCAACAGACAAACCTAGGGCCCATGTTTCAGGTATATCACTGTCAACAGACAAACCTAGGGCCCATGTTTAAGATACATCATTGTCAACAGACCAACCTAGGGCCCATGTCTCAGGTATATCACTGTCAACAGACCAACATAGGGCCCATGTTTCAGGTATATAAAAGTCAACAGACCAACCTAGGGCCCATGTTTCAGGTATATCATTGTCAACAGACCAACCTAGGGCCCATGTTTCAGGTATACCATTGTCAACAGACCAACCTAGGGCCCATGTTTAAGGTATATCATTGTCAACAGACCAACCTAGGGCCCATGTTTAAGATATGTCACTGTCAACAGTACAACCTAGGGCCCATGTTTCATTATATCACTGTCAACAGATAAACCTAGGGCCCATGTTTAAGGTATATCACTGTCAACAGACCAACCTAGGACCCATGTTTCAGGTATATCACTGTCAATAGACCAACCTAAGGCCCATGTTTAAGGTATATCACTGTCAACAGACAAACCTAGGGCCCATGTTTAAGGTATATCACTGTCAACAGACCAACCTAGGGCCCATGTTTAAGGTATATCATTGTCAACAGACAAACCTAGGGCCCATGTTTCAGGTATATCACTGTCAACAGACAAACCTAGGGCCCATGTCTCAGGTATATCACTGTCAACAGACAAACCTAGGGCCCATGTTTAAGGTATATCACTGTCAACAGACAAACCTAGGGCCCATGTTTCAGGTATATCACTGTCAACAGACAAACCTAGGGCCCATGTTTAAGGTATATCACTGTCAACAGACCAACCTAGGGCCCATGTTTCAGGTATATCACTGTCAACAGACAAACCTAGGGCCCATGTTTCAGGTATATCACTGTCAACAGACCAACCTAGGGCCCATGATTAAGATATATCATTGTCAACAGACCAACCTAGGGCCCATGTTTAAGGTATATCACTGTCAACAGACAAACCAAGGGCCCATGTTTGAGGTATATCACTGTCAACAGATAAACCAAGGGCCCATAATTCAGGTATATCACTGTCAACAGACCAACCTAGGGCCCATGTTTAAGATATATCATTGTCAACAGACCAACCTAGGGCCCATGTTTCAGGTATATCACTGTCAAAAGACCAACCTAGGGCCCATGTTTAAGGTATATCACTGTCAAAAGACCAACCTAGGGCCCATGTTTCAGGTATATCACTCTCAGTTGACTCCAACCTAATAGCCAGGTGTCAGGTATATACTGTCAGCTGACTCCAACCTAATGGTCAGGTTTCAGGTTTATCATTGTCAACACACTCCAAACTAATGCCCAGAGGGATTATGATGAGAAATATGGTCAGTATTATGCAAGCTGTTTTTACTTTCCCAGAGAAGTCTCAGAAATACATTTTATGAGGGTCCTGTACTGAATAATCTCACTTTTTCTCCAATCTCAGTCTGGTCCCCAGAAGGAAGAATGCAAAGGTCTCTGGCTAGAGCACAAGCCTCCAACACTTGCTGGTAGTCTTCTTCTCTGTGGTCTGAGCCAAACAGGATGTTATTCCGCAGAGAATCATTCTGAATCCAAGCTTCTTGAGGTATGTAGGCAATTGTTCCCTGAACACAGGAACAAACAATCTCAACATAAAACATTAGTGGAATAGATGACTAACTGCAATAAGCATAAGATAATGGATTGTATGTTAAAGTTAGATATCCCTTGAGAACTGCAAAGAAGTATTAAGCATTACATCATCATCATCATCTCATCTCATCTCATCATGTTCCTCTTGTACCTTGCTGTGTTGAGGTGAAGTATAAACAGCGGGAGAGTGCCCGCTTATGGGCTTCATGTATCGATATTCCCATGGACTCTGTTATTCCCTGCGTCCATCGTTTACGTGGTCGGCCTCTTCCTCTGCTTCCCTCTGGTCTGTACATCACTGCTTGTTGTGGTATACTGTTAGTTGGTAACCTACTTGCATGGCCAAACCATTTGGCTTGCTGCCTTCTAATAAAAATACTGCTCGTAGAAAAATTAATAAGTATAAACGGACTGACCCTAATGGATATAGCATTACATCATAAGAATAAAAATGGGAAGAGGAGCAACTTCCTTGCATTGGATTTTTATCTTATACGGTTCAGTCTCTTTCTGCATCGCATAGTACATGAACTCCACAGATCCAGTGATGACCCCCAGGAGTCTCCAAGAAAATAGGAACCGAATCTCGTTGTCTGGAATCAAGTCCACAATCTTTAGAGGGAGAGGCAAGAGCAGCATAACCACTTCACCTATATAGTGCCTTGCCAGTGAGAAGACCTGATCGTTCGGGTCCAATCGATTGACAGATATCAAAATCCTGAGATATCCTACATTGTGTTGATTTCTGTTTATAAGATGTTTTGTATCTCTTGAGTTTCAACTTAATTGTACTTATCAGCAGATGGTGATCTGAGTCTACAATTTGTAATTTTTTTTACAGTGTTTTACTAAATCTAGCTGACCACTGTGTCCAATCATAGCATTTACTAAATGCTGAAGATCTTATTTAATGCCTGTACGGGTCAGGCCGGAGGGAGAATTGTGAAGGAGGACTCTGGGGCTTTTGCTGAGACCACAAGTAGCCTGACTATGGAAGTCATGGCAGTAAGTAAAGCAATAACATGGCTCGAGACACAGACATTCACTAGGGCATGTTTCCTTAGCGACTCAATGAACATGCTCAAGAGGATAGAGATGGGGGAGATCTGAAGAGACTGGTTGCTGTTTCTGGAGCGGTCTTGGCTGGCAAAGATTAGTTTCATCTTCGTGCCAGGGCATGCGGGAGTACAAGGGAATGAGCGGGCTGACAAGCTCGCAGGTAACGCTACTGTGGAGGGCGGACGTGCCATGGACCAGGCTGACATTCTGAATGCTCTACGAGAAGTAAGACTTTTGCGAGAACCATGTGATGACTGTGAATCTACAACCATGGCCAGACTGCGAGAACAGCAAATTAAAAGAGGAGTGGTCAAAAAAGAACACTACGCAGGAAGCCAAAGAAGACTGATAAACCAACACAGAACTGGTGTCGTTAGCCTCTACACGCTGCGGGATTTGCTGAGGAGGGGATCCGAGCACTTATGGACTGAATGGTTCGATGTGCAATGAGGATGATCTGTTGACTAACTAACTAACTTACTTATTTAATGCTGTGTACTATCTGTATCTCTGATTCACATTTTAAAAATTAAACTGGGCTCCCAGGTCGACCTAGTCTAAAATAGGTACCAGGAAAAGTCTTGGAAAGTGAAGGTGGCCGGCATGACACTGACCACATGACCCGCCGAGTGCCGATTGGTCTATAAAAATAAGTGTCGAGCACAATATGCCCAATGCACTAAAGGTGTGTAAATGGGACCTTTACATTTATTTACTTACTATCTGTATCAGTGGCTATGAGTAACTTTATATAGAGTAACTTTTATATAGAGTAACTTTTATCATGAGTAACTTTTATATAGAGTAACATTTATATAGAGTAACTTTTATATAGGTCTGCAAGGTGTGGAATGAGCCTGGCCCTGCAGCCAGCAGGGTTAGGATCGGCTAGCCTCTCCCAGGAGGGGTGAAGAGTGAAAATAAGTAGCCTGCCAATGACCTGCAGACTACACAAGTCAACCCCTACCTCCACGTGGTGCAGACCGGGAAACCATGACCGCGAGGTCATGGGCTAACAGGGCCATGGCTCACCATAGGGGATGGACTCCCTGTGGTCAGATCTGTTTCCTAAACCTGCGACTGGCCTAGCAAACCAGCAGGGGATCTTCATACTGCTCGTAGAAAAACTAAGAAGTATAAACGGACTGACCCAAACGGGTATTGACCCGGCAATGTTAATGGACTACGAGATAGATCAGTGACTAAAAAAATAGGCACAATGAACGTCTGCGGTTTCAATAGTAAAGAAGAAGAGCTTATAGAAACAATGAAAGAGAGGAAAATGGAATGATGAGAATAGCTGACACCAGAACAAAGGGGAAAGGATGCAAGGAGCTCCACCACAGTTACACATTTGTCTACTCTGGAGTAGAACAGCAAGAAAGGGCAAGACACGATGTAGGAATAGTCCTACCACGGCTAGCAAGAGGAATACTAGAAATAAAATATATATCAGAAAGAATCATAACAGTGAGAATAAAAGAACAAACAATTACAACATATGTACAAATATAAGCACCATGTAATACAAACAACAATGAGCAAGAATGAGAGGAATTCTACGAAGACATCCATGACGTGCTAAATAAAATAGATAAGCAGGACAATATCATAGTTATGGGAGGCTTCAATGCAAGACTAGGACATAACAGAGTGGGCATAGAAAAACATATGGGAGCATTTGGAGACCAACATAATGAAAGAAATGATAACGGAAGTAGACTGATAGAGCTGTGCAGCCAACACGACCTCTATATAACAAACACATTCTATAAACATAAAGACTCACAAGTATACACCTGGTATAAATGGAACGATCTAGATACTAAAAACCAAATTGATTTTATATTGACAAGAAATAACAGAAAGAGAAATTATTAGATACAAGGGCAGTGCCCAATTTAAGTATAAACACAGATTATAAAGCAGTCGTTGCCACAGTAAGAACCATCAGAAGAAGAAAACAAAGAGCAGGAAAATACGTGCAATGCGAATCAGTAAATCTTAAAAAAACCTTAAAAACGAGGCAGTAAGGGACAATTATGAGAAAAAACTAACTGAAATCTTTGTAAAATTACCTATAGAAAGAAAAACAGTGTAAGAAGAATGGGAGATGTTCAAATCAAGCATTTTAAATACTGCAAAAATAACATGTGGAACCACGAAAAAACGCATAACACGGATAAAGAAAATAACAAGTTGGTGTAATGCAGAAGTAAAGAAAGTGGTAAAAGACAAAAAAGGAAAAATATAAAAAGTGGTTGAAGAGCAAATAGGAATGTGATTACATAGAATATAGAATAGCGAGAAGACATGTGAGTAGAATAGTAAAGAGGGAACTGGGTAAGAGTATGGAGAAACCCTAAATAAAAACTACAAGGAGGCAACTAGAAACTTCTACAAAAAGATAAGTGCAATGCGAACCAGAGGAGAACCCTTTGACCCAACTGAAATAATTAACAGCGAAAATGGAGAACCAATAAATGAACAAAAACAAATCCTAATAAGATTAAAGCAGTATTTCGAACAACTTCTCAAAATCCCATCAGATGTCACAGAAATTCAAGAGACCTACACAGATGCCACCGAAGAACTAGAACCAGACATACTAAAAGAAATTATAGAAGCCATCAGATTAGCCCCAGTGAACAAATCACCGGGACAAGATGAAATACCAAATGAGCTAATTAAAGTGGCAAGAGAAGTAGGAACAGCTTGGCTACATAGACTATTCAACCATGTTTGGGTAGAACAACAGACACCACGAGACTGGGGAAATGCCATAATTATCCCAATTTGGAAAAACAAAGGCAGCAAAAGAGATTGCACACAATACAAAGGCATTTCACTGTTGAGTCATACTGGGAAAATATTTTGCAAAACTCTTGAGAAAAGATTACAAATTACTATAGAACCCCAGCTAAGCGAAACACAACTTGGATTTAGGAAAAACAAAGGATGCACAGATGCCATTTTTGCTCTTTGACAACTTATAGAAAAATCAATCGAATTCAATGAAACACTCTACTTAGGCTTTGTCGACCAAGAAAAGGCATTCAATAGAGTAGATAGAAACAAGCTGTGGGAAATCCTTAAACAATATGGAGTGAGTACACATCTAACAAACCTATGTAGAAGCTTATACGACAACAGTGAATACATAGTAAGAGCAACTGGAAGGACACACAGATCCCTTCTTCTTCTTCTTCTTCTCCTCCTCCTCCTCCTTCTTTGTCTTCTTCTTGGTGTGTGAGGATGTGTGTGTGGGTGGGGAAATGTGTGTGGGTGGGGGATCAGTGGGTGGGTGGAGGCATGTATGTTTACCTGGTTCTGTGTGAGTGCAGTGGAGGTATGTGTGGGTGGGGGATGTGTTGGTGGCTGCGGGATATGAGGGTGGATGGGGGATGTGTCTCACAACATTGCAATATGCACTGTTTATGTTTACAACTTTCATTTGATAATGTTTTTGTTTTTTTTCATGTGAATGTATCATGCCTAATATGCATTGTTTATGCTTACAAAATCCATTTGATAATGTTTTTTCCCCTATGTTAATGTAACATGCACATTTGATGAATGAAAGATGAGTGATTGAAAGGGCCGAATGTAAGACGGGCCTGCGTGCCCAATTTGTTACCCTTCTAAAATAAAGTTTGTTCATTCGTTCGTTCACCATAAGATCTGGAGTACAACAAGGTTGTGTCCTGTCCCCTCTCTTGTTCATAACATATATAGACAACATATGTAAAGAAACCAGCCAAATAGAGACCACAAGAATACCGCATGACGAGAACACAGAAGAAGAAGCATCTGCAAATCTAACCATTAGAGAACTCCTGTTTGCGGACGACCAAGCACTAACAGCAAAATCAGAAGCTGAATTACAAGACCACATGAATAGTCTAAACGAAATGTATAGGGAACATAACATGAAAATTAGCACAAGCTAAAGCAGAGGTATTGACAATAACTAAAGAAGAAAAAGCAACAACGATTCACCTAAACTAACATCCCTTGAAACAAATAAATAGTTTCAAGTACCTAGGAAGTATAATATCATGAAATGGCAGATCAGAAGACGAGATCGAAAACAGATGCAATAATGCAAACCAACTCATTGGACAAATGGCACCAATACTAAAGAACAAACATGTATCAATAACTACTAAGAAAGCACTTTACAACACAATCTTCCTACCAACTCTATGCTACCAATGCCAAACCTGGACAATGACAGAAAAAGAGAAAAGAAAAATCACAACAACAGAAATGAGATTCCTGAGAAGAATACTTAATGCATCAAGAAGAGATAAGATCAGAAATGAAGAAATCAGGACTAAAGTGGGGGTTATAGCAGCAGTAGATTTTATTAGAAAGCAGCAAGTCAAATGATTTGGCCATGCAAGTAGGTTACCAGTCAACAGCATACCACAAAAAGCAATGATGTACAGACCAGATGGAAACAGAGGAAGAGACCGACCACGTAAACATTGGACGGAGGGAATAGCAGAGTCCATTGGAATATTGATACATGAAACCCATAATTGGGCACTCTTACGATGTTTATACTTCACCTCGACACCGCAAGGTACAAGAGGAACATGATGAGATGAGATGAGATGAGATGAACTTTTATATAGAGTAACTTATATATATATATATATCTATATATATAAATCAAAGTGTATGTATGTAAATATGTAAATATGTAAATATGTATGTCCTTTATTTTTTCGCTAACGGCCCATCCGATTGAGATGAAATTTTCTACACGCCTTCCTTTCATTCCAGAGCTGTCAACTGTCGTATTTTTTTTTCTTCTTCCTCCTCCTCCCTCCTCCCATTCCCAAAATACGTACGTAAATATATGATGATGATGATGAAAGAATCCCCGAACCAAAACGCTTGGGAAAGGGAAGAAAATGACGTGACTACACATTAGCTAAGGGACTTAACTCTAGAAAAAGTTATTTCAAGGGGCATAACTTTTAATAACATTGTTGTATAACTTATAGTCATATTGTTGTATCGTTTTCAATGATTTATAAACTCTTTGTCTATAGTTATGTACCGGCATATGAGTTATAATAAATAATGATACAATCTTTTAGACATTTTCAAAGTTTACATAAAAATAATGCATAATGCATAACATTGTAACTCATCTTTCTATACTTAAGAAGTTATCTAAAAGATGTTGAACAATATCATCGCATCTTTAGTGTTTTCCGCCATCATATCGACACGATTCGCTTGACAGCACTTCTCAGCGCTATCAAGCCAAGACGCCTTACACATTTCAAGCAGTCTGATACGGGGGGGGGAAAGTGGCACGTCGTAATAGCACAAAGAAACAAGCAGCTTCCAAGATGCATAGTGAGAAAACCGACCAGACTATCAAGAAGACGAACCTGCCTTTGGAGAGTCTGCATGCAAGCTGTAATAAAGTATCTGAACCTACAGTCAATGAAACTACCAATAAGAAGAGCGACGACTACCCACAGACGAACACAAAAACTTGTGAGAGGAAGGAGGACCAAGACACCAGAATCAGAAACACTGATTCAAACACAGTCAGATGGGTGGTCAAGCGGCACATGCATGAATACGCACAAGATGCAATGACATATGTTCGCGCATATGGCCGCCCAGATTTGTTTATTACCTTCACATGCAATCCTACATGGGATGAAATAACAGAACTGTTGTTAACTGGACAATCATCATCAGATCGCCCTGATATTTCCGCACGTGTGTTCAAACAAAAATTGAAATCTTTAATGGATTTAATTGTCAAGCATCACGTTTTTGGAGAGACACGCTGTTGGATGTATTCCATCGAATGGCAAAAAAGAGGATTGCCACATGCACACATTTTGATTTGGTTGATGGAAAAAATCACACCAGATCAAATTGATCAAGTCATCTCAGCAGAAATACCAGATGTCGACATTGATCCAGAGTTACTTGAAGTCGTCACCAAAAACATGATTCATGGTCCATGTGGCTTCCTCAATAACAATTCACCTTGCATGTCTGATGGAAAATGCACAAAACGGTACCCAAGACATTTACATGCAGAGACAATCACTGGCAATGACGGATATCCACTATATCGTCGACGCTCAACTGAAGATGGCGGCAAATCTATCACTTTAAAAGTACGAAACAATGATCTTCAAGTCGATAATCGTTGGGTTGTACCGTATTCACCGTCACTCTCGAAAACGTACAAAGCACACATCAATGTCGAGTATTGCAATTCGGTTAAATCGATCAAGTACATTTGCAAATATGTCAACAAAGGAAGCGATATGGCAGTTTTGGAGTGGGAAATGCAACTGCGTCTATCGATGAAATAGACCAATATCAAGTGGGACGCTACATTAATAGTAATGAAGCAGTATGGCGTATTTTATCATTTCCAATCCATGAACGTCATCCAACAGTTGTTCATTTGGCAGTGCACCTTGAAAATGGACAGCGCGTGTACTTCACAACAGAAAATGCAAGTGAACGAGCATTGTCACCACCACCAACAACGTTAACTGCATTTTTTTCATTGTGTGGGAATGATATGTCTGCAAAGACACTACTTTACTCTGAAGTGCCAACATACTACACATGGAATGCATCAGCGAAAAAGTTTCAACGTCGCAAACAAGGTAAAGCAGTTGAAGGACATACCAATTTATATTCGACCGACGCGTTAGGCCGTCTGTACACTGTTCACCCAAACAATGCAGAATGCTTTTACTTGCGATTACTGTTAATCAACGTACGTGGACCGACATCCTTTCAAGAATTAAGAACAGTAAACGGTCAAGTATGTGCCACTTATCGTGAAACTTGCCAAGAATTACATCTTCTTGAAAACGATGCACACTGGGACACTTCACTCGCTGATGCATCAAATACTGCTCAACCACAGCAAATACGCACATTATTTGCCATCATATTGACAACTTGCTTCCCATCCAATCCAAAAGATCTTTGGGAAAAATACAAAGACTGTATGAGTGAAAACATCCTACATCGTTTGCGTGCAATGAATCAAAATCCGGACATTCAATTCACACAAAATGTGTATAATGAAGCATTGGTTTCGACGGAGGACATATGTTTGGCAATCGCTAACAAACCACTGGTACAATTGGGAATGACTGCGCCAGATCGATCTGCAAACGATCTTTTCGATCGTGATTTGCAACGAGAATCACTCTTTGATGTCGACGAATTGTGTGCATTTGTTCAAACGAATCTTCTGAAATTGGTTCCAGAACAACGTATAGTGTATGACATAATTATGCATGCAATTAAAAGCCAAACCAGCGGATTGTATTTCCTAGATGCGCCCGGGGGCACAGGGAAAACTTTTCTCATTTCACTTATATTGGCAACCATACGATCACGACAAAATATTGCGCTGGCTATCGCATCATCTGGAATTGCGGCAACTCTTTTGGATGGTGGCCGAACAGCACATTCAGCACTAAAATTGCCCTTGAATATTCACATCACTGAGACACCAACATGCAATATCCGAAAAAATTCTGGAATGGGTAAAGTACTCCAATCATGTCAACTCATTGTATGGGACGAATGTACTATGGCACACAAAAAGCATTGGAGGCGCTTCATCGTACACTACAAGATTTCAGAGGAAATGAACAGCTCTTCGGTGGCGCACTTATTTTATTGTCTGGTGATTTTCGACAAACTCTACCAGTTATACCACGTTCAACACCCGCTGATGAACTTAATGCATGTCTGAAATCATCAGTTTTGTGGCGACACGTTCAGAAATTGACTTTGAAGACCAACATGCGTGTACAACTACAACATGATGCATCCGCAGAAGTTTTCGCAAAACAATTGTTGGATATTGGGAATGGAAAAATGCCAATCGATGAATCCACACATAGTATCACGTTGCCAACAAACTTCTGTAACATCACAGCAACTATAGACGAATTAATTGACAAAGGTTTCCCAAATATGGCACGGAATCACAAAAATCATCAATGGCTCAGTGCACGTGCTATATTAGCAGCTAAAAACAACGATGTCAATGCCATCAATTGCGCCATTCAAAACGAAATACCAGGCGAAGCGACAGCGTATAAGTCCATCGATTCTATGATGAATCAAGACGAAGTTGTCAATTATCCAACTGAATTCTTGAATTCCCTTGATTTGCCAGGCATACCGCCGCACGTTTTAACATTGAAAATTGGCGTGCCTATCATTCTTCTCCGAAACATCAATCCACCTCGACTTCGCAACGGTACCAGGCTTGCAGTCAAAAAGATGATGAACAATATCATCGAAGCTACAATTTTGAATGGGAAATTTAAAGGAGAAGATGTACTGTTGCCTCGCATCCCAATGATTCCAACAGACATGCCATTCGAATTCAAACGCCTGCAGTTTCCGGTGCGAGTTGCATTTGCCATGACGATCAACAAAGCACAGGGACAATCGCTACAAGTGTGTGGACTAAATTTGGAAAATCCGTGCTTCACACACGGACAGCTATATGTGGCCTGTTCACGCGTTGGAAAATCTTCGGATTTATTCGTCTACGCACCAGACAGAAAAACAAAAAATATTGTTTATCAAAAAGCACTACGTTAGACATCATATTTGGTGTTCGGCCATAACTTGAAATTTATACAAGATTTAAAAAAAAATAATCCTAGCATTAAGCAAACTTTTCTCCTCTAGATAGACAGACAGACAGGCAGGCATGCAGGCAGGCAGGCAGGCAGGCAAGCAGGAGAGGAGGCAAAGAAGAGAAGAAGGATGGGAATATGAGAAGAAGTAGAATTTGGGGATGAAAAAGAGGGGAAGAAGAAAAAGAGGTTGAGAAGAAGAAGGCGAAAAGGATGAGAAAGATAAAAAAAAAAGGAGGATGAGGAGAATAGAATGAGAAATAGTAGAAAAGTACAAATGTCTTCATGCTTTTTAAATGCATTATGTTCTGGTGTTTCTTTAACACATTTGATCCTGGGGGAAATTTTGGCTTTATGTCATAGTCGTAATCTAACACCTTTAGTTTTGGGGTATATTTGACAAAGCTGCCCTCGTGTAACTTTAACCCATTCTGCCTTGATTATTGCTTTAGACTCCTGCCTCTGAACCACTTGGATCCAACATTGATTATCCTCTAAACATGATTGTCAGAAGATGTTGATTTAAGTGCCGGGGTCCATGTGGTACTTCCAGCATGCCAGCACAATAATAACAACATCAAGTGCAGTTGTGTTTAGAAAATAGGTGCATAACATCGTATATTCACAGCAAATGCCCGGTATCAGTTGCAAGTTTATTTGTTGCTTTCACTTTCTGTATTTCAAACTGCTATAATAATAACTCTTTCTGTTCCAGGAGTTTATTACTTTAAAATAACACATTTGTATGATATTCTTCATGTCAAGTTTCTCAAATACAAAGTTAGTTTATCTATTTGCAAATTATTTAAAGTAGCCTCAGCAAGTGTTACATAAAAACTGCACGTCATTACGAGTGCAAATGACTCAAGAGTCTCATTGTTGATGTTAACCTAATGAAGAAATAAATCACTATTACTGCCTCTAAAATTGTCTTATTTAAAACGAAATCAGCCACAGGCAAGTGAGGACTACATTATTGTATTACTTTAGGCTGACCGTACATACTTCACGAAATCATGCTCATTATGTGAACGATCCTGCAAGATTCTCGCTCTACAGCAGACAATATAACTATAGTGAATATTTCTTGAATTCAATAATTCAGTTTTCCATTTCATGTTTTCAACTTGGCATTGCTTGTCAGGTTCTGGGCGAAGCCGGGCCGGATCAGACAGATAGACAGACAGATAGACAGACAGACAGATAGATAGTCGGGAACGGGAACGTGAGCTTATATGACTACTTATATGAATTAAATGAGATGCTCCACACCAGGAGCTGGGCGATGCCGGGCCGGGTCAGACAGACAGACAGACAGACAGTCGGTAACGGAAACGGGAACTTATATGACTACTTATATGAATTAAATGAGATGCTCCCCACCAGGGACTGGGCGAAACCGGGCAGGGTCAGGCAGACAGATAGACAAACAGATAGACAGACAGATAGACAGTCGGGAACGGGAACTTATATGACTACTTATATGAATTAATGAGATGCTCCACACCAGGAGCTGGGCAATGCCGGGCCGGGTCAGACAGACAGACAGACAGACAGACAGACAGACAGACAGACAGACAGACAGACAGTCGGTAACGGGAACGGGAACTTATATGACTACTTATATGAATTAAATGAGATGCTCCCCACCAAGGACTGGGCGAAGCCGGGCCGGGTCAGCTAGTATATTATATATATATCAAGTGTATATAGGGAAACTCTTATAAATTCTCAAATATAACTCTCAAATATAAGGAAGCTCTCGATAAAACTGCCGTAGGGGTTTACGGCACTGTGGAGCAACTTGAAGACGCTTTCACTGATACATAAGAAAATTGTATAATAAGTGGAAAGTGGGGTAAACTTAAGAAAAATCTTTATAAAACTGCGGTAGGTGTTTATGACACTGTGGATCACAAGAGGCTGGACTGGTTTGCGGCAAACAGCCAGACTCTGCAGCCCTTGATTGATAAGAAGAAGATAGCTCTCTTAAGAAACTGAGGAAAGACCAATGCGTAACACTCTGAGTGAGTTAAAGCAAGCTAGGAAGGATGTGCAAAAGGCTGCCAGGCAGAGTGCAAATGATTATTGGATCAAGTTATGTGAGTCCATTGAAATCGCAAGTGATAAGGGAAACATCAGAAGCATGTATGAAGGAATAAAGAAAGCCTGTGGTCCAATGATAAAAAGAAGTGCACCATTGAAAACCTTGACTGGAGAAATCATAACTGATAAGAACAGCAGATGGACAGGTGGATAGAGCACTATTTGGATCTTTACTCAAGTGAGACCAAACTAGCGGATGATGCCCTCAACGCCATAGAGGCTCTACCAAATCTTGACCACCTGGACACACTTCCCACCATAACAGAAGTTAAGTGTGCTATAAATGAACTTGCATCTGGCAAGGCTCCTGGTAAGGATGGGATTCCAATAAAGGTTATCAGGAGTGGGCAAGACACACTAACTCTACAGATCCACCAGCTAATAGAGCTATGCTGGCGAGAAGGACAAGTCCCACAGGATTTCAAAGATTCAAGCATCATAACACTGTACAAGAACAAGGGTGATCGGAGCGACTGCAACAACTATAGGGGTATCTCACTTCTGTGTATTGTTGGAAAAGTGTTTGCCAGAATTATTCTGTGCAGACTTCAAGTCCTAGGAGATCAAGTCTACCCAAATCACAGTGTGGCTTTTGACAGAACCGGTCAACTATTGATATGATATTCTCATTGCGACAAATGCAAGAAAAATGCCGTGAACAGAATCAACCACTGTTTATTGCCTTCATCGACCTCACAAAGGCATTTGATTTGGTCAGTCGTGAGGGTCTGTTCAAGGCACTAAAGAAGAATGGCTGTCCACCAACTCTTCTGTCCATTGTGGAATCGTTCCACACAGGCATGAAGGGTATAATCAAGTTTGATGGTGCAACTTCTGAAGAGTTTGAAATCAAGAGTGGAGGTTGTGTAATAGCTCCCACCTTCTTTGGAATATACTTTTCACTTTTACTGAAATATGGCTTTCGTGATCAGGAATGGTGGTATATACATTCACTCACGCTCAGATGGCGGCCTCTACAATGCTCAGAGTTTGAAGGCCAAGACCAAAATTAGGAGGGTAGTGATCAGAGAGTTGCTTTTTGCAGATGATGCTGCAGTTACGACCCACTCTGAGGAAGAATTGCAATGTTTACTATCTGCATTTTCCAATGCTTGTTCTGAATTTGGTTTAACAATTAGCAAACAGAAGATGTCGTCGGACAGGTCTGCAGTCTTACCAGTATCAACCCCGGCAAGGAATGGGTGCCGGTGCCTCCAGCTTTTAAGTGTACCTTCTCCTGCATTATCACACTCGACAGACGGTGCAGAGAGCAGAACCCTGCCGCTGTCAATGCAGAGGTTAACGCGCTCATCTATGATCACTCAGATAGCCCCGAAGTGCTCATCTATACAGATGGATCTGTTGTAAAGCAGCAGAGAAGTGCGTGGGCATTTACAGCCCGTTCAGCGGGCCGAACCGTTCAAGAATCCAGTGGTGCCCACTCTATGACCACGAGCAGCATGATGATGGAGGTGATGGCAGTTACACAGGCTTTCATATGGCTGGAATCACAGCATTATACCAATGTGTGTGTACTAAGTGATTCAATGAGCATGATTCAGAAGGTCGAAGCTAGATCTGTAAGTAGACAGTGGACTGAGTCGCTGCGGAAGTCTGTTGTCCGTAAAGTCACCTTCATCTTTCGTCCCGGGACATGCGGGAGTCGAGGGAAATGAACGAGCTGATAAATTGGCTGGCTCTGCACCCCCTGTAGATGGCCAGCCCATGGATCGTGCCGATGTTATTAACACCCTTAAAGATATGGCAAGAACAGAGGATTTTGACGCCAGTGATTCCACATCGCTTTCCAGGATGAAAGACCTGGGAGTAAGAATCGGCACAGCCAGAAGCGAGAGGTACATCGGGAAAACAAAGCGCCTCGTCAACCAACACAGAACTGGCACTATTAGCCACCGGACGCTGATGCATATGCTGGGGGGAGGATCTGAGCACCTATGGACATGTCCGGAGTGCAACGAAGATACCCCAACTGATAACTAAACTAAACTAAACAGAAGACACAGATTATGTCACAAGGTGCACAAGGGGTACCATCAATCTTTATTGACGATGCAGAACTAGAGATGGTAGACCATATTACATATCTAGGATCAGTGGTAAATAGCAAATTATCCCTAGATCAGGAAATCAACATCCGGATTGGTAAGGCAGCAACAACAATGAACAGGTTGAGAAAATAGAGTCTGGGAGAACAGGAATCTTACTGCCAAAACAAATGTCCTTATCTATCAAGCCTGCGTCCTTAGTACTCTTCTTTATGGCAGTGAAACCTGGACAACTTACTCACACCAAGAAAAACATTGAAACAGCTTTCATATGCGGTGTCTGCGAAGAATTCTTGATATTAAAGTGGCAAGACAAAATCACAAATACTGAAGTATTGGAAAGATCAGGTTGTGTGACGGTTTATTCCATGCTCAGTCTTCGTAGACTTAGATGGACAGGACATCTTAGGAGGATGGATGATGGTAGAATGCCATAGGACATCTTTTTTGGTGAATTACAGATGGGCAAGAGATCTCAGGGTTGGCCTCTACTAAGATACAAAGATGTGTGTAAGCGGGACATAATTGATACATGCATTGATAATGCACATTGGGAGCAAGACGCCGCTGAACGTGTTGCATGGAGGGAAAACATCAGAAATGGAATAAAGACAAAGGAGAACATTATTGCAGATAAGTCACACACCGAGGTGCCGTATATATATATTATATATATATACTAGCTGACCTGGCCCGGCTTCGCCCAGTCCTTGGTGGGGAGCATCTCATTTAATTCATATAAGTAGTCATATAAGTTCCCGTTCCCTTTACCGACTGTCTGTCTGTCTGTCTGTCTGTCTGACCCGGCCCGGCTTCGCCCAGTCCTTGGTGGGGAGCATCTCATTTAATTCATATAAGTAGTCATATAAGTTCCCGTTCCCGTTACCGACTATCTGTCTGTCTGTCTGTCTGTCTCTCTCTCTGTCTGTCTGTCTGTCTGACTCGGCCCGACATCGCCCAGTCCTTGGTGGGGAGCATCTCATTTAATTCATATAAGTAGTCATACAAGTTCCCGTTCCCGTTACCGTCTGTCTGTCTGTCTGTCTGTCTAATCATTTATTGGTTGCAGTTAGAACAACCTTAGATAAACGAAGACCAACTTACAAAAAGCATAAGAAAGAGCACTTGAAAGATCTTTACATCTTCCCCAACAATTAACTTGGGTAAATGGAGTAGCGGCAGCAGCAGCAGCAGAAGAAGAAGAAAAAGGAGGAGTAGGAGCTGGGAGGAGGAAGAGGGAGGAGGAGGGAGGAGGAGGAGAAAGAGAGAAGAGGAGGATGGAGGAGGGAGCGGGAGGAGGGGGAGGAGAAGAGGAAGAGGGTAGGAGGTGGAGGAGGGGAGAGGAGGAGGAGGAGGAATATAACGCATATGCCTGTAGATTTAATAATGGCTGAAGTTGTTCCATGTCTTCTTAGAGTTGGCGACAGTGTAAAGAAATATAAAATCTTGAAACTTGATAGAGATAAGGTAACTGTTATTTATTCATTCTTTAAGCAAAAAAAGATGAGTTACAATGTTATGCATTATGCATTATTTTTATGAAAACTTTGAAAATGCCTTACAGATTGTATCATTATTTATTATAACTCATATGCCGGTACATAACTATGGACAAAGAGTTTATAAATCTTTGAAAACGATGCCACAATATGACTATAAGTTATACAGAAAAGTTATGCCCCTTGAAATAACATTTACAGAGTTAAGTCCCCTGAGATATATGAAATTATAATGAAAAATGAAAAATGAATTAATATTGGGTAAGCAGCCGATTTCACACTAAAAAAATATGACAGTGGGCTGCACTGGAATGAAAGGAAGACGTGTAGAAAATTTCATCTCAATCGGATGGGCCGTTCGCGAGCGCATAAAGGACATACGGACATACAGACATACAGACAGACAGACAGACAGACAGACGGACGGAGATCGCAATTTATATATAAGATATATACTGACTAGCACCTTGCCGTCTTGACAGACGATAGTTTGTGAGTGGCACCTTGCAGTCTTCACAGACCAAAGTATGTGAGTTGGAATGTGGCCAATATTCCATCACAATGCCTGGGCAGAGCTTCAGAGAAACATGTGGTGCCCAAACGACATGTTCCCTCTCTCTGTCTAATCTCGTGTATTCCAGAGGAATGGGTAAACAATACATCTGGCAAAAGGTAAGCTGCAGACGCTGGCGGCACAGCGTCAAACCTCCAAGACCTCGCCACCACGAGCAGATGGCGAGTGATGGCCAGACCCTGGAACCCAAGGGACCCGACTTAGAGGCATTCAGCCAAGTCCCACAGGTGAGGGCCTCGTACGCGACAGTTTGCAAAATGGGGTTATCTCTCCATTACACAAAGCCTGGGCTGAATTTAGAGACCATGTGTTTCCCAATAAGCATGATCCCTCTCTCGGTCTGTCTAGTGTACTCCAGAGGAAAGGTGACACCAATACGTCTGGAACAAGACAAGCTGCAGAAGCTGCCGGATCAGCAAAGCAATGCTCTAACTGTCCGCCTGTCGGAGCTTCGATCCTAGACCAGTTACCAACCAAGGCTTAGGGCCTGGTCTGCCCTGCCATGACATTTAGTCTTTAGGTTGCATTTCCTCACACCAGGATAAGGCTTGTACCCTCCCAATTGCGCTCTTCCGCCCGAAGCCATTGGCACAATGTGGGGTGTCGGGTTTGGTAAGCGCCGCCCAACATTCGGCGCTAACAGAAGCAGGTAGTACCGTATATATATATATATATATATATATATATATATATATATATATGGGTGCAGGTGGTGGATGAAGATGGAGAGCAGCCGACAGATAGTTGTAGGTTATGGTCTCCACCTTCACGACGGTAGGCAGAGGATCTCTATTTTGAGGAGACAATGGCTACGGTCACTGACCAGTATGGTCACTGCTAGGAAGGAAAGCAATGGCAAACTACCTTTTTTACAGATGCCAAGAAAATCATGTTGTGTGAAATCATCGATAATCAGAGAAACGGCGTAAATGGGTGCTCCATAGGAGCAGCCTCGCCCGGTAGGGATAGTCATGCGCACCAGGTGACTCCAGACCGTCAACAGGCTACTAGGTGCAACAGATTAATATCATTGAAAGTAGGAACTTGGAACGTTAGAACAATGAATGCAGATGGAAAATTAGAAAACATCAAAAGAGAAATGGGGAGAGAGAAGATTAACATATTAGGAGTATCGGAAACGAGATGGAAAGGAGCAGGGATAAGGACAGGAGAGGATTGTAAGATTATTTACTCTGGGGGAGAAGAACAGCAAAGAGGTGTAGCCATTATATTAGATAAACAAACATCAAATTCTGTCAAAGGATATCATGCTGTGTCAGACAGAGTCCTATTAGTAAAATTAAACGGAAGACCTTTTAAAATAAATGTCATTCAAGTATATGCCCCAACAAGTGAAAGCAGTGAAGAAAGCATAGAGGAATTTTATAATGACGTGGAGTCTGCTTTGAAGAACTGCAAAAAATCAGAAATAAATATCATAATGGATGATTTCAACGCAAAAATAGGACAGCAAGGCAACCATGGTTTGGGAGAGAGAAATGAAAGAGGATACAGACTTGTAGAATGGGCAAAAGAACAAGAAATGGTTGTAGGAAACACCTGGTTTAAACAGCATCCTAGAAGATTATGGACATGGAGGAATCCAGACAGCAGGATTAAAAACCAGATAGATTACATCCTGATTAGCAAGAGGTTTCGAAATGCGTTAACAGTCGTAAAAACAGTTCCAAATGCAGACTGTTACAGTGATCACAGATTAATTACAGGCACATTGAGGGTAAAGTTAAAGAAAGTCAAGTATACAGCAGGAAACCCTAAATATGAATTGTGCAAATTGAAAACTGACAAAGAAATACAAGATAATTTTAACATAGAAGTAAAGAACAAATTTGATATATTGTCTGATCTAGAGATCCTGTTTCAAGATGTAGATGATCAATGGGAAACGATGAAGAATTCAATCAGTTGCACAGCAGAAAAAACTATTCCAAAAGTAAAGAAAGTGGGCCGTAAGACATGGATGACTGAAGAAATTTTACAACTAATGGAAACAAGAAGACAGAACAAAAATAATCCTGCCAAATATGAAGAAATTCACAGAAAAGTGAGAACCTTATGTAAGGAGGCTAAAGAAACATGGCTTGAGAAAAATTGCAGAGAAATTGAAAAACAACACAACAGTAACAATGCGAAACTAATGCACAAAAGAATTCAGGAGCTTACTAATCAAAGAACACGTACATCAGCAGGCTGCCTAAAGACAAAAGATGGAAGAGTCATAATAGAAAAAGATCAGATCTTACATGAATGGTCAGATTATGTGAAAAACCTTTATGACGATAACAGAGACGAACAGTATGATGTCCAAAATAATAATGAAGGACCAGCAATTTTAAAGATGGAGGTTCAGAATGCGCTTAACCATATGAAATCTGGCAAGACCCCCGGTTCAGACAGCGTCACAACAGAAATGATTAATGCTTTAGAAGAATATGGAATAGATAAAGTTACCAGTCTGCTTAATACAATATATGATACTGGAAATATACCTCAGGAGTTATGTAATTCTGTATTTATTGCAATCCCAAAGAAATCAGGAGCCTTGGAATGTGATCAACATCGAACAATTAGTATAATGAGTCACATCACGAAGATTTTGCTAAGAATTATCATGCAAAGAGTTAGGAGGAAAATACAACCTGAAATAGGAGAAGAACAATGTGGGTTTGTGGAAGGCAAGGGTACAGTAAATGCTGTGTATATACTGAGAAACATAATCGAACGTTCTATAGAAGTAAACAAAGATCTACACCTTTGCTTTATTGACTACACAAAGGCTTTTGATAAAGTGAGACATGTCAACATGATAAGGATGCTTGAAGATCTACAAATTGATGGAAAAGATCTTAGACTTGTAAAAAACATATATTGGAAACAACAAGCTGCCATAAGAGTTGATAATGAAGTAAGCCAATATCAGCCTATTAAGAGAGGTGTGAGACAGGGATGTGTAATGTCTCCAGATCTGTTTTCCCTGTACAGTGAAAGTATTTTCAGAAATATTGAAGATATGGAAGGAATCAACATTGGGGGACGATGCATCAATAACATTAGATATGCAGATGATACAGTCTTGATTGCAGACAATGAACAGGACCTGCAACATTTAGTAGATGCGGTTGTTACACACAGTGAACAACTAGGGTTAGAATTAAATTGTAAAAAGACACAGATTATGGTCGTCACTAGGAAGAACGAAATACCACAATGTAATATACAAGTAAATGGGAATATTCTTCAACAAGTGAGCAGGTACAATTATCTCGGAACAGTAATAACATCTGATGGGAGATGCCTTGAAGAGATTAGAACAAGAATCGCCATGGCAAAAGTAGCCTTTAGCAAGATGAAAAACATATTGACCAATAAAAAGATGTCAATTGAAACGAGAAAAAGAGTGTTGAGATGCTACATTGAACCTGTACTTTTATATGGATGTGAAGCGTGGACAATGAGCAGTCAGGCTGAAAAACATCTGATGGCTGTAGAGATGTGGTTTCTGAGGAAAATGCAAAGAATACCATGGACAGCCAGAAAGACCAATGAACAAGTCCTTCAAGAAACAAATGAAGATCGTAAATTGATTAGAGAAATTAGACGTAGACAGTCAAAATTTTTTGGGCATGTTATGAGAAGAAATGGATTGGAGAATTTGGTGACAACTGGTAAGATCGAGGGGAACAGACCAAGGGGAAGACCTAGAAGCAAGTACCTGGATGGCTTGGCCTTGTGGCATGGTCGAGACAGAAACACGGAGCTGATCCACGACTCTGGTGATCGAGTGAGATGGCAGAACATGACCGCCCACGCTTACCGGCATGGCACATGATGGATATATATATATATATATATATATATATATATATATATATATATATATATATATATATATATATATATATATATATATATATATATATATATATATATTAAAGTAGAGTTGTGACGTAGTTGTATTGGTGTGTTTTGGTACTTGTCTTAAAAGTTGCAAGTGTCGACTTCATTGCACCGTGTTTGATCCCATATGGCTCAGTCTCTTTCCGCAGGGCAGCCTTCCGAAAGCGTCACACAAAGCACTAATTCCGCAGCTCCAGCGATGACGCCCAGAGTCTCCGAGAACAATGCATTCGTGAACCGAAAGACGTAGCCCGGAATGGAACCCACAGCCTTCTGAGCGCAAGGCAGAAGACTTGACCACTTTGCCATGGAGACTCCCCATCTTGTGATTGTGTGGCAAGCACACCTGCCAGTCAACCCAGTGATCATGCGTTAAAATCCCCATCGAGGCAAGGAATTTTAAAAACTGCTCAGGCTCTAGGTCAACCAAGTGTAAAATGAGTACCAGGAAATGTAATCGGAAGGGAAGACAGCCATCATAATATATACCATAACACCCATCAAGCGCCGACTGGATATAAAAATATGGGGCTATCATCAAATATCCAATAAGTCTCAAGACATGCAAACGAATACTTTCCTGTAGTATCTGTGTGATTGGACCCATGGTTCTCACCTGTTTGTGAACACTGCCCTCATGAACAACCATCTCTCCCAACATGGCTGACAGCAAAGATGACTTCCCACTTCCAACCATTCCTACCACAGCCACAAGGCTCCCTGCTGGAACATTCACATGGATGCTGGGAGGGAGAAAACAACCAGAAAATACTATTATCTGATAACATTACAAAGTAAGGCCAATTATAAAGGGGAAAAAAAGAACAGCAAAGAAACAATCATAGGACAAATAATTAACCAACCATTTTATTAAATAAAAAAGATAGTGAATGCATTAGGATGTAGTAATATAAAATGTAATAAAAAATATCAAGCAGAATCTGATTTGTTGTTTTCTGTAGTACATCTACTTCTCATATTTGTTAGTTTGTTTTTGTTATTTTTGCAAGTATATGTAATCTCCCCTACTGCTGAACTGTCAACTGTCATTTACTGCCAATATAGTACCTTGCGGTGTATGGCAGGGGGGTCTTTGAGCCTGAGGAATTAAGGTCGCCTGGCTAGTGCAGTCGTCGCGAACTGTGCAGGTTAGGATTTTCTTTTTGCCCCCGACAGAAAAAAATCCCACACCTTACCGAGGGATCGAACCCAGGTCTCCCGAACGAGAGTCCGGCATTCTAGCCACTCGGCCAGCCGCTCCTCCCTACTGAAAATTATCTAGAAAACCACAAACCGTCAATGATGGGGTTGAATGTGAAGTCCTGCAAAGGACATCCTACTACCTAATCTTCCCTATTAGTGAATTAGTGAGTTTTTTTTTTTTTTTTAAAAGTAAATTTACCCTGATTATTTGGGGTGTGTGTGGGGGGGGGGGGGGGGGGGGGTGTGTTGTTTTCTGAAGCATTCTACCTCCATTATTTATTTGTCAGTTTTTCTGAAGTATATCTACCATCCCTATCAGTTAATTTGTGTTTGTTGTTCTGAAGTTTATTTATCTCCCTTTTAGTACCGCTAAACTTGTTTAACTCTTTCGCTACCAAACAAAAATTGGGTCCTGACCAAACAGAAATTCATGGCAGAAAATTGGAAGTAGGGGTGTGTTACAATAATGCTTTTAAAATGGTTAAAATGGTAGCAGATCTATTGTATTACATATCAAATTAAAGAGGATTGCACAAGGAACATGACAGTGTTAATAATTAATTGATAGGTTACAAATATTATGACAATAATGAGAGGTTTAATAATAACAACTGAAATTAAAGAGGTAAAAATTATTTAAAAAACTGCACTTATAAGGTGTTTTCTACACTCCTATACTGCTTTTTTTTTTTTTGGGCATATCCTTTACAGGACATAGCTGTCAACACCAGCATCTTTCAGCTGTATGTTGATTTCTTGGCAAGATTACGCTCAGTAGTTTGCCATTGCTTTCTGAGCTGCCGGCTCACATACCCCGTAAGTTATCGATGCGATTCGAACCACCGCTGATTCTTACCATCATCACGTTAACCCACGAGAGTATACAAGATTATGGAGAAAAGTCATAACCTCTAAGCCACGAAGCCGTAATCATGTTTAATTTTCTGAATAATCAAACAAACACCACTTGTCTTCAAGAATATAAACAGTATTGCTCATTAAAATCACCCAAAAGGAAGTTTTGGTGCATATTCTGAACCATGTCTTTTTCACAAAAAATAATAATATACTTTTTAAAATAATTTGACAAAAAGAGGTAAAAATAATGTAAACATTGCACTCATAATGTGTTTCCTAGACTGCTCTACTGCTAATCATGTTTAATTTACTGAATAATCAAACAAACACCACTTGTCTTCAAGAATATAAACAGTATTGCACATTAAAATCACCCAAAAGGAAGTTTTGGTGCATATTCTGAATCATGTCTTTTTCACAAAAATGAAAAAAAATAATGGCCGAAATCTGGAAGTTGGGGTGTGTCACAATAATGTTATGAAAATGGTTAAAATTGTAGCAGAAATGTTGTATTATATATTAAAATAAAGGGGATTGCACAAGGAATATTTTGGTAATGGATATTGCTATAGGTTGTAAATATAATAAAAATAATATATAATTTGTAAAATAATTGGACAAAAAGAGGTAAAAATGATGAAAACATTGCACTTATAAGGTGTTTTCTATACTCCTCTACTGCTAATCATGTTTAATTTACTGAATAATCAAACAAACACCACTTGTCTTCAACAATATAAACAGTATTGCTCATTAAAATTACCCAAAAGGATCTTTTTCACACAAAATGAAAATAAATAATGGCAGAAAACTGGAAGTAGGGGTGTGTCACAATAATGTTATGAAGATGGTTAAAATTGTAGCAGAAATGTTGTATTATATATCAAAATAAAGGGGATTGCACAAGGAATATGTTGGTAATGGAATTATTGCAATAGGATTGTATTATATTGTAAATATAATAAAAATAATAATATAATTTGTAAAATAATTAGACAAAAAAAGGTAAAAATGATGAAAACATGGCACTTACCAAGGGGCGTTGTTATCCTGATCACTGCTAAATCACTGCTAATCCTGTTGAATTTACTGAACAAACACCACTTTTCTAAAATATAAACACAACTGCTCCCAGTCAATTATCTGAAAAGAAGTTTGGCTGCAGATTCTGGAGCATGTCTTTTTAGGAATTAAAATCAGGAAAACACTTGGCAGATTTACATTTAATTACAATTAATATTTACACATGTCTGTTTGTTTTTATTTACTATATGTGGCAGTCTATTTGTGATAGGCTGCAAAGCAAACTTTGGCGCACAAGTGTGGTCTATTAGTGCAGCCGGAGCAAACAAAAGATGATCTGTGTCGTTTAGTTTGAGTGCTGCAAAAAACACAGTCTGTATTGACACCGACAAATTCTATTAAATGCTTGGCTCCTGTCACTCTTTCGACATAATTTCCTGCAACAGACTTTTTGAAATTCTTCGGCAGGCAGGGTGTCAAACTTTCAGGAATACTCTGAGCTGCTTCACGATGAGCACTTTCAAGTAAACTTTGCTTGAAATCCTTCAATGACAGTTTTTTTCCTCCTTTCTCTGTTTGGCATATGGAATGTAGGATGTGAGCATTGATCTGTGCAATTTCGAAGATCCAGTAGTAGATCTTCTTCCACCACTTAATGGTTTTTCTATCATGGATATTATAATATCCAACTATTTGGTCCATTCTGTCGCAGCCATTCATCACTATGTTTTATTCATGGATCATCTTCGGCTTGCTTTGCGGTTTTCGCAATCTGCTCTCAACAGTTCCAACTACAGACTTGGTAGAGACAACAATGCATGGTTTTTTTAGCTTTTTTATCTCTCCATGCCACACACAATATTCTTTCTCCTTCAATAAACCACTTCATCTCTTGATGCTGAAGTCGCAAATGCTTCAACTCAGGAGGGAAGCCTACTCGGTTGACATTCAGTGTCCCTGTATAATTGAAATGATTGGAATGCAGATAATCAATCAGAGCTTTCGAAGTGTAGAATCTGTCCTGGGAAATATAGTGGCATACCAAGGAGTATATAAATGTGCACTTGTACACCAGTAGTCTTTGATAGATGGTCTTGGATCAAGTCCCATAGCAATAATGACAGAAGTAAACTTCAGCCATTCCTGCTTCGTGAGTGGGGTCCAGGATAACAGACTAGAATGTTTTCTTTTAGGCGTGTTCTGCATCAATATCTTTTCTGCATATTTGTTTACATTTTTAATTAAACAATTCACTATGTCATCATCAAAAAACACTTTGAGAAAATCCATAGGTGTTTGCAGTTGATAAAGTTTAGAGCTGACGTGAGATCTTCGAGGACGAAACTCAAACTTTGGTTTTGTTTCTCCTTCTGACACATCTTGCCATGTCGATGATGATGGGATAGGTGCATCACGCTCTACAAGTTTTTTCCTCCAGTTTTATTCTTATTTTGTACTGTTTGCTTTCCTTTGCGCTGAGAAGTAATTGTGACATCCTGACATTCATTGTCAGATGGACATTCATTGTCAGACACCTGACGACGAAGTTCCACTAGTATCTTTATCACCACGTGCTAAAACTTTAGATTCACATATAAAACTGCTGTCTGAATCACTAATATCGGAATTACTATTGTTTAAAACTGTTTCAAACAGTAACCTAGCTTGATCTGAAGTCTTTCTACTTGGGAAGCATACTGGTAGGTGTTTCCATTGTGAAAAACCAAACCAAACAACTTTAAAACTGAAAATACACAAAAATCCGATGTTAACAAATGTTTGACGGCACAACCATGATGTAGCTATCTTCCGGTTGTGCGACTTTTCCGTTTACTGTAACTTAAAATTCCGAAATGGAGCAGAAATGTATCAGATAAACCACTGATCATTCTGTGTCGATAGAAATACCAATTGCCATCAGAGTCCGTCCATTGCGGCATCAGATCGGCCCGTGGTAGCGAAAGAGTTAAATAAAACTAAGTGTGAATGAGAATACATGGAATATGAAAGAATTTCTATTGCAAGATTATAGTTGGCATGAAAGCAATTGATTACTCCACCATCATCATCAAGTAATGTGTAGGTAATTACACTATGCCATGAATGTAATATTATCATGTGAATATTAAAGTATATGTTGTATTCGCAATTGTAAAAATAAAAACACACAGCACGCCTTGTAAATACACACTGTTTTGTACGAATTAAAATTTTGTTTTTTGAAATATTTTTTTAAATGTTTTTTTTCCCCCTGAAGTTTATCAACCTTCCCAATTAGTTCACTTGTTTTTATTTTTTTGTGGTCAACACACCACAATGTAGTGATCACCATGATCAAGAAATGTAGTCACAAGACTAGGGGGCTGAGTGGTCTCGAGGTATGGTATTCGCCTCGAGTGCTGGAGGTCCCGGGTTCAGGCACCAGTGAGGACCAGGATTTATTTAAAAAATCCACCTGGACTTCCAGTAATAAAATTTCCCCTGGTCTCTGGGTAGTGAGATCGGATGCCCGTGTGTATTGTTGCGCACGTAAAATATCCCTTGGCAGTTGGAAATCGAAAAAGAGTAGCCTAATGGCGCTGCCCGGGCAAAATTTCGAGTTAAAAATCTACCCAAAGTATTTCAGGATCCTTGCCGATGCAACGGAGTTTGTGCATTGAGCTGAGTTTCTCCAGACTCAGATTTGAGTTAGGAGGAAAATGGAGCACTTATGGGTTAACCCGTGTGCCGTGATGTTGATCCAACGACTAAACTAAACTAAACAGTCACAAGAAAAAATGCAGAAAACCTACAGAACAGTTAGTAGTGGTGGTACAAGATGTCTTGCTAGGGTTGCAGCCCTGTAGCGGAGATAGAGAGGGTAGTCAAAGCCCACATTAAATTAGCCCAGACTAAGGGCTGGTTTCCTTTGGGTGTGTGAAGGCAGGTGGATCCGGTAGCTGTTAAAGCATGCAAAGAAGGCAATATGGCAGCAATGACATCCACAGTAGTATAACGAACCCTTGATGTGGAGATGTGACAGGATCACAACAGCCAGGGGAAGAAGCGCAGGCCTTTTTATGGTTGAATGGAAGGTGCACAACAATATAGGCAGGTCATGATTAACAGGGTGTGTAATGTTCACCTCCCTGAGGACTGGATGGCTTGTGAGTTGGCACATTTAGCAGTGTCTTTGTGGGGGAAAGTATGAAAAAACAAAATGTCCAGTGAGGGTGTGAGTTAGTTAGTTAGTTAGTTAGTCGCAGTTCCAACTTCACAGCAATGGGTCGTCCCCATTATGCTCCGTTCCTGTGCCAGTGAATATCACACAAAATGCTCCCCTCTGCCCAATGTGAAAAGTGGAAAAGACAGGAGTCTCGACAAACAACAGCCCACACAGGGTCATGCCTGCCATGCAGTGGAGTTTACATCACTGGGTACCAGGCAATTTTAAGAATTTCGAAGGAATTGTCTGGGAAGAATAGGTGATGAAACAGGAAACTGGTAATTCCAGCTCAAATGGCCTAGAAAATGTGAAAGTCTAACACTTGGCATCCCAATAGCAGAATATATTATGGGACGTCTTCTTCTCCTATCCTCTATCCCCCATTGGAGCATAGGTCCTCAACCTACTCACACCAGGCATCCTATCTGTTTTATCTAACGCAGCTTCCTTCACATCATCCACATATTATCATCTCTGTCTCTAAGTCTCCTCTCCGTGTTTTCAGATCTTCCTCTGTTTCTATTGTTTTGTAGGTTCCAGAGAAAGGACTTTCCAGTTATATTATGATCATTATTATTATCAGTCATTTGCTATGTGTGGCCTATCCAGTTGCAGCGCCTTCTCCTCACCTCTTGGTCCACTGGAATATGGCTAGTTCTTTACCTAAGCTCCACATAAGTGTTCCCATCTTTCAATAGTTTATAAATAAATCTTTCTGTAGTTTGTACGTAAAATATTTAGAAAAATATTCAACTGCCCCAACAGATTGAACAAAACTTAAGGACTACAGAAACAATGTGCTCATAAACATGAAAACATCAGTCACAAATCTTACTTCTTTCAAAACTGGCTGACCATTTGCTGACCATGCAAATGTTCCATCTGAAATTGATACAGCATTATCTGAAATGAAAAAAAAAAGATTTGTGTTGCCTGAAATTTACAATATATACTGTGTTTCCAACAAATGACAACATATACCGTGTTGCCTAAACTTGACAAATGAAACTGTTGCCTGAAATGGACAAAAGGTACTGGGTTGAATAAAATGGACAAAAGAGACTGTACTGAATTAAATGGACAAAAGAGAATGTGTTGCCTGAAATAGACCAATGAGAGTATGTGTTTCTTGAAATGAACAAAAGCAAGTATGTGTTGCTGAAATGAATAAAAGAAACGATAGCTTGAAACCTGGATGATGAGATCAGAGGTCTAGTTTTCTCAGATAAGGATGTGCATGTTTAATCCCTCAGTAATTGGAAAACATAAAGAATAGGCCTCAAGGTCCCTGCTCAGGCCATCCATCCATCATGTGCTATGCCGATAAGCGTGGGTGGTCATTTTGCCATCTCACTCGATCACCAGAGTCGTGGATCAGCTCAGTGTTTCTGTTTTGACCATGCCACATGGCCAAGCCATCCAGGTATTTACTTCATGGTCTTCCCCTTGGTTTCTTCCCTTCGATCTTGCCCAGGCAATCATTTACAAATGAGGAAATCATCCCACCATAACAACTATTCAAAGAAAATGTGACTCTTGCTCACACATGAACTGGTATTTTCACCAGTACTGCAGAGTTGTGCAATGTGCTGAGAAATCGTCATCATCATGTGCCATACCGATAAGAATGGACGGTCGTGTTTCGCAATCTCACACGATCACCAGAGTCATGGATCAACTACGTGTTTTTGTCTCAGTTGTCACCAAGTTCTCCAATTTATTTCTTCTCATAACGTGTCCAAAAATTTTTGACTATCCACGTTTAATTTCACTAATTAGTTTATGATTTTCATTTGTTTCTTGGAGGACTTGGTCATTGGTTTTTCTGTCTGTCCATGGTATTCTTTCCATTTTCCTCAGAAACCACATTTCCATGGCCATTAGATGTTTTTCAGCTTGTCAGCTCATTGTCCACGCTTCACATCCGTATAAAAGTACAGTTTCTATGTAGCTCTTCAACACTTTTTTCTCGTTGCAACTGACATCTTTTTATTGGTCAGTATGTTTTCCGTCTTGCAAAAGGCTACTTTTGCCATGGTGATTCTTGTTCAAATCTCTTCAAGGCATCTCCCATCAGATGTTATGACTGTTCTGAAATAATTGTACTGATTCACTTGTTTACGAATATTCCCTTTTACTTGTATATTACATTGTGGTATTTTGTTCTTCCTAGTGACGATCATAATCTGTGTCTTCTTACAATATAATTCTAACCCTAGTTGTTCACTGTGTGCAACAATCGCATCTACTAAATGGTGCAGATCCTGCTCATTGTCTGCAATCAATACTGTATTATCCGCATATCTAATATTATTTATGTTATGTCTCCAATGATGATTCCTTTCAAATCGTTAACATTTCTGAATATTTTTTCACTATACAAGAAAAAAAGATCTGGAGACATTGCACATCCTTGTCGCACACCTCTCTTAATAGGCAATGAATGAATTACCCAAAAAAACAACAATCGATAAGTAGATTGTGAGCTTTACTAGAACACGATTACAAGAAACAAAATGGACGCTGTAGCCAAAGCGTTCATCAGCACAGTAAAAACCAAACAAACAGACACAAAACTATTTAAAAAAACACTACATTAAAATACAGAGGTTACTAATCTGAATCCTGGCTTGGTTGAATGCGTCTTAAGCGCTAACTGTTAGATGCAGGTGGAAAGGACCAGATGTGTGGTTTAAAACGGGTCAGTGAGTAGCAGGGATTGGCTAGGCCTCCCAATTGGAGTGATGGGAGGGAGGGGGGGGGGGGGGAGGGGACGGCCATGTAGGCAAACGGTGAAAAGCGGATTAGCAGTGAACTATAGTCGGCTCTGTGGCGAAGGTTTTAGTTCACAATTCCGCACCGAGTAGGAACACAGCTAGCGGGCACTTGGAATGCAGTACGCCTAGTGTTGGTTAGCATAGGATTGCATGAGTGCCAGTTGCTCAGAAAGCAATGATGAGCCACCGAACACAAACTTGCCAAGAAATCACTAACAGCAAAAGTAATGCTTGGGTTGATTGCAACATCCTGTAAGGGATTTGCTAACCCATTATTCTAGTGGGCTATACAACTGCGGGGATAGAAATGGGGGGAGCAGAAGTTGGAAGTTAAATGAAACTTTGTTGGACATTGAGGCCGTGAGGGGAGTGAACCAACTGGAAGATGAGTCGGTTTTCCAATGTCTTACGATCACATTTGTGAGATGCGCACGATTTAAGCACCATAACCTGAATGTCCACCATGCCACAGTGGTCAGAACTGTTGAAGTGTATTGATACCGGTTTCTGGGCATCACTGTTGATATCAGATAGGTGTTGCCTAAATCTGTCAGCAAGACATAGACCTATCTCTCCAATATATCTCATGCCAAAACGTGTACACACGATCGCATAGATAACGTTTCAACTAGTTGTCATGAAATGGGCCGGAACGTTCGCCGCGCGTCACGAATGACATGGGAGACCACCCCACAATTTCTGGCCGAAAGTAACCCGATGAGAATTTCCCTGTCTGGACTGTTCTAGTGCGTTCTCGAAGCTCTATTCTGGAAAGGGTTTTCCTAACCCCACCTGAGCTTGCTTCATGAAACTACGTTGCAGGAAATTACCGCATGCTTAGCCTGAGACAAATCGCTACCTTCAGTAAGTGATTTTCTCTGTCTCGCAAGTGAACCCAAGGTTGGCTGTCTTTAGTCACCAGTTGTGAGTTTGCTGAGGTTGAGCGAAGACGCCTTTTCTGCTGGCTCCTAGATGTGTCTATATGGACAATATTGTGTCTCGACATTGACTGGAGCAGGTTTCAGGAAAGGTTTCAGAATGAAGGTAAATGGATTTTAGACTATATTATCTCGGTGTTGAATCGGCTGCGTATTCACGGCGACTAGCAAAGCCGGTAGCTGACATCATGCAAAATTAGGTCATGCATGTTGCAGAGGCCTTATTCAGTGGGGGATAGCTGAAATTAGGGTGGGGACATGAGGGAGTTTAAAACCCATCCTCAAAGCGCATCCAAATGCGCCGGCAGCCTTACGTTCATCACTTAAGAAGGGAATAGAAAGGTCCACGGCTTCAGACCCTGTAAAAAGAGTCTATGCATGACCTATCTTCCCAAAGATGTTAGTCGGAGAGTGTCAGCGCGGTCGAGCGGTGTGATGAGGTTACATCCGGCGGGTGCCGCCGGGCATCATGGAGTTTGGGTCTGGGCCGCCAGGGCCCCAAACCATAGCATGTAATATATCTATTTACTTGGGAGGCCAAAAGGCATCGAATGCGAGAGTTGGCAGAAGCGTAGAACATAGTTCCAAAGTCGACCGAGGCAAAGAGTGGCAACTGGATTTTCTGTCTCTACAATCTCTTAACTGTCCTTTACTTAGTTAGTCCGGGAGGAAGGCCAACATTCAAGGGATGTTGTTCGCTCTTGAGGGGGGACAGCTAGAGGTGTGGAACAGAAGAGGGGTGAATAGCCTTCTGAAATTGATCAAGTTGTTCCAGCAGACAGTTCCACCATTCTAAATATTCACGCCAGCAGGACTGGATGATAGAACGGGACATGACTCAACTGCATGTGCTACATGGAGGACGCAGCATGTATTTAAGATGCCCGTAGCCTTTAAACCCTGGAGGGGGAAAAGACTATAGAGTAGAGTGGCACCTCTCCTTCATTAAGGAGGGAAGAGGCGAATACCTAGGATATGGTTTCTCAATCATCTGGGAGGGAGAGCACAGAGAGAAACAGAGGTCAACAAGAACAGGAATAGGGTTTGGGCCATAAGCTGTATGTCCCTATAACAGTGTCACGAAGCCTGACACCAATGCCTAACCATTCTGGTGGTGAATGAAAGGGGTGTGAAAGAGTGAGAGTTTTCAGGTGACTTCAGGAAGCTACCTGGGACTGATCGACTGGACCTGTCCGAGCTGCATCCTAGAGCCACTTTACGAAGCAGTTCCAGCTGCTGTCTGACAGATGAGAGCCCCGGTTCACTACAGCCCACATCATTGCAGACGAGGAAGGTTACAGGAACATACACACACACAAAACACACACACACACACACACACATATATATATATATATATATATATATATATATATATATATATATATATATATATATATATATATATATATCATGTTATGTTCTGAAGAGACGTCAGGTCTTAGTCAGATATGTCTGAGCTTCTGAAGGCATATTAATAATGTTCTTGGGTATGCGTGAGATGCTGTTACGTGTTGCTCTCACTAGGTCCTATTGTTACAGAACCTACCTTCAATTGGGATGTCAACTAGAGCTTATGCCAGGCGAGAGACAGAAGAACATGGCGAGAACTCTAAGTAACCAGCAGTGTGAACTCCCCAAAGTTGGAGCAGTGCTCAGTAGTTCTGTGTGAGAAGTTCCTACCATGCCAAGTCTTCGCTGGCTGATCCGATTGTCGAATATCAGGCATGTAATAGACATCCACATCTACCAACTCCACAGAATGAAGGTAACATTACCTATTACTTGTGAGATCAGGCCATTGAGGCCCAGAGATTGTGTTGAACGCAGAGACAAGGTCTAGCCAGAGACCTGATGCTAGTCAGAGCAGCTTAGCTCCACCGCCATTAACTTGTGACCTACATCAGAGACTTGACACGCACTGCCAACGGCAGCCGTCCATGGCTGATCTGTGTATGTTGAATATACATGACGAACTGCATAGACTTTGCCAAATGCTTTGTGTTCCGAAAGGCCTCGTGAACTTGGTGCCAGAGTCCTTGATGTCTTCATACACTACAGCCTACACCAGCGAGGAGTTTTCTTGGTGGGTTGCCAGAGTTTAAAGTAGTTCCCAGCAGCGACTACCCCGTATAGAGGTCATGTCAGTTGGGACCAGTTAAGGGAGGATCTGTCCAGGCCGGGTGAGAAGACCGATACAGCTGACTGTGTGGACCACATCGACAAGGCCTGATGATGAATGCCTTGAACCTACCCTGCAGATCCTGAGTCTTCCTAGCTTCCAACCTGCCTACCTTCACCTACACCTATCTTCTTTGACTGTCTTGTAGATAATACACACGTTTTGATTTTGTTGGACTAAACCAGAGTTGAGTCATGTAATCGGGTCTGCCTGGAGAATAGATAGGTGCCTTGGGTGTGCCATGGAATTGAAGGCATTCGCACAACTGCTGATAATGTTATGAAGTCACTGCTAATGATGAAGGACATTAACGCTCTTTGCAAGTAATAACAGGACGTCAGTTGTTTCACGAAACGACGTTTCTATTCTTATTAAACTATTAACATTGTTGCACGTGATCACAAAGTACTATTGCTAAACTGAAGTCACATTTATGCTACCTCTAACACTACAAACATATCGGCGGCAATATATATTTGCCATTGCCGAATTCATAATTCAGAGCCATGCGTATGGTACCATGGTCTCCGCTCGAGTCCTGTAATTTGTAACCATTCTTTTACTGCTCTGTTCATTTACAGTGCGCACTTCTTTGTGTCAATTCATTATTCATTATTCCTGGTGACAATTATTCAGTATGTTTTGTGTGAACTCGTATGTTTCTCTTATCACCATCATCTCCCTTCAATAGATCTTATCATAGCTCTTTTCGTGACATGGCAGGGAGGATATTCTTGGCAGCAATATTATGGGGATGGTAGGTTAGTGAAAGGATTGGCTTATTGTTTCGTGGTTTAGGCCTGGAGGAGAGAGCCTCGGCATGACTGATAGACTGACAGCGGTAAAGAGCTGTAGACAAAACTTTATCAGGATAGCCATGAAGACGGAAGAAATCCAACATTTCGTGGGCTTTTTGACTGAAGTCGTTATTATCCTGACAAAGCAGTCGAAGACGTAAAAGTTGGGAGAAAGGAATAGAACCCTTACAATAAGGATATCTTAATAGGCTGATATTGACCTACTTCATTATTAATCTTTATGGTAGCTTGCTGTTTCCAATATATGTTTTTTACAAGACTAAGGTCTTTCCCATCAATTTGCAGATCTGCAAGGATCCTCATCATGTTGACATCTCTCACTTTATCAAAAGTATTTGTGTAGTCGATAAAGCAAAGATGTAGGGCTTTACTTCTATGGAAGGTTTATTTAATGTGCTCAGCTTATATACAGCATTTACTGTACCTTTGCCTTCCATGGACCCACATTGTTCTTCTTCATCTCCGGGTTGTATTTTCTTCCTTACTCTTTGCTTGATGATCATTAGTAAAATCTTTGTTATGTGATTTTATGCTACGCAATTAAGATAGTCCCAGAAAATCACAAATATAATCTTGCGATAAACAAAAGCAAAATCATTAATAAAGACAAAAAATTATAATTTTTATGTAAAGCACGCCCTCTAAGATGGTATCTTTTGCAGATTCAAAGAAATGGTCATTTCGTCAACATATTCCCTCTGGGCATTGTGCTGAATTTTGTTGACTGAGAAATACCTGAGACCTGTCGAGGAAACATTAGCAAACAAGATCTCATCCCAGCCAGCCACACATACTGGTTACATACTTGGTTACATCTGAATATACCTGGTTACATCTGAATATACCTGGTTACATATGAATATGCCTGGTTACATATGAATATACCTGGTTACATCTGAATATAACTGGTTACATCTGAAAATACCTGGTTACATCTAAATATACCTGGTTACATCTGAATGGTTTAACAATTAACAAAAAGAAGACACAGATTATGTCACAAGGTGCACATGGTGTACCATCAATCTTTATTGACGACGCTGAACTGGAGATAGTAGACCATTTTACATATCTAGGATCAGAGGTAAATAGCAAATTATCCCTCGATCAGGAAATCAACATCAGGATTGGCAAGGCAGCAACAACAATGAACATGTTAGCAAAAAGAGTCTGGGAGAACAGGAAGCTTACTGCCAAAACAAAAGTCCTCGTCTACCAAGCCTGTGTCCTTAGTACTCTTCTTTATGGCAGTGAAACCTGGACAACTTACTCACGCCAAGAGAAACGTTTAAACAGCTTTCATATGCGGTGTCTGCGAAGAATACTTGGTATTAAGTGGCAAGACAAAATCACAAATTCTGAAGTATTGGAAAGATCAGGTTGTGTGACGGTGTATTCCATGCTCAGTCTTCGTAGACTTAGATGGATAGGACACGTTAGGAGGATGGATGATGGTAGAATACCAAAGGACATCTTTTTTGGTGAATTACAGACGGGTAGGAGATCTCAGGGTCGGCCTCTATTACGATACAAAGATGTGTGTAAGCGGGACATGATAGATACAGGCATTGGTAATGCACATTGGGAGCACGTCACCGCTGAACATGTTGCATGGAGGGCAACTATCAGAAATGGAATAAAGACAAAGGAGAAAATGATTGCAGATAAAGCACACACAGAGCGTGATGGTCGTAAGATGGTGCAAAATGGTGGAAATGACCATGTTTTCACATGCACCTACTGTGGGCAAACATTTGCAGCAAGAATTGGCCTTACCAGCTACACTCGCCACCGCCATGGATCGTAGTTATTAAGCCTTTTTGAAGCACAATGTACCAAACTATAGTCAGACGGAAAGGTGCCAATGGAACATCTGAATATGCCTCTTGACAGATGGGAAGTTCCAACATCAGCCTTGCAAACATCGGAAGTTCCAACATCAGTCTTGCAAACATCATCATTTCTGAGCTTGGCAAGGAAAAACACAACTTTGCCACACAGCTCCCACAGATATGGTACTTGAGTACCAGGCCAGAAGGAAAGTCTCTACAAACCCTCACTCTCAGAGATACAAACCCTTTTTATGGCTCAGACAACCTGAAAAATGGGGACTTCCGGTCGCCAACATGGCGGTTAGGCATTGAACCGTTAAGGCCTGTGGCATGTTTACGCTTGGCACAGGAATGGAACATAATGGGGACGACCTGTTGCCGTGAAGTTGGAACCTCGACTAACTAACTAACTAACTAACTGGCTGGCTGGCTGGCTATCTAACTAACTAACTACCTACCTACCTACCTACCTGACTGACTGACTGACTGACTGACTAACTAACTAACTAACTAGACAACCTGAATACCAATACGTTGGTCTTAAGAGTTACTAAAAGACTTTCAGAGAATTCTCAAGCAACAAATCAAGCAATCTCAACAGTATAAAGCTGTGACCCAGTAGGAATTATGTCTTCAATTAAGGGATAACCTCTGAGTATTTAATATAAAAATTACAAGCACATCAATAATAACAACAGACGATCAAAATTCTAAACAAAACATACCTTCTGAATTCACATTTTTTGCACATCTTGGAGATACTGCTTCCTTTTCAATCTCTTTTAGCAAGAGGAACTTAGTCACTCTTTGGGCAGAGTTGATACCCTGCAGAGGCAGTATAAAAGAAACACCATATATCTTAAAAGTATATATATATATATATATATATATATATATATATATATATATATATATATATATATATATATATATTATATATATATATATATATATATTTTATTGGCACCTTTTCATCTTGACAGATAGTTTGGTACATTGTGCTTCAAAAAAGCTTAATAACTACGACCCATGGTGGTGGTGAGTGTGGTTAATAAGGCCAATTCATGCTGTAAATTTTTGTCCACAGTGGATGCATGTGAAAACATGGTCATTTCCACCATCATGCACCATCTTACGTCTCTCACACTCTGTGTGTGCTTTATCTGCAATCATTTTCTCCTTTGTCTTTATTCCATTTCTGATAGTTGCCCTCCATGCAACATGTTCAGCGGCGACTTGCTCCCAATGTGCATTATCAATGCCTGTATCAATCATGTCCCGCTTACACACATCTTTGTATCGTAGTAGAGGCCGACCCTGAGATCTCCTACCCATCTGTAATTCACCAAAAAAGATGTCCTTTGGTATTCTACCATCATCCATCCTCCTAACGTGTCCTATCCATCTAAGTCTACGAAGACTGAGCATGGAACACATCGTCACACAACCTGATCTTTCCAATACTTCAGTATTTGTGATTTTGCCTTGCCACTTAATACCAAGTATTCTTTGCAGACACTGCATATGAAAGCTGTTTAAACGTTTCTCTTGGTGTGAGTAAGTTGACCAGGTTTCACTGCCATAAAGAAGAGTACTAAGGACACAGGCTTGATAGACAAGGACTTTTGTTTTGGCAGTAAGCTTCCTGTTCTCCCAGACTCTTTTTGCTAACATGTTCATTGTTGTTGCTGCCTTACCAATCCTGATGTTGATTTCCTGATCTAGGGATAATTTGCTATTTACCTCTGATCCTAGATATGTAAAATGGTCTACTCATCTCCAGTTCGGCGTCATCAATAAAGATTGATGGTACCCCATGTGCACCTTGTGACATAATCTGTGTCTTCTTTTTGTTAATTGTTAAACCAAATTCAGAACAAGCATTGGAGAATGCAGATAGTAGATTGTAATTCTTCCTCAGAGTGGGTCATAATTGCAGCATCATCCGCAAAAAGCAACTCTCTGATTAGTACCCTCCTAATGTTGGTCTTGGCCTTCAATCTCTGAGCATTATAGAGGCGCCATCTGAGCGTGAGTGAATGTATATACCGGCATTCTGATCACGAAAGGCATATTTCAGTAGAAGATGAAAAGTATATTCTAAAGAGGGTGGGGGATAGTACACAACCTTGCTTAACTCCACTCTTGATTTCAAACTCTTCTGAAGTTGCACCATCAAACTTGATTATACCCTTCATGCCTGTGTGGAACGATTTCACAATGGACAGAAGAGTTGGTGGGCAACCAATCTTCTTTAGTGCCTTGAACAGACCCTCACGACTGACCAAATAAATGCCTTTGTGAGGTCGATGAAGGCAATAAACAGTGGTTGATTTTGTTCACAGCATTTTTCTTGCATTTGTCGCAATGAGAATATCATATCAATGGTAGACCGGTTCTGTCGAAAGCCACACTGTGATTCAGGGTAGACTTGATCTCCTAGGACCTTGAAGTCTGCGCAGAACAATTCTGGCAAATACTTTTCCAACAATACACAGAAATGAGATACCCCTATAGTTTTTGCAGTCGCTCCGATCTCCCTTGTTCCTGTACAGTGTTATGATGCTTGAATCTTTGAAATCCTGTGGGCTTGTCCTTCTTGCCAGCATTGCTCTATTAGCTGGTGGATCTGTAGAGTCAGTGTGTCTTGCCCACTTCTGATCACCTCTATTGGAATCTCATTCTTACCTGGAGCCTTGTCAGATGCAAGTTCATTTATAGCACACTTAACTTCTGTTATGGTAAGTGCTCGACCCATCTATCCATCTGCTGTTTCTTATCAGTGATGATTTCTCCAGTCAAGGTTTTTAGTGGTGCACTTCTTTTGATCATTGGACCACAGGCTTTCCTTATCCCTTCATACATACTTCTGATGTTTCCCTTATCACTTGCGATTTGAATGGACTCACACAACTTGATCCAATAGTCATTTGCACACTGCCTGGCAGCCTTTTGCACAACCTTCCTAGCTTGCTTTAGCTCACTGACAGTGTTATGCGTTGTTCCTTGTTTCTTAAGAGAGCTATCTTCTTTTTATCAATCAAGGGCTGCAGTGTCTGACTGTTTGCAGAAAACCAGTTTTGCCTCGTGTGATCTACAGTGTCATAAGGCCCTACGCAGTTTTATAAAGATTTTCCTTAAGCGAACGGCGAATCTCATCCGCAACAGTATGGTTGCATCAGAGCTAGACATGTCCAATTGGGACAGTGATGACATACAAATACAGGCGGTAAGAGTTCAATCCAGTCTACCATTCATGTTGGTTAATGTTTATGCCCGCAACGCGAGTATGGATTCCCAGAAGTGGCAGTGTTTAAGTGACATATTAGGTCGCAAGAGGCATGTTATTTTCTGTGGCGATTTCAACGCTAAAGGCAGATCATGGGGAAACATATCCTCCAACAGACAGGGGGAGGAGCTCGAGACTGCACTTGAAACCATTGACCTGTTTTGTATCAACAGTGGCTATGTCACCAGTACAGCAAGCCGTTTAGGTGATGAGGACAATCTATTGACCTGGCGCAGGTTTCTCCTTCACTCACTACAGTGTGTAGATGGAGTGTCCTAGGGCACCATGGCAGCGACCACCACCCTTGCAGCATATTGGTGGAGAAAGGCAGAACCAGGCAGCACAAGTTAACGGTCAAGACTTTCCAGTATGACGTGACATGCGCAGAAAGCTTCAGGGCAGGAAAAAAAGCTGGGAGCAGCCACCTTGGTGGAATTTCGAGGTGGAGAAAGCCTGGGTGGATAAGCGCAGTGCTGTAAGGAGATGGCAAAATATGAAGAAGAACAGAGTTGCCCATCCTAGCCCTGCTTGCACTTAGAAAGAGAGATGCACACAAAAGTAAGCTATTTAAAAAAACTGCTCAAAGTGGTTAAAAGTGAAAAATGGGCAGAGGTATGTCAAAGAGTAAGCACAGACAAATCACAGAAATTGTTCTGGCAGAGGACTGACGAGGACAAGGGCAAAGCCCTCTTTGAACGCTATCTAGAGCAGAGCAACCGGACAGACATGAGAGGCTGAAATCTTGCCAAGGAGGTCACCTCAGACAGGTGCAAGGCCCAGAACATTTCGGATGAAGACACAGTAACAGTGAAAGAAATCAAGGCTGTGCTTCGACGATCAAAAAACAGTGCTCCAGGGCCAGATGGCATAAGATATGACGACATCAATAGGTGTACCTACAACGAGCTAGAGAAACTAGCAGACATGTACAACAACAGTATAGGGAGTGGTAGCATCAAGGAGGAGTGGTTATACAGTTATCTGATTCCCTTACCGAAGCCTGGCAAAGACCACACAAAAATTCAGGGATATTGAGTAATAACCAAGCAGAATACAATAGGCAAGCTGCTGGAGAAGTTAATTGCCAGAAAAATATCAAGCTAGCTAGAAGGGCTAGGTGTTTTCCCACCTACCCTGGGTGGGTACCATCCAAAAAGAGAAACTTGGACCAATGCAGCAGTTTTTGCCCATGATGTCTATGAAGGTTTCCACTCAGGCATTGAAACCTTTGCTGCAGCGATTGATCTTGAGGACGCGTATGACAGAGTACCATTAGATTTTTTAATGCTTCAGCTTCTTGAACTCAATATAAGTCCATTCCTCCTTAGTTAGATCGTTGCAGCCATCTTCTAACGGAAAGTAGGACTTCCGGTTCAAGATGGCGATGGACGGTCGTGTTGTTCTGTGATCGTCAACTTTCTTGCGTAGGAGATGGATTTACTCATCTCTTGCGTGTAATTTGTGTGCCAGGATGTAAAACCAGGAGTTTCTACTCAAGATCTGCGCCGATGCTACGGAGTTTCGTGCATTGAGCGAAGCAATCCTTGAGTAAATTTTTCGCAACGTGTATGGTTCTGTGGTTTTCGGTTTTTCAACATGGTGGAACGTGTGTTCTCCGAGCAGTGGGCAGTAAGCCTACCAAGGCGACGTAGGCGCCAGGCAGGTCGCAAGCGACAAGGTTAGCTTGGTGGTTTAAGACATTTTAGACTTAAGTGTGACCGTCTGGGCCTCAGGAATATCCGTATTCTGTATTGGAACTGCGCCAGAGTAAAATAACGGGGCCCTATTCTAGAAAATCTGGTTTACAGGAATGACATTGAGTGCTCCAGGAGACGAGACTGGGTGATCAGCTACTCCGAATTGCTGGCTTCAAATGTTTCTACAACAGATGACATCTGGGAATGGCGATTCTCATTCACAACAGCATGGTGGCGTCAGAGCTAGACATGTCCATTTGGGACAGTGACGACATACAAATACAGGCGGTAAGAGTTCAATCCAGTCTACCATTTGTGTTGGTTAATGTTTATGCCCGAAACGCGAGTGTGGATTCCCAGAAGTGGCAGTGCTTAGGTGACATATTAGGACACGAGAGAAATGTTACTTTATGTGGCGATTTCAACGCTAAAGGCAGATCATGGGGAAACAATTCCTCCAACAGACAGGGGGAGGAGCTCGAGACTGCACTTGAAACCATTGACCTGGTTTATATCAACAGTGGCTGTATCACCAGGACAGCAAGCCGCAAGGCAAGGATGATGAGGACAGTGCTATTGACCTGGCACTGGTTTCACCTTCACTCACTACAGTGTGTAGATGGGGTGTCCTAGGACACCACGGCAGCGACCACCACCCTTGCAGCATATTGGTGAAGAAAGGCAGAACCAGGCAGCACAAGTTAATGGTCAAGACTTTCCAGTATGACAGTACAGGGCAAGATGTGGTGAGTAAAATAAGACGTGACAAGCGCAGAAAGCTTCAGGGCAGGAAAAAAAGCTGGGAGCAGCCACCTTGGTGGAATTTCGAGGTGGAGAAGTCTTGGGTGGATAAGCGTAGTGCTGTAAGGAGATGGCAAAATGCCAAGAAGAACAGAGCTGGCCATCCTAGTCCCTGCATGCACTTAGAAAGAGAGATGCACACAAAAGTAAGCTATTTCAAAACACTGGTCAAGGTGGTTAAAAGTGAAAAATGGTCAAAGAGTAAGCACAGACAAGTCACTGAAATTGTTCTGGCGACTACATAAAAGCATGAGTGGGGTAGTCAAGAATAAGAGCATTTCTGACTTCCAAGGTGCTGACCTCGTCTGGCAGAGGACTGACGAGGACAAGGGCAAAGCCCTCTTTGAACGCTATCTAGAGCAGAGCAACCAGACAGACATGGGAGGCCGAAATCTTGCCAAGGAGGTCACCTCTGACAGGTGCAAGGCCCAGACCACTTCGGATGAAGACACAGTGACAGTGAAAGAAATCAAGGCTGTGCTTCGACGATCAAAAAACAGCGATCCAGGGCCAGATGGCATAAGATACGACTGACATCAATAGGTGTACCGACAATGAGCTAGAGAAACTAGCAGACATGTACAACAACAGTATAGGGAGTGCTAGCATCAAGGAGGAGTGGTTACACAGCTATCTGATTCCCTTGCCGAAGCCTGGCAAAGACCACACAAAAATTCAGGGATATCGAGTTATAACCATGCAGAATACAATAGGCAAGCTGCTGGAGAAGGTAATTGCCAGGAAAATATCAAGCCAGCTAGAGAGGCAAGGTGTTTTCCCACCTACCCTGGGTGGGTACTATCCAAAAAGAGAAACCTGGATCAATGCAGCAGTTTTTGCCCATGATGTCTATGAAGGTTTCCACTCAGGCATTGAAACCTTTGCTGCAGCGATTGATCTTGAGGACGCGTACAACAGAGTACCATTGGATTTTTAATGCTTCAGCTTCTTGAACTCAAAATAAGTCCATTCCTCCTTAGTTGGATCGCTGCAGCCCTCTTCCAACGGAAAGTAGTTTTTAGATGTGGCAGTTGGACTTCGGAACCAACAACAATATATCCTGGCCTACCACAGGGATCACCATTATCTCCGGTACTGTTCAACGCCTACACATGTGAGAATCACCAGTGAGCAGATCACTGGACCTGGTAGGACATTGTCATATGCCGACGATGTTTTAGTGTATCGTCAGGGTAAGGATAGAGATCAGGTTGCTGTGGAACTACAAACCGAACTCAATCGCATAAGTACTTGGTGTGTTGAAGCTGGGGCAATGGTCAACCCAACAAAGGCAACAGTGACTTGGTTCTCGTTGAATAATCATATTGTCAACACTCCAACACCAACTGTAAAGCTGTGTTCAGAGACGGTGGAAAGAACGCAGGCAATGAATTACCTGGGGATACGGTTTGATCGAAGCCTTGCTTATAATGAGCACATAGACCAGGTGATAACAAAGGCCAAGCGGGGTTTGGCTGCGATGCGGGTGATGGCGGCAGCAAACTGTGAGCAGCGCCATCTATGTCTTCTATACGAGGGGCTGGTCATGTCTGTTTTTGAGTATGCAATGGCAATCCTGACTCTCAGCCGTAAGCAGATAGAAAGGATGGAAAGGATACAGAATGAAGCTATGCGCATTATTCTTGGATGTACAAGAGATACAGCATGCAGGGCGATGCACTACCTTCTTGATTTTCCAACCATTGAAGACAGACTACAAATTTGCAGAGCACACGCCTACCTCAGAGTTAACGCAAACACACAACATCCACTGCATAGTGAAATTATGAAGGTGAAGGGCAAGCAGGTTAAAAAGAGGACGGCCGTGGATGGGTCAAGCCGAAGACGTTTTTCAACGAATGTGTTCACTTGAAGACTTAGAACCTGGCGAGGAGTGGGTACTAGTACCAACAGATTTCTGTACATCTTTTTCAGTTTGCATCCAACTAGACAGAAAATGCAAACAAGAAAATCCGGCTGTTGTGGAGCCAGAAGTACAAGCGTTGATTTTTGAGAATTCGCTAGACGGTGATGCTGTCATTTACACAGATGGGTCGGTCATCCAACATGTGAGAAGCTCATGGGCCTTTACGGCTCAGGCCGGAGGGAGAATTGTGAAGGAGGACTCTGGTGCTTTTTCTGAGACCACAAGTAGCCTGACTATGGAAGTCATGGCAGTAAGTAAAGCAATAACATGGCTCGAGACACTGACATTCACTAAGGCATGTTTCCTTAGCGACTCAGTGAGCATGCTCAAGAGGATAGAGATGGGGTGGATCCGAAGAGAATGGTTGCTGTCTCTGGAGCGGTCTCGGCTGGCAAAGATTAGTTTCATTTTCATGCCAGGGCATGCGGGAGTACAAGGAAATGAGCAGGCTGACAAGCTCGCAGGTAAGGCTACAGTGGAGGACGGACGCGCCATGGACCAGGCTGACATTCTGAATGCTCTACGAGAAGTAAGACTGTTGCGAGAACCAAGTGATGACTGTGAATCTACAACCATGGCCAGACTGTGAGAACAGCAAATTAAAACAGGGGTGGCCAAACAAGAACACTACACAGAAAGCCAAAGAAGACTGATAAACCAGCACAGAACTGGTGTCGTTAGCCGCTACATGCTGCAAGATTTTCTGAGGAGGGATCTGAGCACTTATGGACTGAATAGTTCGATGTGCAATGAGGATGATCTGTCGACTAACTAACTAACACGCAGACACCATGAAATCAACCACCTGAGAGCATAGACAGTCTCAGTGAGGCATGTCTAGAGGTTTATTTTATTGTGATATGTTTTCATGAGCTTCATCACAAAAAGCAACCATAATCTCACCACAGATAACTACCAATCAGCTAAGCGATCTCTCTCTCAAGACAAAAACTAACTTACTGACAATTGACACAACCTCAGACCATACATTTTATTATTTGAAGATGTTACAGATTTACCAGGAATAAAGCATATTTGTGTTAATTTTACCTAATATTCTTTTCATATTTTCTAAATGTAAGCGTGCACCCTTCTCCGTGGCAAGAGGCTTGTGAACGCGGTTCATGAGCCGCTCACCAGGCGTTTGAAACGCAGCTGTGACCGATTTGGGAGCAGACCATGTCGTGTTGTGTTATAACGTGTTGGTATGGGAGCCGGTTGTTCAGAAAGCAATGGCAAACTACTAACATAAATCTGCCAAGACATCAACAACAGGAGTGCTGGTGTTGACAGTGATGTCATGTAAATATGATATGCAAAACAACAAGTGTGCACTCACATGTTAAGTGTCAGAAATATGTTCCCCTGCATATTTAACAGAGGAATCAACTATATACTCACCAAGAGGGGAATTGTCAGGGAGGTGACCTGTACCATCTAGTTGTTTTCTCATAAATTTTCACTTGAAAGCAAAGACCTCTTTCCTGCTTCTGGGAAACCAAATACAGCTTAAACTACATTTTCTACCAGCCACTTCTAGGCTGTTTCATGAGTATCTGTGGATTTGCCTGTAATCACAGCCAAATGCTGCATTTGTCCCAAGTTTTCTCAACTGGATTTGGAGTGCCGGGAATGTGAACTTATACCTACCAGTGAAGACCTTTGTGAGTTAAACAATACCAACAACAGTTACTGATTGCTAGGAGTGATGCCACAGTAACCTAGTCATGCTCATAAATTCTCAGTCTGCCCCACATATATTAAAGTGTATGGCTGCTAACTACCTCCACTGTCCACTTTTATATGAGTTAAGAAACTTACGGATATGATGAAGTCAGCGACAGCAGCCAGTAAGTTGGCACATCGACGGATGTACACAAAGTAGGCCATTGTGACAAACACGGTGGAGGCTTTCAGATGGTGCTGTTCATCCACAAGGACGTGAGTCAAGAAGGTGAAGAACAGCATCTGTACACAAATCAGGAGTTGTAGAAATATACCAGTTACATTACAGGCATGCACAGGTATAATAATCAACTAATATGATATTATGATTCAACAGTAACATGATACAAACATATAATGGTAGCCCTGTGGCAGATAATATGATTAGGGCATGAAATGGTAAAGCTTCACATATTCTAGGTTACAGCATAATGAGGTAGGATGGCCAGTTCTCTACTAACTAACATATAAGTGCAACATTAAAGGTTAGTTGCATATCCTTTATAGGACACTGCAGTCAACACCAGCATTATTTATTTCTGTTGTGATCCCTTGGCAAGTTTACGTTCAGTAGTTTGCCATTGCTTTCTGAATGACAGACACCATACCACTTTGTAAATGGCTAACGCAATGTGATCTGCTGTAAAATCAACCGCAGCTGTGTTTCGAGCGCAGGTATACAGGATTACGAACTGCGTCCGTAACCCCTTCGCCCAGTTGGCTTTGCTACGTGAATAGCAATGGCTTCTGCTAACTTAAAAATTCACCAATTTTGTGTGTTAAACATAGAAATGCATTGTCTCTATCAATCACATGACAAGTTTCCAAAATATTCCACACTGTTGATGACGAGGGTAATTTCCAGTGTGTAGATTTTTACTAGGTTACCAGTCTTCTTTTTTTATTATTCTGTCTATCCAACTGGGTATGTGTTTTACCACTCTATTGTTCAACTGCCTCTCAGTTCTGCCAATGTAGATAGACTGGCTGCTACATTGAAACTGACAGGCTTATACAAAACAGGTTCTTTGACTTCTGCTTTCACAGTTTTACTATATGCTGAACTTTTTCTGTAATATACATAGGATTAGGTATAGAACAAGATGTCAGGCAAGGAGTTTTGCAAAATATTCTTCATGTCTTTATTATTCAAACTAACATATCAGCAGTAACATATTACAGCAACATTAACATATTTCAGCCACTTCTATACTTCAACACTTACCCAAAAGACTGCTCCTGTCCAGGCAAAAGTAAGGAAAGTTTTAAACAAGTCGGATTTAAATATGGCTGCTAATTCTTTCTTGCGTATGTCACAAATGCGATTTTTGAAAGCTTCTTCCCAGGCATACAATTTCAAGACCTGCAAATCACAGAAAATGATTGAGAGAAACTGTTGCAACTATAAGATCCACAGGGAACATAATGTATGATGGTATGATGATGATGTCAACTGTATTACATTGAATGCATTGTACTGTTTTATTTTCTGCTTCTGCCTTTTATCCCCCAATAGAGCATAGTCATGCAAGCAACTCATGCCAGGCCCTCCTCCTTTGCCATATCCAGTAGCTTTGTCTTTAAGTCTCTTCTCTGTGTGTTTCTAAGAGAACAGATTCCTTTCATCTTAGTTGGCTGAGTTATTTTACTTCCATTTCTTTAGATTTATTCATGGTTGTTTAGATTCTGCAGCTACTGCTTTCTACAGGAGTGGGATGGCCAGTCCCACAGTACGTCCAACTTGGGCATACATTTGTGTAAGGATTGCTTCCTCTAGACAGACTCTATCACGGGTAACAGGCTCTATCTACCAGTTGGTGGGTTCTCTTTCCTATCAAGTTTACCAGCAGTCTTATGACTGCTCTTTGCAATTTGCAATTGCCATGGGATTTTTTATGTGCACATAAGGCCTCCTGTTTTTGCCCTTATCTGATAAGGAAAAGGTGTCCTATCTTACTACCCAAGAAATCAGGACCTGATACAAATGATTCTTGGAAAAATGCCCAGCCCTGTGTTGGGAATGAACCCAGCACATTATGAACCTGAATCAACATCATAACCCCCCCCAGCCATTGGTTCCCCCCTCCCCAACCCCATTCTGGAATGGTGGTGACAATAGAACATATGTGTGTGTGTGTGTGTGTGTGTGCGTGCGTGCGTGCATGCGTGCGTGCATGCGTGAGAGAGAGAGAGAGGAGAGAGAGAGAGAGAGAGAGAGAGAGAGAGAGAGAGAGAGAGAGAGAGAGAGAGAGAGAGAGAGAGAGAGAGAGAGAGAGAGTGGCACCTTGCAGTCTTGACAGACCAAAGTATGTGAGTTGGAATGTGGCCAATATTCGATCACAATGCCTGGGCAGAGCTTCAGAGAAACATGTGGTGCCCAAACGACATATTCCCTCTCTCGGCCTAATTTTGTGTTTTCCAGAGGAATGAGTAACCAATACGTCTGGCACAAGGTAGGCTGCAGACGCTGGCGGCACAACGTCAAACCTCCGAGACCTTGCCACCATGAGCAGGTGGCGAGTGATGGCCAGACACTGGAACCAAGGGACCTGGCTTAGAGGCGTTCAGACAAGTTCCACAGGTGAGGGCCTCGTACGCGCTCGGACCATAAGGACGCGCACATCTGTCAATCACAAGTGTCCGGACCTGTGTAAAGCGTGCACTATCGTCAGACTCTCTGCCTGACCTTAGCGGACCCCACGACCAGCGGGAATAGGCCCACCGGAGATACCGCAGGAGGTATTGCTCGTCTATTGCAAGCAAATCTCCCATCCTTCCACTGTGCGGATCTCGTGACTGGCGAAAATAGGCCCGCCAGAGATATTGTTCGTCTGCTGCGGACAAATCTCTACCGCGACTGAATAAGTAAAGAAACGATAAAAAACGATTAAATCAGTCGAGTTTCCTTAGATGACAAGATCCTACTTGGATAACTGTGGCAATTCTAGAGCTAATACACTTGACTATAGTCCGACTTTGTGAAGACACATGAAGGATGTAGCATAGGTGGGAGCGCAAGCGCAATTGAAATTCCACTACTTTTATCGTTTCTTTATCGTTTTATCGTTTCTTATATATATATATATAAATATTTGCTAAACTGCCAAATTATTATGTTTAATTCCTGTCTCAATTGCCCAACGACTCTACTTATTATTTTAATTAATAATGTCCCAGTTATTAGTTTAATTCACTCTGTCTTAGCTGTTTCTGTCATGCTGGACAACTTAACAATAAAGCGCACCAGAATTGAAATTAACTCTGTGCCTTAGAGAAAACAAAAGTCTGTTATGACACCTGCCAGATATATATATATATATCTGGCAGGTGTCATAGCAGACTTTTGTTTTTTCTAAGGCACAGAGTTAACTGGAGGTGAAAAGTTCAATTTCAAATATATATCTAACAATAAAAAATATAACTAAGATTAATAAGAAAAAACAATTATGGATAACTGATGAAATCTTGAGTAAAAAGTCTCAAAGAAAGAAAGAAAGAAAAGAACACTCCATAGTATATAGTAATAGATAGAGAAATATGTCACATGTGCAGAGTTGCCAAAGAGAAGTGGCTGCAGAACCACTGCAAAGAAATAAGAGGATCTGGAAATAAAACACAACTCGAAAGAATTACATGAACATATAAAAAGATTAACAAAGAAGAAAAATAATATAACAGGAAACGGTTGTATCAGAGGAAAAAATGGAGAAATTATAATTAATAACACTGACATAATAAAAAGATGGACAGAGTACACAGAAGATTTATTCTGGGACAAAGGAGTCAATAGACCAACATTGTATAATACTCAAGATGGACCAAAAATATTAATGGCTGAAGTAGAAAAGGCTATTAAAAAGATGAAAGAAGAAAAGGCTGCAGGTCCTGACAAGATAACAACAGAGATGATAAAATCCTTATCCAGCTTTGGCATTGAAATTATCACAGAATTATGTAATGATATATATAATACCGGGTATATCACCAAGGATTTGAAAACATCCATTTTCATCACATTACCGAAGAAGCCAAAAGCTGTTGAGTGTGAGGATTTCAGATACAGAACTATTAGCTTAATGAGCCACATAACTAAGATACTACTCAAGGTCATACAAGAAAGAATTCAACATAAAATAGATGAGGAAGTAGCTGAAGAACAATTTGGGTTCCGCAAAAATAGCGGCACCAGAGAAGCAATTATCTGTTTGAGGATGTTAATTGAAAAATATATAGAAGTTCAAAAAAGTATATATGTTTGTTTTATAGACTACAAGAAAGCTTTTGATAAAGTACAACATGAATGACTAATTACTATATCTTGACTTAGATACAGGAGTAGACGGAAAGGACATCAGACTTATTAGTAACTTGTACTGGGAACAAGTGGCGTCTATTAAATGCGGTAATAACTATTCGTTGCCTATAGAGATAAAAAGAGGAGTACGGCAGGGACGTATCCTGTCCCCAAGCCTCTTCAACCTATACACAGAAAGAATTTTTAAACAAGTTGAAATGCCTGAACTCAACATCAATGGAAGAATCATAAACAATCTTAGATATGCTGACGATACCGTGTTACTAGCAGAAAGTGAGCAAGAGTTGCAAGACCTAGTGGAAGAAGTAAACAGGCACAGTGCAGAATGTGGCTTAGATATTTTTTTTTTTTTGCATATCCTTTACAGGACATTGCTGTCAACACCAGCATCTTTCAGCTGTATGTTGATTTCTTGGCAAGATTACACTCAGTAGTTTGCCATTGCTTTCTGAGCGGCCGGCTCACATACCCCGTAAGATACCGATGCGATTCGAACCACTGCTGATTCTCACCGCCATCACGTTACCCACGAGAGTATACGAGATTACGGAGAAAAGTCTTAACCTCTAAGCCACGAAGCCGGCTGGCTTAGATATTAACATCCAAAAATACAAAAACTATGATAATTAGCAGTTAAAAGGAAAGATCATCAATGAACATCACAGTAAACAGGCAGATACTAGAACAAGTAACAAGTTTCTCTTATCTTGGACATATAATAACAGATGATGGCAAAAGTGAAATGGAAATCAAAAAGAGAATAGGAATGGCCAAAAATGCTTTCAATGGCATGAAATCAGTATTAACATCTAGAGAGATTAATAACGCATTAAAAATGAGAATTGTCAAATGCTACATATATTCAACGCTATTGTATGGCGCATAAACCTGGACACTGAAAAAGCAACTAGAAAGTTGCATAGAAGCCCTGGAGATGTGGATATACAGACGAATAGGTCGTAGTTCATGGAAACAAAAACAATCAAATGCAGAGGTCCTAGAAAAACTGGGAATGAAGAGAGTTGATGAAAGAAATAAAGAGGAGGCAAGTGAAATATTTTGGCCACGTTAAAAGACATGATATGCTTATAAAAACCATACTGGAAGGCAAGGTTGAGGGCAAGCGAGCAAGAGGTAGACAACGATTCAAGTGGGAGGATAACATCAAGAGATGGACGAACATCAGCCTGACAGAATGTACAGTTAAGGCGAGAGACTGAGAGTTCTGGAGATCCATTGCAGCCAATCTTCATTATGGAGACGGCACCTGACTGACTGATTCATTTCCTGGTGAATTAAGTGTTCAGAAGAACTACTAACAGAAACTATACAGGGAAACGAACAAAAGGTCAGTCACATAATGTTGTAAGAAAAATGAAACTAGCCGGTGATAGAGTTGAAGTAGTGTGTTTAAACTGCTGAGCACCAGTCATTGTTCAATACATTTTCCAATACAATGGGGGAATTTCAAAACACCATGGGGACATTTTAAAACACCATGGGGACATTTTAAAATAGCTAACAAGATAACACTGGAAACAAACTAAATTCATGGAAACAAACTAAATTCATGGAAACAAACTAAAGTCGTCATGGAAACAAACTAAATTCATGGAAACAAACTAAAGTCGTCATGGAAACAAACTAAAGTCGTCATGGAAACAAACTAAATTCATTGAAACAAACTAAAGTCATGGAAACAAACTAAATTCATGGAAACAAACTGAAGTCATGGAAACAAACTAAATTCATGGAAACAAACTAAATTCATGGAAACAAACTAAAGTCATGGAAACAAACTAAAGTCATGGAAACAAACTAAATTCATGGAAACAAACTAAATTCATGGAAACAAACTAAATTCATGGAAACAAACTAAATTCATGGAAACAAACTAAAGTCATGGAAACAAACTAAATTCATGAAAACAAACTAAAGTCGTCATGGAAACAAACTAAATTCATGGAAACAAACTAAAGTCATGGAAACAAACTAAAGTCATGGAAACAAACTAAATTCAAATTCATGGAAACAAACTAAAGTCATGGAAACAAACTAAAGTCATGGAAACAAACTAAAGTCATGGAAACAAACTAAAGTCATGGAAACAAATTAAATTCAAATTCATGGAAACAAACTAAAGTCATGGAAACAAACTGAAGTCATAGAAACAAACTAAAGTCATGGAAACAAACTAAATTCATGGAAACAAACTAAATTCATGGAAACAAACTAAAGTCATGGAAACAAACTAAATTCATGGAAACAAACTAAAGTCATGGAAACAAACTAAATTCATGGAAACAAACTAAAGTCATGGAAACAAACTAAAGTCATGGAAACAAATTAAATTCAAATTCATGGAAACAAACTAAAGTCATGGAAACAAACTAAAGTCATGGAAACAAACTAAAGTCATGGAAACAAACTAAAGTCATGGAAACAAATTAAATTCAAATTCATGGAAACAAACTAAAGTCATGGAAACAAACTGAAGTCATAGAAACAAACTAAAGTCATGGAAACAAACTAAATTCATGGAAACAAACTAAATTCATGGAAACAAACTAAAGTCATGGAAACAAACTAAAGTCATGGAAACAAACTAAAGTCATGGAAACAAACTAAATTCATGGAAACAAACTAAAGTCATGGAAACAAACTAAAGTCATGGAAACAAACTATATTCATGGAAACAAACTAAAGTCGTCATGGAAACAAACTAAATTCATGGAAACAAACTAAATTCATGGAAATAAACTAAAGTCATGGAAACAAATTAAATTCAAATTCATGGAAACAAACTAAAGTCATGGAAACAAACTAAAGTCATAGAAACAAACTAAATTCATGGAAACAAACTAAAGTCATGGAAACAAACTAAAGTCATGGAAACAAACTAAAGTCATGGAAACAAAATAAATGTAAACAACTAATAAATTGCTGGGAAGTCGTCAGTGCAATTAAACTGTTTAAACATGAGAAAAACCTGTTGCAGAATCCAAATACCGAGTGAAGAGGAATTATAAGGATACAAAGTCATATTTGGAAGTCGCAGTAGCGCAGTGGTTAGCAAGCTTGCCTGTTGACCCAGAAGTACCATTATCAAATCTCCATCAAAGTGAGGAATATTTGTTTAATGATCTGGGCTCCCATGTTGACCCAGTCTAAAAGTGGTGGGAAACAAGCAGGCGGACAGATTGGCTGCGTCTGCACTGCTCGGTGAGGTATTGGTGTATGGTAAGGGAGATGTGGTTGGGGCCCTTTGAGATCTTGAGTATTGTATAGAGGAAAATAAGACACCTGATGATGCTGCTGGTGTTATCTCTTTATGTGCCTGAAATTTCTTGTGAAACCTTGATCTCATTCTCTATTCAATACTATTTTTTTAAAAGCTTCTTTATTTTTCACTACGTCTTCCCGTGATATTTACCCCAATTTACCTATATATTCACATTTCAACAGTATTTATTCTGTCTACCAACAGCTTGCTCAAAGTCCATGACTCTGCACCATATAACAATGTAGAATATACCAGAATATACATAGTAGCTCATTACTCTGTTTTCACCCATAAGATAATTGATTGCTAAAATATTTTGTATGCTGCACAATATAACTTTTGCTATTTCAATACTTAACTTGATTTCAGTTTTATACATGCCATCAGGGAATTCTACAGATCAGAGTCAAAGAATGACACCAAGGACAAAGAACTGTCAAGATGAACGAAAGCCTATGGAGTTGGCAAAGCACATGATGATATTACGTTCATCTGTTCAACTACCTTGCCATGTATTTATTATGTGTGGGTGGGTGCATGTTTTGTGTGTAGGGAGGTGCGGGATATGTTGAGTTGGCGGGAATATGTGTGTGTGGGTGTTGGATATGTGGTTGGGGGATGTGTGTTTGGCTGAGTGGTTGGGGTGTGTGGGTGGGTGGTGGAGGATATGTGGGTGGGTGAATGTTGTAGGTTATGTGATGGCTGGAGGATGTGTGCGTGTGGGTGGGGAGATATGTGAAGGTGGGGGGATGTGTGGGTGTGGTGGGTGGGAGATGTGTGTGTGTGGGTGGGGAGATGGTGTATGTGGGGGGGTGTGTGGAATGTGTGGGTTGGGGGATGGGTGGATGGATGGGGGCATGTATGTGCCTGTGGGTATGTGTTTGGTTGGGTGATGGATGTGTGTGTGTCTGGGACACGTGGATGGATAGGGGATGGGGGATTTGTCTCATAACATGGTAACATGTATTGTTTATGTTTACAACATTCATTTGACAATGGTTTTTTTTTCCTATATGAATGCACTATGCACTGATGAACGAAAGATGAGTGATTGGAAGGGCCGAATGTAAGACGGGCCTGCATGCCCAATTTGTTACCCTTTGAAAATAAAGTTCGTTCGTTTGTTTATTATACATTACAAGAACTCTACATTTTTTATTAAGATATTACACTAGCACATAATACAAATAAGTGACTCAACCTTAATTCCACTTAAGACTTGAGAAGCGATCTTCATTCTCTCATCTGCATATTTCTTCAGCTGTCTGTCATAGTGAGATTGCTTACTTGTTGTGAAGGCCTTGATAATAATCAGCACACCCATTGTAGCCAGGCCTGACAAAGACAATATGTACTGACATATAGATAAGTGTATAGGATTGAGCATGAAGGTATGAAGGCAGGTGTGTGTGTGTGTGTATTTAATGATGTTCCAGCTCTCTCTCTCTCTCTCTCTCTCTCTCGTCATGATGGTACAGTCTAAAACACACATGTATAGGAGTAAGCATGAAGGTATGAAGGCAGGTGTGTGTTTGTGTGTATATAATGATGCTTCAGCTCTCTCTCTCTCTCTCTCTCATCATGATGGTAGTCTAAAACAAACATATACGAGTGAGCATGAAGATATGAAGGCAGGTGTGTGTTTTTGTGTATATAATGACGCTCCAGCTCTCTCTCTCTCTCTCAAAATAAAGTCTGTTCGTTTGTTCGTTCGTTCTCTCGTCATGATGGTACTGTCTAAAACAAATATATAGGAGCATGAAGGTATGAAGGCAGGTGTGTGTTTGTGTATATATAATGATGCTCCAGCTCTCTCTCCCTCTCCTTGTCAGTGTATATGTGTGTGTAAATTGTGGGAGTTTGTTCATACAAGTTTCAGTGATTATGTGAGACAGCATGTGTCTAGATGTGTGGGTGTGTATGTGGGGGGTCTGTATGTGTGGGTGGGGGATGTGTGTGGGAGATGTATGTGTGGAGCGGTTGTGAGTGGGAGATGTGTGTGGGTGGATGGGGGATGTGTGGTGGATGATGGATGTGTGTGTGGGTGAGGGATATGTGGGTGGGGATGTGTATGGGGGGACATGTGTGTGTGTGTTGGGGATGTGTATATGGGTGGGGTGATTGTGAGAGTGGAGATGTGTGTGGGTGAGGGGTGTGTGGCAGATGTGTGATTGGTTGTGGGATTTGCGGGTGGGTAAAGGATGTATGTGAGGGTGAGGGATGTGTGTTTGGCTGGATGTTTGGAGTGTGCGAGTGTGGGTGAGTAGATGGGAGAGGTATGTATTGATGGGTGCGGATGTGTGGGTGTGAGTGACTGAGTGGATGGATGTGTGTGGGGAATGAGTGTATGGGTGGGGAATGTGTGTGTGGGTGGGAAGATGTGTGTGGGTGGGGGATGTGTGTGGAGATATATATATATGGTGGGGTGTGAGTGGGTGGGAGGTGTTTTTGAGGATTGGAGTTGTGTTGTTGGATGGGAATGTGTGTGTGGGTGGGTATGTGTGGGTGGGTATGTGTGGGTGGTGGTGTGTGGTTAAGGGATGGGTAGGTAGAGGATGTGTGGGTGACTGGAGGATGTGTGGGTGACTGGAGGATGTGTGGGTTGGTGAGTGTGTGTAGTTTGGGGGATGTGTGTGGGGGTTCGGGATGTGTGGGTGGGTTGTGAGAGATTGTGTGGGTGGGGATTGTGCAAGTGGGGGAAATTTGGGTGGGTGAGGGTTTTGTGTGTGGGTAGGTGTGGGATGTGTGGGTTGGCGGGGATATGTGTGGGTGGGGGATGTGTTTGGCTGGGTGATGGGGGTATGTGAGTGTGCGGTGGAGTATATGTGGGTGGGTGAGTGTTGGTGGGTGGAGGATGTGTGTGTGGGTGGGGAGATGTGTGTGGGTGGGTGGGTGCATGTATGTGTGCCTGTGGGTGTGTGAGTGAGAGGGGATGTGTGTGGGGGATGTGTGATGAGTGGGAGATGTGGGTGTGGGATGTGTGATGAGTGGGAGATGTGGGTGTGGGATGTGAGGGATGGATGGATGGGTGGGAGCATGTATGTGTGCCTGGGGGTGTGTGTGTAGTCAGGTGGGGGATGTGTGTGTGTGGGTGGATGGATGGTTAGGTGGAAGGGTGGGGATGTGTCTCATAACAAGCTAATATGCATTGTTTTTGTTTACATCCTTTTTACAATGTATTTTTTTGTCCAATGTGAATGTATTATGCACTATTGGTGAACGAAAGATGAGTGATTGGAAGGGCCGAATGTAAGACGAGCCTGCATGCCCAATTTGTTACCCTTTGAAAATAAAGTCTGTTCGTTCGTTCGTTCTCTCCCTCTCGTCATGATGGTACAGTCTGTTGTTTGTCCATCAAGAATGATGATGACCATTCATTTCATCCAGTGGGGTTGAAGGTGTGGAGCCATGGGTTCTAAGATGGCTGATAAGGCCTATTTTGGCTCAAAATGTTCTTTGACAATATGGGCAAAGAATGCTTGACGTCTCTGGAGGAGGATTTCCTGCAGTGGTTTTTCTGTCCTGCCTTTTCTTCATAGCTCTTGCAGTCCTGGTTGCCTTGCATATGACTGCACCTTTGCGTAATGATGCACGCCACGAATTTCGGTCTCTGGCTGCAGCCTCCCAGGTGTCATGATGAATTCCAAAAGCATTCAGTGAAATTTTCAGAGTGTCTTTAAAACGTTTCCTCTGGCCACCTTGGGAGCGTTTACCACAACGCAGTTCGCTGTAAAAAATTCGTTTAGGGAGCCTGTGATCTGGCATGCGAGTCAAGTGACCAGCCCAGCGAATCTGATTCTTCATCAGTAGAGTGTGGATACTGGGCATGGATGCTCTTTCTAGGACTTCAGTGTCTGGAATCTTGTCTTGCCATTTAATCTTCAGTAGCTTCCTTAGGCAGACTGTGTGGAAGTGGTTTAATTTCCTAGCGTGTCGCTGATAAACAGTCCAGGTTTCACAAGCATATAGCAGTGTGGATAATACAACTGCTTTGTAGACTTTTAGCTTTGTTTGCAGGCTTATTCCAGTTCTGTCCCATACATTCTTGTACAGTCTGCCAAAGGCTGCACTGGCCTTGGAGATTCTTGCATTCACTTCGTCATCGATTGTGGCAGCTTGTGACACGGTGCTGCCAAGATAGGTGAATTTGTCCACAACACTTAGTCTATGATCATTCACTTTGATATTTGGCACAGTGTGATTATTCCCTGGAGCTGGCTGGTACATAACTACAGTCTTCTCCAAGTTGATATTGAGCCCAAAGTTGGCACAGGCATGTGAGAAAGCTGAAACATTATGTTGCATGTCCGTCTCTGAGTTGGCGTATAGAGCGCAATCATCATCAAACAGGAGCTCTCTGACGGTGCCGCTGTTAATTTTGGTTTTAGCTTTCAGCCTTCTGAGATTGAATAACTTTCCATCCATACGGTAGTTGATGTCTATTCCAATGTCGTCGTTCTCGAAGGCATTCATCAACATGGCTGAAAACATGAGGCTGAACAGTGTTGGTGCCAGGACACATCCTTGCTTCACTCCATTGGTGACAGGAAAGGGTTCAGACAGTTCACCATTTTCCTGTACTCTTGCCTGCATGCCGTCATGAAATAGCCGCACTATTTGGACAAACTTTCGTGGACAGCCATATTTTGCCATAATCTTCCACAGTCCTTCTCTGCTGACTGTATCAAAAGCCTTGGTAAGGTCAATGAAAGTGGAGAACATTTCGCAGTTCTGTTCCTGACATTTCTCTTGCAGCTGCCTTGCAGCGAAAATCATGTCAACAGTTCCACGTTCTTTTCTGAAGCCACATTGACTCTCAGGAAGAAGACCTTGATCGAGATGGGCTGTGAGGCGATTGAGAAGAATTCTGGCGAGTATCGTCCCTGCAATTGAAAGCAAGGAGATGCCTCGGTGATTGTCACAGGATTGGCGGTTTCCTTTACGTTTGTAAAGGTGGACTATTGACGCGTCCTTAAAATCTTGTGGCATGGTCTCATTCATCCATATGTTTGTGAAGACTTGGTGAAGCTGCTCTGTTAGGACCGGCCCACCTGCCTTGTATATCTCTGCTGGGATGGAGTCAGGACCAGGTGCCTTGCCGCTGGAGAGTTGCTGGATGGCTTTGTTTATTTCCACTATGGTTGGCAGGTCATCAAGAGTCTCATTGGTGGGAACTTGAGGAAGGCAGTTGATGGTTTCATCATCGAAGAAGGAAGCTGCATTTAAGATTTTGCTGAAATGCTCTGCCCAGCGTTGGAGGATTTCTTTCTTATCGGTGACCAATGTTCCTCCATCTGCACTGAGGAGGGGAACTATGCCTGGTGATGAAGGACCATAGACCGCTTTCAGTGAGTCGTAGAAGTTTTTCATATCATGTCTGTCAGCAAAGCCCTGAATTTCATCAGCTTTGCTGCTCAGCCAGGAGTCCCGCATGTGCCGAAGTTTCTGCTGCACTACTCTCTGAATGTTCTTGAAAGCATCTTTTTTTGATGTTGACTTTGGGTCATTCAAATGTGCCTTGAGGAGAAGATGTTTCTCGGCCAGCAATTGGTTGATGTCTTCGGAATTTTCATCAAACCAGTCTTTATGCTTTCGGGGGGCTGGACCCAGGATTTCCATAGCAGTGTTGTAAATTATGTCCTTTGGGGCTCTCCATTCTGTTTCTGTATCCTGTTTAGCTTCAGCATTGGGCTTGAGGCGGTCTTCCAGCATATTTTCAAACGACTGCTGCATTTTCTTGCTGTTTAGGCGGGTGACATTTAGCTTTGTTTGCATTTTCGCCCCTTGAGGACGCCGTGGTGGCCTGATGTGGATGTTCATTTTCGAGACAATGAGACGATGGTCTGTCCAACATTCGGCACCACACATGGATTTTGTCACTCGAACGTCTTGTCTGTCACTCCTCCTGACGATGACATAGTCAATGAGGTGCCAGTGTTTCGAGCGAGGGTGCATCCACGATATCCTATTTCTCATGGGGAGACGGAAAATTGTGTTCGTAATCAGGAGATCATGTTCGGCACATGTCTGAAGGAGGCGGAGTCCATTGCTGTTACAATTTCCGACTCCATGCTTTCCAATAATGCCACTCTCCATTCTGTTTCTGTATCCTGTTTAGCTTCAGCATTGGGCTTGAGGCGGTCTTCCAGCATATTTTCAAACGACTGCTGCATTTTCTTGCTGTTTAGGCGGGTGAAATTTAGCTTTGTTTGCATTTTCGCCCCTTGAGGACGCCGTGGTGGCCTGATGTGGATGTTCATTTTCGAGACAATGAGACGATGGTCTGTCCAACATTCGGCACCACACATGGATTTTGTCACTCGAACGTCTTGTCTGTCACTCCTCCTGACGATGACATAGTCAATGAGGTGCCAGTGTTTCGAGCGAGGGTGCATCCACAATGTCCTATTTCTCATGGGGAGACGGAAAATTGTGTTCGTAATCAGGAGATCATGTTCGGCACATGTCTGAAGGAGATGGAGTCCATTGCTGTTACAATTTCCGACTCCATGCTTTCCAATAATGCCACTCTCCATTCTGTTTCTGTATCCTGTTTAGCTTCAGCATTGGGCTTGAGGCGGTCTTCCAGCATATTTTCAAACGACTGCTGCATTTTCTTGCTGTTTAGGCGGGTGACATTTAGCTTTGTTTGCATTTTCGCCCCTTGAGGACGCCGTGGTGGCCTGATGTGGATGTTCATTTTCGAGACAATGAGACGATGGTCTGTCCAACATTCGGCACCACACATGGATTTTGTCACTCGAACGTCTTGTCTGTCACTCCTCCTGACGATGACATAGTCAATGAGGTGCCAGTGTTTCGAGCGAGGGTGCATCCACGATGTCCTATTTCTCATGGGGAGACGGAAAATTGTGTTCGTAATCAGGAGATCATGTTCGGCACATGTCTGAAGGAGGCGGAGTCCATTGCTGTTACAATTTCCGACTCCATGCTTTCCAATAATGCCACTCTCCATTCTGTTTCTGTATCCTGTTTAGCTTCAGCATTGGGCTTGAGGCGGTCTTCCAGCATATTTTCAAACGACTGCTGCATTTTCTTGCTGTTTAGGCGGGTGACATTTAGCTTTGTTTGCATTTTCGCCCCTTGAGGACGCCGTGGTGGCCTGATGTGGATGTTCATTTTCGAGACAATGAGACGATGGTCTGTCCAACATTCGGCACCACACATGGATTTTGTCACTCGAACGTCTTGTCTGTCACTCCTCCTGACGATGACATAGTCAATGAGGTGCCAGTGTTTCGAGCGAGGGTGCATCCACGATGTCCTATTTCTCATGGGGAGACGGAAAATTGTGTTCGTAATCAGGAGATCATGTTCGGCACATGTCTGAAGGAGGCGGAGTCCATTGCTGTTACAATTTCCGACTCCATGCTTTCCAATAATGCCACTCCAAGAGGTGGTGTCCGTGCCTACTCTGGCATTGAAATCCCCAAGGAGTATAAGTTTGTCTCCTTTGGGAACAGATGTTAATACATTGTGCAGGTCCTCATAGAACTTGTTCTTGACATCATCTTCGTTGGTCATAGTTGGTGCGTAGACACTCACAATGGTTGCGTGCTCCTTCCATTCAGCAGAGGCAACTTCATGGTCATGAGCCTGTCGTTTATAGCCTTTGGAAATCCAGCTAATTTGCCGACTAGGGCCGACTTAATGGCAAATCCCACTCCGGATTGGCGTCTTTCCTCGCTTTTCCTTCCCCTCCAGAAAAATGTGTAGCCAGCACCAATTTCACAGATTTGGCCTTCTTCTGCAAGTCGTGTCTCGCTCAAGGCTGCAATGTCGATGTTGTACCTGCCCAGCTCTCTCCCAATCAGTGCTGTTCGTCTCTCTGGACCCGACGCGCCGTCTCTGTCAAGTAGGGTGCGTACATTCCAAGTTCCAATTGTTAAGGGAATATGGTTTACTCTTTTAGCTTTGCTTGTTTTATCTTTCTTTGTATGTCGACCGCAGTTAGGGTACCCACCAACCGCGGCTAGCTGGTTAGGTAGTGATGAAGCAGACAATGTTTAGGGCACCTTTTCTAGCCCCTTCCTCATGCTATGGAGGTGAGCAGTGTGTTCCTATAGAGGGCTGCTCAGTCGCTCAGGGGGCTGCCGAATCCCACTGCTGCTCCGGTCAGTAGAAGACGACCATATGGCCTGAGCCGCCTGTGTGCAGGTCTGCGACTACGGCTGCCAGCGTATCCACGCCTGCCGCTTTGCCGCTCGCCCATCGCCACAGGGCTTGAAGGTTGATATGTGACGTTGGATGAAGAATGACTTGCGCGATGACTTGGATTAAAGTGAGGAAGAGTTGCGCAATTCGTCAACCTCACTCTCTCGCCTGAGTCCATCTGAGTCCAGTGGCAAGACAAGTCGAGATGATTGGAGACGAATACAGGTGCAGTGGATGACCAGGGCGCTCTACGTGCCTTGCCGTGCTCTTACGTTCCACAACGCTTTGCAGGTAAACGCCGTCTTGCCCGTTGAATCAGGAATGATTTCTTCTGCGCAGTCTGCCGAATCCTGTCTTCACATGCTGGGTAGGCATACCCTAGTTTAACTCTTGCTTTGACACCAAATCGGATACCCATGCCTGGTTTAGCCAGCCTCTCACAGCTGTTGCCCGGGGGGTGGCCGCTGTCGCATGCTGACAGCTACTAGGAGCCACAGGCACGAGCTGGGTGTCAGACTTGGACCAGTGGGGGATGGGTCCTGAAACCTGGTACAGTTTAAAACAAACATGTATAGGAGTAAGCATGAAGGTATGAAGACAGGTGTGTGTTTGTGTGTATATAATGATGCTTCAGCTCTCTCTCTCTCTCGTCATGATATTACAGTCTAAAACACACATGTATAGGAGAGAGCATGAAGGTATGAAGGCAGGTGTGTGTTTGTGTGTAAGTAATGATGCTCCAGCTAACTCTCTCTTTCGCCATGATGGTTGCCTAAAACAGACATGAATGCACACAAGCATGCACATACATTCTCTCTCTTCTTTCTCTCTATCTTATAAACACACACTTTAACACAGACAGACAGACAGACAGACAGACAGACAGACAGACAGACAGACAGACAGACAGACAGACAGGCAGGCAGGCAGGCAGGCAGGCAGGCAGGCAGGCAGGCAGACAGACAGACGGATTCCTGATGTTTCAATCTTGAAAAATTAACAATCTATTGTTGGTTGTTTATTTCTGCATCTATGTGTCTGGGACGCGGGGCAGCTTGCTTATGACTGAGAAGTTTTCCGGAAGGTGGTTATGGGAGCAAAGAACATGCTACAGAATGAATGAATGAATGTGTCAGGGAGGAGCTTAAGTAGTGCAGTGGCTGGCCTGCTGGTCACCTTTTTCAAATCTCCATTGAGACGGAGATATTTGTAAAATTAACTAGGGATACTAGATAACCCCAACCAAAATGGGTACCAGGAAATGTTCTGGAAAGTAAAAACAGCTGACTTGATACTGACTACAACACTCATCTACTGCCAGTTGGTCTACAACAAATATGGATCCAGCTCTGTGGCTAAGGTCTTGCGAACGAGGTTTGTGAGCCCATATACCAGGGTTCGAAACACTGCGGTGCTGGTTTTTTCGAAAAAGGTATAGGAGCCGGTCGTTCAGAATGCAATGGCAAACTACTGAACGTAAAATTTGCCCAGGTATCATGAAAAGTGAAAATGCTGGGGTTGACTGCTACATCCTGTGAAGGACATGCAACTTAATTTTAAAAAATTTAACCGTATACCCAATATTTATGATGCTGGTTTCTCCAGTTTGAGTTTCAGTCCCAAGCAACTCGTGTTGTGTGTTGTGATTTGTCCCGGCAGCTCCTGCCATCGAATAATGTGTCCTTCTACTTATTTACATTTTTGGTCACAACATACACACAAAATCTGGCTTCCCCCCAGAGGCCATTTCAATGGTGTGGAAAGTCATGCATTCATGATTTTTCAATATGGTTATCATCTTTCCTGTTTAGCTCTGTTGCAATAGGAAATGAAACAGTTAAAGAGTTGAGCGCTAAAAACCCAATTAAAGATCATACAGGATGCATAACTGTCGACCCTATGGCTTAGGGGCTGTGAACATGTTTCAAAATTCTCTGACAGAGTTCAAAATCAGCCACAGACGATTTGGAAGCAGACCGCTCATCACTGATTTTGATTATATGAGTATCAGTCATTCAGAAAGCAATGGCAACCTACTGAAAATAAAAACTACCTAGTAAACCACAATTGGCCAAAAACTTCTGGGGCAGATTATGATGTCCTGTAAAAGAACATGCAACTAACTTTCAATAAAAGATATAAACAATTGAAAACATACTGACCACCATAAACCTAGAAAAGCTGCCCCCCTCCCCTACCCAATTCAAAACACACCTGCAAACATGGCGACTCCTACTGTTTTATACACAAGAATGAGACCAATGAGTAGCTCCAGTGGACACTCGATCAAGTAAAAGCCTTCATCACACAGAGTGCCAATAGCATCGCAGTCTTTGGACAGCAACTGGACAATCTCCCCTGATGATAACTTCTGTTTGTCTTCACTGCTGAGGTGTAAACTCTGTTGATCAATCAAGAAATGGTCATCAATCAAGAAATGTTGATCAATCAATCAATCAATCATGTCTCCCCCGATGTGTCTCCACCTTGACGTGGTGGGGGAGCTTGCGTGTCCCATCGACCCCATTTGCTTGCTGATGGATGAAAAACTACATATCGGACAGCTCATGGGATAGGGACCAGACTAAGAGAGACACAACCTGCTGCTCTGCAGGTGAGACTGAGGATAGCAGTCTAAAATTTAAATCAGGCGCACGAAGGCAGAAGTTCTTGGTCCGGACAAAACACTAAAGGCTCCCTGTCGAGGACTGTGGCTGAACGCCTCCAAGCCACAAACCCTTGGACCTGAGAGCCGGGCTGATAGCCACCTTTCGAAAAATAAAGGCGTGATACTGAGCAAGCTACATGCTCAGGTCTGATAGAAGTTCGAAGGCTCTCAGCTGGGGGATATGAGATATTCCCGGAGGAGAGGGCCAGGCAGTTTCTCGTTCACCACTGCACGAAGGTAAGGTGCTGAGCCGGCAGCACAAGTAGCCTACCTCGTGAGCGAGTACAAAAAGTCAAAAAAGTGCCCCAGTCGAAGAAAACGGCTGTGAAAACTGTATCTAACTCATAGAGAGTGTAGACAAAAGTGGAAGAACGTCCCAATGACGCAAAAGGGAACGCACGGCGAGCAAACCTATTGCGTGGTCCGAAGTCAAAAGCAAAAGCTTACCGAGTTGGTGTCGCTTGCAGTCTGCCCGTCCCTGGTGTGTGCTAGAGCGATCAGTGGCAAACGAGTTGCCCAACACATGGAAGTGAGGAACTAAAGCAGCCATGAGCAGGACGTGGCAACTCCTCGGGTGAGCCCAGTCACAGAGCAATATGTGCCGGCTCTGCAATTATGGAAGCCTCCTTGGATAGCGAGGGAATGCTCATGGTCTGCCCCTGCCTTCCCTTGAGGGCCGACCACGATGTCGTTCATCGTCCTATCTTGACCAGCTGAGATGTTAGCGACATCACAACAGTCCAACGTGCCTCGAAACCAGAGGAAGGCTAACCTCATTAAAAAATGCCCGCTGAAGTCGGAAGTGTCGTCCTACGGGTGGCAAACTAAAAATTGACACTACGCAATTACGTCCGAGTGAAATGTCTCGTCCGAATGTCTCCCGTGCTAGGAACAGCTCTGACTACCTAGTTTCCGAATGCCGCTCTTGTTCGGAACAGCTCTGACTGGGTAGTTTTCCGAATGTCTGTTGTGCCTGGAAAAGCTCTGATGGGCGCAACGACAAGCACATGTCCGAAAACTCGCTGAGTGGATGCCGTCTGCAAACCTGTCTGGTTTGTGCGGGAATGACCCGGGGAAACGAAATGACCAATATATTGAAGTGAGGATTTAAAGCAGCCATGAGCAGGACGTGACGATCTCCCTCGGTGAGCCCAGATCCAGGGCGTTATGTGTCGGCCCTGCAACTATGGAAGCAACCTTGGATGGTGGAAAATGCTATGGACTGTCCCTGCCTTCCTTTGAGGGATGACCGTTGTCCTCGACCGTTCAACCTTGGCCAGCATGGTTGCAGATGGCACTACAAAAGTGAGAGTCTCCCAGGAATGCTACCTGGTCAAAAAAGCACGCTAAAGTCGATGTGTTGGCCTACGGGTTTCGGCCCAAGGGCGCATAACAGACACACCGCAATCACATCTGAAAAAACACTCCGGATGAACGAAAAGAAGAAGAAGAATCAATCATGTGCCGTCTCCACAATGAAGGTTGGCTGCAATGGATCTCCAACACTGTCTCTCGCCTTGACTGTACATTCTGTCAGATTAATGTTCATCCATCTCTTGATGTTATCTTCCCACTTGTATTGTTGTCTGCCTCTTGCTCACTTGCCCTCAACCTTGCCCTCCAGTATGGTTTTTATAAGAGCATTATGTCTTTTAACGTGGCTGAAATATTTCACTTACCTCTTTTTTGTTTCTTCATTCAACTCTCTTTTTATTCCGTTTTTCTAGAATCTCTGCATTTGATTTTCTTTCCATGAAGTATGACATATTGTTCTGTATATCCACATCTCCAAGGCCTCCATTTGACTTTCTAGTTGCTTTTTCAATGTCCAGGCTTCTGTGCCATACAGTAGTGTTAAATATATGCAGCATTTTACAATTTCTTGTTAATCTCTCTAGATGTTAATACTGATTTCATGCTGTTGAAAGCATTTTGACCATTTCTATTCTCTTATTTATTTGTACCTCACTTCCGCCATCATCTGTTATTACATGCCCAAGATAGGAGAAACTTGTTATTTGTTCTAGTTTCTCCCCGTTTACTGTGATGTTCATTGTTGATCTTTTCTTTCCATTGCTAATTATCATAGTTTTCATTTAAGCCACATTCTGCACTATGCCTGTTTACTTGTTTCACTAGGTTTTGTAACTCTTGCTCGCTTTCTGCTAGTAACAAGGTATCGTCAGCATAACTAAGGTTGTTTATGATTCTCTCATTGAAGTCCAGGCAGTTTGACTTGTTTAAAAATTATTTCTGTGTATAGGTTGAAGAGGCTTGGGGACAACACGCATCCCTGCCATACTCCTCTTTTTATCTCTAGGGGTGACGAATAATTATTTCCACATCTAATTGACGCCACTTGTTCCCAGTACCAATAAGTCTGATGTCCTATCTGTCTGCTCCTATATCTTGAAGGCATGTAATTAGTCGTTCATGTTGTACTTTATCAAAAGCTTTTTTGTAGCCTATAAAACAAACAGATCAATCAAGAAATGTTGATTAATCAAGAAATGTTGATTAATCAAGAAATGCCGATCAATTAGGAATTTGCGATCAATCAAAAAACGATATCGGTTTATGGGCCAGAATTACTGTCAGTTTATAGTCATGAAATACTGCTAATTTATATTCAGAAATACTTCCAGTTTACATCCGATAAATACTGTTATTTTAGAGTTGTGAAATGCTGCCTGTTTACTTACCAGAAATACTGTCACTTTAAAATGGAGAAATACTACCTGTGTTAAGTTCAAGAAATATTACTTCAGTCAAGAAATACTACCAGCTTACAGCCAAGAAATACTGCCAGCATTCATTCATTCAGTAGCATGTCCTTTGCAGAACCTTGCTCCCATAACAACCTTCCGGAAAACCTCTTGATCATAAGCAAGATGTCCCACGTCTGATACACCCATCTGGAGATCATCCGCCACATCCTGTACCCATCTTCTCTTTGGCCTTCCTCTTCCTCTCTTCCCAGGCATATACCCTTCCATTATTGTTCTCTCCAAACTTTCGTGATGTTTCAAGTGACTTTCATGGTTGTTATGGTTTCTTGGCAAGTTTTGCAGAAGGTAGTTTTGCCATTGCTTTCCTTCTGGGCAGTGACTGTACTAGTTGGTGGCCATAGCCATTGTCTCTATTGATGAGATCATCTGCCTATCGCCGCAGAGTGCAGACCATAACCAACAACAATCTGCCAGCATACAGTTAAGAAATATAATTTGAATTTTTATTTAAAGCTGAAGTTCAGATTACTGTTTTATGGCTTGTTATTTACATTCATGGCTAGGTATTCTTGTTTTCAACAATACATGTGGGAACTGGGAAAATAATTAAGGCAGTAAAAAATGAACGTGAAAAACAAAATGTGTACCTCAATGCAATAAAAACAAAAATAATGATAACATATAAATCGAATATGGCAACCGCTATATTTATCAATAGAGAGAAATTGAAAGTATTTTTAAATACCAATGTTCTCTGTTGACAGACAATGCAAAATTCATGCACAAAATTAAAAGAATAACAAATATGTTTCTACAAAAATTAAAGCAATTAAGACCTTTATAGACTGAAATAGACAGAACAACAAAAATATAAATACTAACAGTATGCATATTTTCTGGGGCAACATATGGTTTGCTTTTACTGCCACATACCTTTCTGCCAATTTGGAAAAACAAGAGCAGAAAAAGAGACTGCACACAATACAAAGGCATTTCCCTTTTGAGTCATACTGGGAAAATATTTTGCAAAATTCTTGAGAAAAGATTACGAACTACTATAGAACCCCAGCTAAGCGAAACGGAACTTGGATTTAGGAAAAACAAAGGATGCACAGATGCCATATTTGCTCTTAGACAACTTATAGAAAAAATCGAATTCAATGAAACACTCTACTTAGCCTTTGTTGACCAAGAAAAAGCATTTGATAGAGTAGATAGAAACAAGCTGTGGGAAATCCTTAAATAATATGCAGTGAGTACAAATCTAACAAATCTATGTAGAAGTTTATACAACAACAGTGAATGCATAGTGAGGGAAACTGGAGAATACTCAGAACCCTTCACCATAAGATCCGGAGTACAACAAGGTTGTGTCCTGTCCCCTCTCTTGTTCATAACATATATAGACAACATATGTAAAGAAACCAGCCAAGCAGAGACAGCAAGAATACCACATGACGAGAACACAGAAGAAGAACCATCTGCAAATTACACTATTAGAGAACTCCTATTTGCGGTCGACCAAGCACTAATAGCAAAACCAGAAGCTGAATTACAAGACCACATGAATAGTCAAAATGAAATGTTTAGGGAACATAACATGAAAATTAGCGCAAGTTAAAACAGAGGTAATGACTATAACTAAAGAAGAAACAACGATCCACCTAAACGAACACCCTTGAAACAAGAATAGAGTTTCAAGTACCTAGGAAGTATAATATCATCAAAATGGCAAATCAGAAGATGAGATCGAAAATAGGTGCAGTAAGGCAAACCATCTCATTGGATAAATGGCACCAATACTAAAGAACAAACATGTATCATAACTACTAAGAAAGCACTTTACAACACAATCTTCCTACCAACTCTATGCTACCAATGCCAAACCTGGACAATGACAGAAAAAGAGAAAAGAAAAATCATAACAACAGAAATGAGATTCCTGAGATGAATACTCAATGTATCAAGAAGAGATAAGATCAGAAATGAAGAAAGCAGGACTAAAGTGGGTGTTATAGCAGCACTAGATTTTATTAGAAAGCAGCAAGTCAAATGGTTTGGCCATGCAAGTAGGTTACCAACTAACAGTATACCACAATAAGCAATGATGTACAAACCAGATGAAAGCAGAGGAAGAGGCTGACCATGTAAATGATGGATGCAGGGAATGAGTCCATGGGAATATCGATACATGAAGCCCATAAGCGGGCACACTCCCGCTGTTTATACTTCACCTCAACACCCCAAGGTACAAGAGGAACATAATGAGATGAGATGAAACCTTTCTGTCACATGTATTCATAATATATACCTTTATTCAAGATACCTTTCTAGACCACTATACCATACTAAATAAATTTGTATATCATTTATAATTCTATATCACATACCTTTCTATCTATATATATAAAACACAATGTATGTATGTCTGTTCTTTATGCGTTCGCGAACGGTCCATCCGATTGAGATAAAATTTTCTACATGCTTTCTTTTCATTTACGTGCAGCCAACTGTCATAGTTTGTTAGTGTACAATCAGCTATTTACTTACTAAAATTTAATATTTAAATTTACATTATCATTTATATATAGTGAGGGGACTTAACTTAAGAAAAGTTATTTCAAGGGGCATAACTTTTATAGCATTGCTATATATTTTATATATAGATTGTTGCATTGTTTTCAAAGATTTATAAACTTTTTGTCTACAGTTATTTACAGGCATATGAGTTATAATAAATAATGATATAATCTTTAAGGCATTTTCAAAGTTTTCATAAAAATAATGCATCTATTTAAATAGTGAAAATTTTCTAACTCATCTTTTTATTTTTCTTCAACAGCGCATTAATTTTTTTTAACATCTCATATGTATGGCACGTTACACCCACATTGGGTATTTATGATGCCCATGTTAAACATTTCCTCAACAGTTACTTTTCATGCATTTTATTGCTTATTGTTTTTGTTTGGTCAAAGAATTGCTTCATAAGAGATGTTGAATGAAAGAATGTATGAGAGGAAATAGAGAAGAAGGGCAGAATGTAGGACAGGCCTGCATGCCCAATTCGTAACCCTTTGAAAATAAAGATTTTTGTTCGTTAAAACAAAAAAAGTAATTTTTTGTGAGAGAAAGTTAGTTGCATATCGTTTGCAGTACTCTGCAGTCAACCCGCCGCCCACCATTTATTGGCTGTTCGTGATATCTTGGTAAGTTTACTTTAGATAGATCTCTTCCAATCATATTTTCTACTATCAATCTATCTATTCTTCTATTCTATCTATATTTTTAACGGGAACGGGCCGAACATAGATAGATAGATAGATAGATAGATAGATAGATAGATAGAGGGGTAGGTAGGCAGCCAGGCAGGCAGGCAGGCAGGCAGGCAGGCAGGCAGGCAGGCAGGCAGGCAGGCAGGCAGGCAGGCAGGTAGACAGATAGATAGATAGATAGACAGATCCCCGCCAGGTGTGGGCGAAGCCGGGCCGGGTCGTCTTTTTTGGGAACGGGAACGGGAGCAGGGGCCGAATATGAATTAAATGAGACGCTTCCCACCAGGGACTGGTCGAAGTTGGGCCGGGTCAGACAGACAGACAGACAGACTGACAGACAGACAGATAGATAGATAGATAGATCCCCGCCAGGGGCAGGGCGAAACCGGGCTGGGTCAGCTAGTATTATATACATGTCTATATCACAAACCTTACTATATCACTTGTCTTACATTACCTCATAATTTTCTATACCAATGTTCCCTTTTATATCACAAACCTTTCTATACCACATACTTTTGAATACCACATACCTTTCTATATATTGCTGAGAAAAGTGCAGTTTTCACATTCAAACCAAATTTGTTGATCTGAAATAAATAAAAATCACACAGCACTTGGCCGGTTGTTGATGCCACAAACAAGGCGACTGCCAGCAGATATCCATGCCAGTACTGGCTCATCTTCATTTGACATGAATTCAATTAACAGCCTGAAAAGATGAAAGATTTGAAATAAATGAAAATATGTACTTTTCAAATGCCAGTCTGGTAGTGTAGAAACACAACAGATGGCTAAACAGTTGTGTGTTTCAATTTCCAGTGGAGGAAGGATTTATTCCAGGATTGGTTTACCTCGGGGTCTACAGGTCATTTATTTCTTGAGTTTAAGTGAGTTTTGTTTCCCTATTATCTTCCATTCTTTCTATATGCCCCAGCCATTGTGGTCTATTAGCCTTCATGATACCAGTGATTAGCGGGGACTTAAACAGATCATAAATGTCTTTGTTGCTTCTTCTTTTCCACTCTCCACTTTGTGTATCCCTATTGGGCCCAAAGATGCGTCTTAAGACTTTGTTCTCAAAGGTTTGTAACAAGGCTTCGTCTCCTTTAGTTGTACTCCAGGTTTCAGAACCATACAGCACAACTGGTCTAATCAGTGGTTTGTATATTGTAGTTCTCCATTATATGTTTTGAAAATTTACTTACTGTGTTTGCTCAATAATTTCCTAGTGATTTCTTCCTAAAACCTATCATTCAAGTTTCTTTAGTGAACATTTCAATTTTTGAATATTAAAAATAATGTATATTTGGGCGGGGGAGGGTGGGGGGATAAGAATTTTAGAAAGGCTTGGGTGGAGCACAGCACAAAAAAGGTTGGGAAACACTGCTGTAGACACTACCTGCTTCCATCTCTCTCTACATCTAATCAATCCGTGTTACCCACTTCCTTCAGAACAAGTCCCTTATTACTTTTCCATATTTGAAGGCGGTGGGAGAGATAATATACATACAGACCTACAAGCACTTGGAATCAACGACTGGCAAGAGAAGGTCCACCAGAGGGACGAATGGAGACAGATTGTATTTGCAGCAAAGAACCTCAATGGCTCGGAATGCTGAAGAAGAAGAAGAAAGGTAAATACAGCAAAATACTTCAGTCTTGTACCATGTATTTGCTAAATACATGCATTATTTATCTCTACCACAGAGTCCATGAGTTCAACATAGCTGGACCACCTGAACACCTTGTTTTTCTGGTGCATGAACTGACTAATAAACATAGTCAACCCTCAACATGCAACAATCTTGGGCTGCCACCTATGTAAAACAACAAGCTACTTCTCATTGAATACTCTATACTTTAAATACCAGGGAAAATCTACTATGACCACCTCCAACAAATGACAGGTGGCTCTGTGGATCTAAGGACAAGCTACTGTAAAACAGAATATGCTTACAAAAACTATCTGAAAGCCGACAGCAGACAACAGTAAAAACAACATGTTTCTGTTGTTCAACAACTTCACAGATTACCACTTCAAATGTTCTTTAATCATCAGCATATCAACAGAGAACATTCTACAGCAGACTTCTTCTTCTTTCGTTCACTTGAAATACGTCTATAACTGCAATGTTGCCTCTTGTATGAATCTAACAGTCTTTTTTAGTTCCCTCAGCGGTCCCTAGAGTTTATCTTCCACTGTTGTCTCTCTAGGCCAGTAGATTCGCCTGGATATGTTGTAGTTTGGGCAATCCTGGAGTATGTGCTCTGCTGTCTGCAGACACCTTAGACTACTTACTTATTTGAGGACCAGTCAATGTGCCCACACCACATGCTACTTGCCTAGCTATCTGTGGACCAGTCAATGTACCAACACCTCATGCTACTTGCCTGGCTATCAGTGGACTAGTCAATGTGCCAATATCTTGTGTTACTTACTTAACTATCAGTGGACTAGTCAATGTGCCAATATCTTGTGTTACTTACTTAACTATCAGTGGACCAGTCAATCTGCCAATATCTTGTGTTACTTACTCAACTATCAGTGGACCAGTCAATGTGCCAATATCTTGAGTTAGTTAGTTAGTTAGTTAGTCACGGTTCCAACTTCACAGCAACGGGTCGTCCCCATTATGCTCCATTCCTGTGCCAGTGAATATCACATAAAACGCTCCCCACTGCCCAATGTGAAAAGTGGAAAAGACAGGAGTCTCGACAAACAACAGCCCGCACAGATACACTGTGCATAATGCCACCGCCAGAATGTCAACACAATAGTCCCCCACGAAACATCCAGTTTATCTCTGATGGAATCGGCAGTCATTTTCCCATCTGGATGTTTCCTAGATGTTCACCCACACAGTCCACGAAAAAACAGTTCATCGTCGATGGCAGTGGCAGTCAACCAGAAGCCCAGCAGCCACGCATTTCTGCATAAGGCAAAAACCGGTCAACTCTGGGACATACCAGCTGCCATCGCTCCGAACATGCAGTCACGTTCCAAAAAACCTCGGGCAGATTCGAAAGCATTTCACACGAAACTCACAGCTCACAGTGTCGCGCCACGCACTCACTCAGTAGCAGGGCGACGGAACCATCAAGCCTCCTTAGTCGCCTCTTACGACATGCGTGGTAGGCTACAGTGTTGCTATTCTTTGCTTCCCTTATGGGCCCCGGCAACACACGGGAGTGTAATCTTGAGTTACTTACTTAACTGTCAGTGGACCCGTCAATGTGCAATATCTTGAGTTACTTACTTAACTATCAGAGGACCAGTCAGTGTGCCAATATCTTTAGTAACTAAACTATCAGTGGACTAGTCAATGTGCCAATATCTTGTATTACTTAATCAACTATCAGTGGACTAGTCAATGTGCCAATATCTTAGTTACTTACTTAACTATCAGTGGACCAGTCAATGTACAAGCCTGAACCACCAGATCAATGAGGCAACATCTGACTAGCTGTTTCCGGAATGTGTACAAAATGCACCTGGTGAATACCAGCAAATAAAGAGTATTAATAAAATCCTTAAGGCCATCAAAGGCAGAAGATTAATAAATGTATAGGCACTGACTTACACTCAAAGAGGGAAGAAGTAGTGTGAAAGTTATAGGCACACAGCAGAAGCTCTAGGAGACAGAGGAGACAATATTCACATGTATGGTTCTTAGACATTGCACATTTTGTAGTTTCCCTATCAGGTACCAATTAACCCTTTACAGGGCAGACACTTGTCCGTTTATTAGCCCTGAACGGGCAAGATTTTTTCAGGTTCGGTAAAATTTTGGGTTGCGTTAGTAAAAACATCACAAATAAGGTGTTGGTCAACCGATTTTAGTTAAACAAACAACACAATAAAGGGAAAAGCCTGCAGAATATGTTACTCACGTGATTGTTGCCGGTTATCCATATATGAACACAAATATTTATGAAATACAGTTATTGTTTGTGATTTTCAGTCATCTATACGGCAATTTACAAACACATTTGCAGAATCATAATCACTTTCTTTTAAAGTCCGACTCACGACTGCTAATGCAAAGTAACGCTTTTCACTGATATCTAGCTCCGATTAGTAGTCAACTTCGTGCCCTTTAATGTCACTTAAATTGAACCTAGCGAAATCTTGGCTATCACTTGAAGAATCGCCGAAATCCATTTGGAAAAACTAAGCGTAAAAACCCCGAAAACTATAAAAATAAGTCCGTTCAAATTCATAGTAGGCGATTGCAAATGGCGGCCATGTTGTCAAGCTATCGGCAAAAGTGAAAGTAGCCGTGGGAAGTATCGGAAAGCCGAGAGATCGCGTTTTTACAATGCATAATAGTATCGGGCGGTTTCAGACGATCTGCCCGTTTAAGGTATCGGACGGAAATGGACGTTCCACCCTGTAAAGGGTTAATATGAATTGTAAATGTTTTTTGTGTGTGTTCACTCACTTTGAACTCAAGAGTAGTCTATACACGTGCTATAACTTCTAGTAGCACTGGACTAATTTTTGTGTGAGGATTAGCTTTCCCTATTACCAGTGTCCTTTGCCATCAGGCAAACCTACTCCAACTTCTGAGGTACTTGTAATTTAGATATCCAAGTCAAGGACGAGAAGTAAATATTTTAGTTCAACTGATCGATGTAAGGGTTGAATCCGCTACCTCAACATAAGAATGCCAGAAGTTTAAAGGTGAATACTCTTATCCATTCATTTATTTCTGTTATACTCAATTACCAAAGACAAGAAAAATGTAGAGAAAAGAAGACAATTTGTTGTTTGTGAATTCTCTGAGTTTTAATTCTTAAATCTCATGCACTAGTGTTCAGGTTGTCTCTGCTCCAACAGGCAGGGTGGGACTGGTGTTGAGATGTTTCTCCTGACCTTGCACCAAGTCCCATCTCCTAGAGGACTGTGTTACAGAGCTCTCTTTTCCCTCAACAAGCCTAGAAATTAGTGGGGTGTGCAAAATCAGTATTGGATCCTCACATCTGCAGATAGGCATATTAGAATGAAAGTAGGTCACGATTCAGCAGAGCACATATGGACAAGTCGAGATTAGGCCCTATCAGATACCATTTAATATGAATTGTACATTTTTTTTTTGGCGTCCACTCATTTTTATTATGTCATTGTCCACAGATCTTTTTTTTCGCAGTATGTTTGTGTGATTGCTTTGGTGAGCCTCCTGGCTGGTTGCCTCCATCTTCTGCACATTTCTTTTGCTAGGGTACACTGTGGTCTTACTCGAGTTTAGATATGTATGTATGTACACTTGTCTGAGCTTGTATATATGTACATACATATCTAAAGCAGTCTGGTTATACGACGCCAGAGACGCACTATTACCCTTTCTCCTGTTAGTTAAAACAGTTCAGCTACGTGAAGGACTTTTGCTGCCAGAGGTGATGAATGCACAAGCCATGGGGGTATTTTGCAAGGTTGGGTAATCACCCTCAACTCTGTGTCCCGGGCTATAACAGCAATTTGGAACCTGTCAACAGATCTGATGATTGGGGGGGGGGGGGGGGGGGGGGGGGGGGGGGAAAGATAGTAAAATATATATAAATATATGTCTTGTTCTCAGTAAAAATAAAGAATACTCCACCATCTTACAGGGTATTATACTCCACTGTTTCAACAGGTCTATACATCCAGTTTACAAATACATTCAATTTGCAACAGACATTTCTTTCAGGTTTGCCGTCTTCTCCGCCTCTGAGTGTCGCATGTCTACCCACAAGTTATTATTTTGTTGTCTCTCTTAGAATGCTCTAAGACTCTAAGACTGTCTAGCATAGGGGCTACTGCTGGTGGCTGTTACTGCCTCTAAAACTACTTGGGTCATTGGGGCATGAGTTTCACTGCCTGGTAGACACGCATAATAAGCTAACGAATACATACGAAAATGCAATATAAAATTCACCAAACCTTCCAAAGGAAGACCCCAAGTCCTCTATCTGACTTCACTTCAGTAGAATCTTTAACCTCAATCATGATTTCATCCAAGGCTGGGTCCTCATTTTCATATTTCTTCTTCAGTGGACTCTGTGAATCACCATTCTCTATTAATGGAAGGTGTTTATGATTGTCAGTCTCTGCATATTTATCATGCTTAGCTTTTAGATGTGATAGTCTTGGTACAAACTTCCTTCCTCTGCTTTCTGGTATGTCTGAAAATATGTAACAACTGTAGACCACAAATTACAAAACTTCATGTGTGTGAGTGTGGGTAGTACTAGGGAGGTTGTTTACATCTATCTGAGTCAGACTAGTGCAGAGACTTTTCTCCCAAGCCGGCACCAACGTATCCTCTTCATGGGGACTGTGTTGTAGTTTTCCTTTCCCTCTCCAAGCAAGGAAACCAGTAGGGTGTGCCAGACCAGTACTGGATGTAACCCATGACCCACACAGCACATGCAGACTGGCTGAGATTAGACCCAGGCTTGTCATATTGCCTCCACAGGTTTGAGGTCCTTCATTGTCAAGTCTCCAACCCAATGCCCAGGGGAAACTGGGGAAGTCAGTGGGTAGTATGCAGGAGGTAGGTCAGTCAGTCAGTAGGCAGGTACGTACATAGGTAGACTGGTATGAGGGTAGACAGGTAAGTAGGCTGAGAGTTGGCCAGTGTGTTTGTATTTGTTTGTGTAAGTAATTAAGTATGCAGAAGAATGCATGTGTGTAGGCAGGCACACTGGCAACTCTGTACATCTGCTTGTGTCTGTCTGTATGACTGTCTGTTTAGGTGTGTGTGTCTGTCTGTGCATAAGTGCATGTGTGTGCAACCATGTAATATTGAAGCCTCATACAAGTCTGGAAGTCTTGAAAGAAGTATTGCTGGGCTCTGCAAAGTAAATCTTTTTGTGCTTTTTGAACAAATAGAACAAAACTTACACACAGAATACTTTAATAATAACAAAATACCAAACCCAATGTAGCCATACTTACTTCTTAATTTCTGAAGACAGCTGACAAAGGAACTCTGGGACGACAGTTGCAGCTCTCTCACTCTTGTTCAGTTGGTAGATGTCCACCTCAGTCAGAGGACTTTTGTAGCCTTGAATGACTAAACTAATAAACATACAGGGATGACATTGTTTCTCAGTTCACGATTTCTGAGATGGGTGTTAACTCATTCAGCACAAAACAATTTCTAATTGATTGATTGATTTAAGAACTTATATCATAGCACACCGGGCAAATGTATAAATGCCCTGTAAATTCCGTAAGGTGTAGATGCTACAGGGTGTTTGTAAAGTCTCACTACACTTTGTATGTAGAACAAATTTTAAAGATGAAGTACATGAGGTCATCAAAAAATGTGCTCCACAGTCCAATGTGAAGCAATATGCAGCGAATGGCTGTCATCTGCTGGAGTAATTCTTTGCACTCCAAACAGAATGGTGTTATCAATGGAAGAAATAATTTGTTTGGTTGAACAAGTGTTTAGAAATTGTGGTGGATACACACGAAAATAACAACAGACATGTTGCAGAAGGTATTTGACAATATGAAGAGGAAGAGACATGTACAGTCATGTCTTGAAGCCCATGGTGGACATTTCCAACACCTGTTATAATGAATACTTCATTGGTACTTTCCAGCTTCCCCAGCACGACTTGGAAAGTATATCCAGTTTTGTCCCTGTACATAAAAGACGTCAGTGCTGGGTAACCACTCATGCTACGACCGTCTATTTTGAACTGTATGTAATACAGACAGAGAATCTCCCTCTGATGTGTCTTCGTCCTGAAGAGGTAGAGAGGCTTGTGTGTTTCAAAGATCCCAAGAGCTATGCCGACAGTAGTGAAGCTACTAGTTGGCTCTCCCATTTCGAATAGATTAAGAGACAGGAACCAGATGAAGAGACCCACAAACCTGCTGCCTTGTAGGTAGACTGGGGACAGTCAGAGGCTAGGGAAAGCAACCTCTTCCCCCCCCCCTCCAAAAAAAAAATGCTTACCGAAGTCAGATATATTGAGCCACAGGCTTGACAAAACAATGCAATGAAATTCACTAAATGATGAATGAGACAGAGAATCAAACTATGATTGTTCTGGTAACTTTGTTACCCACTAACCACCTCAAAGTTGCTGTGATGGTCTTTAAAAAGATGCTCAATCCACCCTGTGTCTGTAACAGAACCTTGAAAACATATTAATTTTATCCATGCTGCTTTACATGCTCAAAAAGACACTTTCTCAAATGGAGTTCTCTGGTATGTGGTGTTCCATGAAAGATTACTGACTTCTCCCATGACCTAGAAGATCACTGAGGCACTAATCCAGCTGAGGCTACTGTGGATCATAGGCAATATCAAAATCTGGCAAAGCACCAAAATCCACACATGCTGTGAGTATTCTTCTATAGGTAGATTATATTTTCCCTTCTAATTTTGACATTTGGCCAGGGTAGTGGAAACTTAGGCCTACACCTTATGATTTCTAAAAGTCAGGGTATTTTTTTTATGTGCACAATGTTGACACGGACATCATCTTTTTTTTACCCTTATCCACAAGAGATGATGATAATGAAAATGTTATATAACAAGTCTGCAAACATAAATAGCACTACAGAAAATGTGACATGATCAACTCAGCTAACACTAACAGTTGTGAAGAATCCATGAATTATAACACAGACTGTGACAGCTGCTCTAAGACATGATGCCCAATGGTAGAATAGAACTATTAACTGAGAACAGATCACATGGCACAAGTTTGTAACACATCGCAGGTTGATCAGGGGCATGTCACAGCAAAAATAAATCACATAACTGGTATAGATTATACAGAATTAAGGTTCCAAATGTTGCTGTTATGTAGCCGGGGGCGCAGAGTTGGGGTGAGCGCCCAACCTTGAATAAATACCCCATGGCTCGTGCATTCATCACCTCTGCAGCAAAAGTCCAACTCCTGGCCTTCACGTGGCAGAACTGTTTTAATTAACAGGAGAAGGGGCGGCGGCGAGTCACTGGCGGCCAAGAAATAACCAGAATGCTCTAGATGTGTATGCACATACATGCATGCATAGATATGTGTGTGTGTGCCTACACACGTAAACTCGAGTAAGACCACAGTCTGCTCTAGCAAAGGAAAGGTGCTGAAGATGGAGGCAACCAGCCAGGAGGCGCACTACAGAAATCAGGATGCCACGCAATTACGCCATGAAATATGTCGACTACTGCTAAATGTTATGGTGCTCGCCCTGCTTTGGACCCCCAGGCTGGTGCAGTGCTGGGCCCTATGCCTCGAAAGGGTCCAAACACAACTACTGGAGGTCCTTCTCAGATGTCCTGTGGAGCCGGGGGAATCTGAGAATAGAGCGATCTGGCGGTACCAAAGACTAAAAATAATGCACTGGAATGTGGAGGGAGTCTGCAACAACAAAAAATAGAACTAGAAAACATCTTGGATCCAAGAAAAAAAAAGTGTATTTTGCTTGCAAGAAACTCACCTCAACGAAAATATAGCCTTCAAAATCAGAGGCTACCAGTATTACCGATCTGACTGAAAGAAGGACAGGTGAAAAGGTGGGATACTGACCCTTGTAAAAAAAACATAACATCACTGCTTCCCAAACTGAAGTTTACATGGAAGTGGCTGAGTATCAGACATTTCAACTTAAGTCAGGCAACACAGACCTATATCTGATAAATTACAACTGACAAAGTGACCGCCCACAGGCACTGGACACACTACCATTAAAAGAAAAAATGATTGTGGGTGGTGATTTCAACAAGCCACTCGCAGAGCTGGGGCTATGGCCACATGGACCAGAGAGGAGAGAGACTGGAAGACTGGCAGGATGAGAATAGATTCATCTTGATTAACAAGCTGTCCGACCCACATACTTTCTACTCAAGATCATGGCTACACTACAACTACACCTGACCTGGCTTTTCATTCACCAGACCTGGAGTGGAACATTACATGAATTGTTGGGAAACAGCTTGGTGGCAGTGACCTATCAGCATTACATAAAGATGGAAACATCTTAACAGGAAAGCAAGCAGCTAACCATTTTGCGGACTCATTCGCACAAGATAATCATATTGAAATTAGTCTAGAGAAACAACAAGAGATTCGAAGAGAAATGGCAACATACAGGACAGAATGAAATAGTACATGAGGTTTCTGGAGGCACCTGTCACAATCAGCAAACTGGAGCTAGCCATATCAAAACTGAAAATGAGAAAGTCACCAGGAGCTGATGGTATCTCCAATGAAATGATCAGGAACCTAGGAACAGAGGCCAAAGCAAAGCTGTTGCAGATCTTCAATAACAGCTGGATCTTAGGCAGTGTTCCACAAGCCTGGAGAGAAGCAATCATGATACCCCTCCTAAAATCAGGGAAAGATAGTTCCATTGCCTCCAGCTACAGACCAATTAGCCTCACCAGCTGTCTCTGCAAAACACTGGAGCACATCATCAATCACATAACTACAGTAGTACATTGAAAGTAAAAACATCCTTGTGCCACAGCAGGCTGGCTTTAGGCAGTGCTACTCTACGGAAGATCAGACAACCTACCTCTCTCAAGAAATTGAGGATGCATTCCAAGAGAAGAAGCTGGTGCTTGCGGCATGGATAGATCTGAAGAAAGCTTTTGACAAAGTCTGGAAAGAAGGTCTGATGAAGAAACTGAGAAACTGTAAAGTCAATGGAAGAATGTACAAATGGGTGAAAGCATACTTGCACAACAGAAGAGCCCGAGTACAGATAGACGGTCTCAAGAGCAAAAAAGTACTATTGCGTCACGGTGTTCCGCAGGGTGGAGTCTTTACCCCCACACATTTTCTAATCTTCATCAATGATCTTGTTGCTAATCTACCGCATGGAATTAAAGTGGCAATGTACACTGATGACCTGATTCTATGGAGCACTAAATGAACATGCATCAGTGGCCACCAAATCGCTACAAAAAGCTGTAGATGAATTTGTTGTATGGGCAAATAAATGGTGTGTCAGCATAAACACTGACTAGTGCAGCACCACTCTATTTACCCTCTCTTCAAAACAAAAGGCAGGGATCATCCAGATAAATGGACACCCCTAAGAGAAGATAAAGAACCAACATACCTTGGAGTAACATTTGATGACAGGCTGACATGGAGAAGCACATCAACAACGTAGTAGCAAAAGCCAGAAGAAAATAGCCATCCTGAGACAGCTAAGTGGAACCACATGGGGAGCCAGTGGAAAATACTTAGCAAAGATTATCAACAGAGCAAACGACCACACCTGGAATGCGGGTCAACTGCGTGGTGTTAGCATCAAAAACCACACTATAAGAGCTGGACAAGGTGCAAAATCAAGCACTTAAGAGTCACCACAGGAGTGATGAGATCAACTCCTATAGAGGAGATGGAGAAGATGGGGAGGAAACAAGGACTGAGAGAGCACAGAGATACGAGAACGCTAATACAAGCAGAAAAGTTCCTCAGCTTGCCAGGCCACCCTATGAAGAACAGATTTGAAAACTTAGCTATGGGGCGGTTTTATCCACCAGGCCAAACTGACTCTGCAGAGAAACCACTGATCTGTCCACAGTGGTTAACCCCTGAAAACTATTCCAGAGCGAACTCCATGGAAAGATGAACATAGACTATTACTATAAATCCAGACAAAAGTGAGAAGAATATTTGACAAAAAAGAACAGTGTACAGCGCAGAACAGCCACTCTCAGCTTCCTTGATGAAGAATATCCACAGGACCTCTGGATCCGAGTCTACACAGATGGGTCTGCACAAAATGCGGTTCGAAATGGAGGAGTGGAAGTGTACATAGAACCAAATAATACTAGAGACACAGCCAGAGTACCAACAGGAAAGTACTGCCATAACTGTGATGCTGAAATTGAGGCAATCAAGATAGCAACAGAGAAATTACTAAATACCAGCCATGGTACACAACCTGTGGTGCTATAAAAAAAAAAAAATTAATTGCATGTCCTTCACAGGACGTAGCAGTCAACCCCAAGCATTTTCGCTGTTCGTGATTCCTGGGCAAATTTTACGTTCAGTAGTTTGCCATTGCTTTCTGAACGACCGGCTCTTATACCTATTTTCGAAAAAACCAGCACCGCTGTGTTTCGAACCTGGGTATACAGGCTCACAAACCGCAGTTCGCAAGCCCTCAGCACAGAGACCAGTTTTTGCGGTGGTGCTATTAACAGGTGCAAAATCAGTACTCTGAGGCACTCCTGTCTGGGAAATTGCCAGTAATAAGGACACGACTTTCTGAACTTAGCAGTCAGCATAAGGTCACCATACAGTGGATACCATCCCACTGTGGAGTACCCGGAAACGACAGAGCTGATCAATTGGCTAAGGAAGGAGCAAAAGAAGAACAGCCTGATGTGCCCATTACATACCACCAAAAGAAAAGAATGATCAAATCAGTCAGAAAGCCACCAAAACCAGCTCAAGATGACTACCACATTATGGACAGACCAGAACAAGTCATAATTCTGCGCCTCAGAACAGGACACAATAGATTACGCAACCACATGTATACAAAATTCAAGATTGGTGAATCAGCCATGTGCACATGTGGATTGGCGTCGCAGACAGCAGAGCACATACTCCAAGACTGCCCAAAATACAACATATCCAGGCGAACCTTCTGGCCTAGAGAGACGACAGTGGAAGATAAACTCTATGAGCCCCTGAGTAAACTAAAAAAGACAGTTAAATTCATACAAGAGACAACATTCAGTTATAGACATATTTCAAGTGAACGAAAGAAGAAATAATACAGAATTAAAACAGGTATGTGTAACTCCTGCGAGTGTTTATTAACTCTCACTTTTTCGCAGGAGTTATACATACCTAACGTTTTTATTTTGTATTGTTATATCCTGCTACAGCCATTACTTCTCTTAAAGATTACATTGCACAGACAGACCACACAGCACCATTGAGACATGCAGCACAGACTTACCAGGCACACAGCACAGATAGATCACAAAATAAAGACAGATCACAAAGCAAAGACAGACAGATAATAACACAGATAAATAACATAGCATAGTTAAAACACACAGCATAGTTAGATAACACATCACAAATAAGTCACACAGAAGAGATTAATCAGGCACAAAGCACACACAGATCTCACAGTGCAGATATATCATGCAGTGCAAATAAATCACATAGAATAGAAAGATCACATGGCACATATACAGCACATAGCACATGCTGATCACATAGGACAAACTGATCACAAAACACAGACTGACAATGCACATAGCACAGGTAGATCTTGACACACAGATCAAACTTGTTATAAATAGACAAAACAGAACAAACAGATCCAGCACACAGCACAGCTAGAGAACATAGACAGCCTACCTTGTGGTCCACCAGAGTGTCAGTCTGGACAGGATAGAAGCAGATTCTTCTGGTGTTGATGTCTGAAAGAACACAAGTAAAACACAGTGATCACCAAAGAGACAGAACATGCATTATTTGGATATAAATATTAAAATGGAGCAAGATCTTCAAGGAATAGAGTGATCTGGTTCTTCTTCTTCCTGATTCCTGTTTTGAGGAAAGTGCATTACACTTAGTTATGCATTTTAAAGGTCATTGTGCCTGACTTCAGCATGCATTTGTGTCAGGTTTACTTGCTAAAGATAGATTACATCCAAGATAGTGGCTCCATCTATCCCTGGGTAGATATTCTACAATTGCGCCAGGGCTACAGCCTATTGGCCTACTCTTTCCAAATTCTTCTTGTGTTGTCTTGTATCTCCCACTGTAGCATATACCCTCAATCCACTGACACCAAGCCCTCCTATCCTTTGCTGTCTCCTGCAGATCCTTCTGTGTTCCCATATTATTCATCTCTTGTCTCTGGTTCTCCTCTCCATGAATTTTTAGGTCTTCCTCTTATTTGTCCTTGTGACTCCAGAGGAAGGACTTAATAAAAATTTAACAGGCTTTCTAAAACATTACTTGCATATCCTTGCCAGGACGTCAACACCAGCATTTTATTTTTTGCTTTTTGTGATTTCTTGTGCTTTCTAAATTACCAACTTGCCCGTAGGACTTCCGTTTGCCCTTATCTGAGAAGACTAGGTTATCAATCTCACTACCCAAGAGATCAGGTGGACATGTGATATTAGAAACCAATGGATGTTGTATAAATGCCCAGCCTCATCCTGGATTTGAACCTGGTGACTTGCAGGCCTGAGCCAGACACAGTCATCTCTCAGCCACACTTCCCCTGAATGTAGAGGTCAACGGAAACTGAATGAGCTGGCAGAAAAATTGCCTTGGAGACTTGTGAAGTTGAAAAAGAATAAATCAAAAACATCAATCAACAGTGATATCAGTACATGCTTACCTTACTATCTAGGGGATAGGTGTTAAAGCAGTGAAGTACTGCAGCTAACAGCACTGCTGTATACTCAATGTAGAATGCCACAAATGAAACAGTCCGGGAAAGATGTTCCTGAACATGAAACATGGTATTGAAAACATAACAATGAAGTTATAAAATAAGCAAATAAGTAACTAATTCATGTGTTACATGTAGTAGGAATAAAATTCACTTTATTACACCATGTCAGCCGCAAGACTGATAGCAGCTGTTTCAACACTTCTTCTTCTTCTTCCTCTTCTGACTTTTTTATCTCCCAATGAAGCATAGGCCTTCAACCAACTCATGCCGAGCCTTGTTCATGATTGGTTGCAGCTAAAGTTGTCTACAGGATGAGGCAGCCAGATACACACCAACTCTCATTAGCTTAGCTGCTTCTAACAAAATGCATGGCAGGTTATAGCCGTACTATTCTTTGCTTTCCTTATAGACCCCAGTAACACATGGACAGTTTAAATATTTACTCCACATTCAATCTACAAGAATAAATGAACAAAAGTGGAAAGTGGAAACAATCATATTTACAAGAACATAATCATTTGTGACCTAATGGATGTTGCAGCTACAAATCCTTCATCAGCTGAATATAAAAAAGAACAGGACACTAAAGCACTACATCAACAAACAAGAACTATCTTTTAAATACATGAAAAAGATACTTATTTAACACATGGGGTATCTACTCTGGAGTAGGGTCCAAATGTATCCACATTGTTAATAAGTATTTGTTATGTCGTTTTTTTTAAAACAAAATTTCTTTAGAACGCCAGACTCTTCTTCGGGAGACCCGGGTTCGATCTCTCGGTAAGGTTTGGGATTTTTTTCTGTCGGGGGCAAAAAGAAAATCCTAACCTGCATAGTTTGCGTTGACTGCACTAGCCATGCGGCCTTAATTCCTCAGGCTCAAAGACCCCTCTGCCATACACCGCAAGGTACTATATTGGCAGTAAATGACTGCACTAGCCAGGCAGCCTTAATTCCTCAGGCTCAAAGACCCCTCTGCCATACACCGCAAGGTACTATATTGGCAGTAAATGACTGCACTAGCCAGGTGGCCTTAATTCCTCAGGCTCAAAGACCCCTCTGCCATACACCACAAGGTACTATATTGGCAGTAAATGACTGCACTAGCCATGCGGCCTTAATTCCTCAGCCTCAAAGACCCCTCTGCCATACACCGCAAGGTACTATATTGGCAGTAAATGACTGCACTAGCCAGGCAGCCTTAATTCCTCAGGCTCAAAGACCCCTCTGCCATACACCGCAAGGTACTATATTGGCAGTAAATGACTGCACTAGCCAGGTGGCCTTAATTCCTCAGGCTCAAAGACCCCTCTGCCATACACCACAAGGTACTATATTGGCAGTAAATGACTGCACTAGCCATGCGGCCTTAATTCCTCAGGCTCAAAGACCCCTCTGCCATACACCGCAAGGTACTATATTGGCAGTAAATGACTGCACTAGCCAGGTGGCCTTAATTCCTCAGGCTCAAAGACCCCTCTGCCATACACCGCAAGGTACTATATTGGCAGTAAATGACTGCACTAGCCAGGTGGCCTTAATTCCTCAGGCTCAAAGACCCCTCTGCCATACACCACAAGGTACTATATTGGCAGTAAATTACTGCACTAGCCATGCGGCCTTAATTCCTCAGGCTCAAAGACCCCTCTGCCATACACCACAAGGTACTATATTGGCAGTAAATGACAGCACTAGCCAGGTGGCCTTAATTCCTCAGGCTCAAAGACCCCTCTGCCATACACCACAAGGTACTATATTGGCAGTAAATGACTGCACTAGCCAGGTGGCCTTAATTCCTCAGGCTCAAAGACCCCTCTGCCATACACCACAAGGTACTATATTGGCAGTAAATGACAGCACTAGCCAGGTGGCCTTAATTCCTCAGGCTCAAAGACCCCTCTGCCATACACCACAAGGTACTATATTGGCAGTAAATGACTGCACTAGCCAGGTGGCCTTAATTCCTCAGGCTCAAAGACCCCTCTGCCATACACCACAAGGTACTATATTGGCAGTAAATGACAGCACTAGCCAGGTGGCCTTAATTCCTCAGGCTCAAAGACCCCTCTGCCATACACCACAAGGTACTATATTGGCAGTAAATGACAGCACTAGCCAGGTGGCCTTAATTCCTCAGGCTCAAAGACCCCTCTGCCATACACCACAAGGTACTATATTGGCAGTAAATGACTGCACTAGCCAGGTGGCCTTAATTCCTCAGGCTCAAAGACCCCTCTGCCATACACCACAAGGTACTATATTGGCAGTAAATGACAGCACTAGCCAGGTGGCCTTAATTCCTCAGGCTCAAAGACCCCTCTGCCATACACCACAAGGTACTATATTGGCAGTAAATGACTGCACTAGCCAGGTGGCCTTAATTCCTCAGGCTCAAAGACCCCTCTGCCCATACACCACAAGGTACTATATTGGCAGTAAATGACTGCACTAGCCATGCGGCCTTAATTCCTCAGGCTCAAAGACCCCTCTGCCATACACCGCAAGGTACTATATTGGCAGTAAATGACTGCACTAGCCAGGTGGCCTTAATTCCTCAGGCTCAAAGACCCCTCTGCCATACACCGCAAGGTACTATATTGGCAGTAAATGACTGCACTAGCCAGGTGGCCTTAATTCCTCAGGCTCAAAGACCCCTCTGCCATACACCACAAGGTACTATATTGGCAGTAAATGACTGCACTAGCCAGGTGGCCTTAATTCCTCAGGCTCAAAGACCCCTCTGCCATACACCACAAGGTACTATATTGGCAGTAAATGACTGCACTAGCCATGCGGCCTTAATTCCTCAGGCTCAAAGACCCCTCTGCCATACACCGCAAGGTACTATATTGGCAGTAAATGACTGCACTAGCCAGGTGGCCTTAATTCCTCAGGCTCAAAGACCCCTCTGCCATACACCGCAAGGTACTATATTGGCAGTAAATGACTGCACTAGCCAGGTGGCCTTAATTCCTCAGGCTCAAAGACCCCTCTGCCATACACCACAAGGTACTATATTGGCAGTAAATGACTGCACTAGCCATGCGGCCTTAATTCCTCAGGCTCAAAGACCCCTCTGCCATACACCACAAGGTACTATATTGGCAGTAAATGACTGCACTAGCCAGGTGGCCTTAATTCCTCAGGCTCAAAGACCCCTCTGCCATACACCACAAGGTACTATATTGGCAGTAAATGACTGCACTAGCCAGGTGGCCTTAATTCCTCAGGCTCAAAGACCCCCTCTGCCATACACCACAAGGTACTATATTGGCAGTAAATGACTGCACTAGCCAGGCGGCCTTAATTCCTCAGGCTCAAAGACCCCTCTGCCATACACCACAAGGTACTATATTGGCAGTAAATGACAGCACTAGCCAGGTGGCCTTAATTCCTCAGGCTCAAAGACCCCCTCTGCCATACACCACAAGGTACTATATTGGCAGTAAATGACTGCACTAGCCAGGTGGCCTTAATTCCTCAGGCTCAAAGACCCCTCTGCCATACACCACAAGGTACTATATTGGCAGTAAATGACTGCACTAGCCAGGTGGCCTTAATTCCTCAGGCTCAAAGACCCCTCTGCCATACACCACAAGGTACTATATTGGCAGTAAATGACTGCACTAGCCAGGCGGCCTTAATTCCTCAGGCTCAAAGACCCCTCTGCCATACACCGCAAGGTACTATATTGGCAGTAAAATGACAGCACTAGCCAGGGTGGCCTTAATTCCTCAGGCTCAAAGACCCCTCTGCCATACACCACAAGGTACTATATTGGCAGTAATGACAGCACTAGCCAGGTGGCCTTAATTCCTCAGGCTCAAAGACCCCTCTGCCATACACCACAAGGTACTATATTGGCAGTAAATGACAGCACTAGCCAGGTGGCCTTAATTCCTCAGGCTCAAAGACCCCTCTGCCATACACCACAAGGTACTATATTGGCAGTAAATGACTGCACTAGCCAGGTGGCCTTAATTCCTCAGGCTCAAAGACCCCTCTGCCATACACCACAAGGTACTATATTGGCAGTAAATGACTGCACTAGCCAGGCGGCCTTAATTCCTCAGGCTCAAAGACCCCTCTGCCATACACCGCAAGGTACTATATTGGCAGTAAATGACTGCACTAGCCAGGTGGCCTTAATTCCTCAGGCTCAAAGACCCCTCTGCCATACACCACAAGGTACTATATTGGCAGTAAATGACTGCACTAGCCAGGCGGCCTTAATTCCTCAGGCTCAAAGACCCCTCTGCCATACACCACAAGGTACTATATTGGCAGTAAATGACTGCACTAGCCAGGTGGCCTTAATTCCTCAGGCTCAAAGACCCTCTGCCATACACCACAAGGTACTATATTGGCAGTAAATGACTGCACTAGCCAGGTGGCCTTAATTCCTCAGGCTCAAAGACCCCTCTGCCATACACCACAAGGTACTATATTGGCAGTAAATGACTGCACTAGCCAGGCGGGCCTTAATTCCTCAGGCTCAAAGACCCCTCTGCCATACACCACAAGGTACTATATTGGCAGTAAATGACAGCACTAGCCAGGTGGCCTTAATTCCTCAGGCTCAAAGACCCTCTGCCATACACCACAAGGTACTATATTGGCAGTAAATGACTGCACTAGCCAGGTGGCCTTAATTCCTCAGGCTCAAAGACCCCTCTGCCATACACCACAAGGTACTATATTGGCAGTAAATGACTGCACTAGCCAGGTGGCCTTAATTCCTCAGGCTCAAAGACCCCTCTGCCATACACCACAAGGTACTATATTGGCAGTAAATGACTGCACTAGCCAGGCGGCCTTAATTCCTCAGGCTCAAAGACCCCTCTGCCATACACCGCAAGGTACTATATTGGCAGTAAATGACAGCACTAGCCAGGTGGCCTTAATTCCTCAGGCTCAAAGACCCCTCTGCCATACACCACAAGGTACTATATTGGCAGTAAATGACAGCACTAGCCAGGTGGCCTTAATTCCTCAGGCTCAAAGACCCCTCTGCCATACACCACAAGGTACTATATTGGCAGTAAATGACAGCACTAGCCAGGTGGCCTTAATTCCTCAGGCTCAAAGACCCCTCTGCCATACACCACAAGGTACTATATTGGCAGTAAATGACTGCACTAGCCAGGTGGCCTTAATTCCTCAGGCTCAAAGACCCCCTCTGCCATACACCACAAGGTACTATATTGGCAGTAAATGACTGCACTAGCCAGGCGGCCTTAATTCCTCAGGCTCAAAGACCCCTCTGCCATACACCACAAGGTACTATATTGGCAGTAAATGACTGCACTAGCCAGGCGGCCTTAATTCCTCAGGCTCAAAGACCCCTCTGCCATACACCACAAGGTACTATATTGGCAGTAAATGACTGCACTAGCCAGGTGGCCTTAATTCCTCAGGCTCAAAGACCCCTCTGCCATACACCACAAGGTACTATATTGGCAGTAAATGACAGCACTAGCCAGGTGGCCTTAATTCCTCAGGCTCAAAGACCCCTCTGCCATACACCACAAGGTACTATATTGGCAGTAAATGACAGCACTAGCCAGGTGGCCTTAATTCCTCAGGCTCAAAGACCCCTCTGCCATACACCACAAGGTACTATATTGGCAGTAAATGACTGCACTAGCCAGGTGGCCTTAATTCCTCAGGCTCAAAGACCCCTCTGCCATACACCACAAGGTACTATATTGGCAGTAAATGACTGCACTAGCCAGGTGGCCTTAATTCCTCAGGCTCAAAGACCCCTCTGCCATACACCACAAGGTACTATATTGGCAGTAAATGACTGCACTAGCCAGGTGGCCCTTAATTCCTCAGGCTCAAAGACCCCTCTGCCATACACCACAAGGTACTATATTGGCAGTAAATGACTGCACTAGCCATGCGGCCTTAATTCCTCAGGCTCAAAGACCCCTCTGCCATACACCACAAGGTACTATATTGGCAGTAAATGACAGCACTAGCCAGGTGGCCTTAATTCCTCAGGCTCAAAGACCCCTCTGCCATACACCACAAGGTACTATATTGGCAGTAAATGACTGCACTAGCCATGCAGCCTTAATTCCTCAGGCTCAAAGACCCCTCTGCCATACACCACAAGGTACTATATTGGCAGTAAATGACAGCACTAGCCATGCGGCCTTAATTCCTCAGGCTCAAAGACCCCTCTGCCATACACCACAAGGTACTATATTGGCAGTAAATGACAGCACTAGCCAGGTGGCCTTAATTCCTCAGGCTCAAAGACCCCTCTGCCATACACCACAAGGTACTATATTGGCAGTAAATGACAGCACTAGCCAGGTGGCCTTAATTCCTCAGGCTCAAAGACCCCTCTGCCATACACCACAAGGTACTATATTGGCAGTCAATGACAGCACTAGCCATGCAGCCTTAATTCCTCAGCCTCAAGACCCCTCTGCCATACACCACAAGGTACTATATTGGCAGTAAATGACTGCACTAGCCAGGCGGCCTTAATTCCTCAGCCTCAAAGACCCCTCTGCCATACACCGCAAGGTACTATATTGGCAGTAAATGACTGCACTAGCCAGGCGGCCTTAATTCCTCAGGCTCAAAGACCCCTCTGCCATACACCACAAGGTACTATATTGGCAGTAAATGACAGCACTAGCCAGGTGGCCTTAATTCCTCAGGCTCAAAGACCCCTCTGCCATACACCACAAGGTACTATATTGGCAGTCAATGACAGCACTAGCCATGCAGCCTTAATTCCTCAGCCTCAAAGACCCCTCTGCCATACACCACAAGGTACTATATTGGCAGTAAATGACTGCACTAGCCAGGCGGCCTTAATTCCTCAGCCTCAAAGACCCCTCTGCCATACACCACAAGGTACTATATTGGCAGTAAATGACAGTAGTGTGCAGATTTACTGCAATTCAATTTATGTAACTTTTTGTCAAAACTGTCGTCTACTGCCTATAGTACCCTGCGATGTAGAACTGGGAGGTCTTGAGCCTGAGGAATTAAGGCCACTTGGCTAGTGCAGTTGCCTCAGACTGGGCAGGTTAGTGTTGTCTTTCTGCCACCGACAGAAAAAAAATTTAAACCTTAGCAAGGATTTGAACCCTGGTCTCCCGATGGGCACATAGCATTATGATCACTCGGCCAGCCAGTAACCTTTTGTAATAACAATCAATCTAGCATCATAACTGCTCATAAACTCATTTTTCAAAATTAATGTAGTGGTTTTCTTAGGTCTTCCACACCGCTGTATGTGATTTCAGCATCAGCATCATCCAGTGGCTTGCCTTGTGCAGACTTTCGCCCCACATAACAACAGGCTTGTGAGATGTATTTCCATCATCAGCCAGATCTCTGCCTCTGTTGCTGTCATATGTAAATTATTATTATATCCGTCTACACCATGATCTTCCTCTTTACTGCTTCCTCCGTACACCTTTATAACGATATTTCCCAGACATTCTTGTTTTTATTTAAATGCCCAGAATTTTTCGTTTACAGTGTCATAATTACCAATCTTCTTCCATACTGAACTGTTGTTTGATTGATCTATTTGTTCTGTTTCATGAAATTAATTTGTAATATTCTTCTTTAACACTTATATCATACATATATATATATAATGTTTCGGTGTTTTCAAGATAGCGGTGTAAACCCCGTCGCTCGATTCAGAGATTAATTATGTGTTCTGTGTGTGTTTCTTAACCAGAAGTGAGAAAGGAGGAGTTAAGCTATGCAACGTAATCTGGTTACTTATGACTGCATAGGCAAGGTACCTCCCTGACATAAATTCCTACTTCTGGACAATATGTGTGAACCCCCACTAAATGATACAATAATGTGTGTACTTGATTACGCTACACAAACATTTATAAACATTTAGAATTATACGGACAAATTGAGTTTTAAAATACAACAACTGTGTTTATTATTTCTAGCCTTGATGATCATATGATGATGATGATGATTATAATATGGTATACGTAACTTAAGAGGTCACATAGGTCATGCTTCCCCCTGTGAGACGCAGTTCACTGTCAGACTGAAGGAGTCCAAATTGGTCCCTTCACTTGGCTAAGTCATTCCCCGATATGAGTTGACTGTCCATTGCTCCTAAGAGATCTGGGTTATAGCTAGGAAATCCTGTCATACGACTTTGTATTGAAGTAACAAAACGAGAGGGTAATCTCTCACCAGAAATTAAAATTTTGGCTTCCCTAGTACGCTATTGTGAATGCATCTGAAGTCTTGCTGGCCATGCTTGTAGTTTTATTCTCTCCGTTCCTGGCTAGTTTCCAGGTGGGCTAATTAATATGTCCCATATTCATTAACTCCACCTATTTCCCCCATGGACTGTAGTTATCTCTGCCAATCAAATTGACCGATGCCCCCCACATTCCTGAAACAATGAAACATGCTTTGGCAGTGATGCAGTTACGTCATTACATTCCAATCTGCTGTTAACACCACCCTTCCTGGGTTGCTGGCAAAAATGTGTCAGCCATGTGTTCCTACTTTGCCGCCGTATTGCGGTGAGGTGTTAGACATCTGGTCCTAATTGCTCCTTTGTGGTGGCAACTACAGACGTTGTCCCGGCTCCCCAAAGTCTGGACTTTAGATAGGTGTTAGGCCTGCATTATATTGCCGTTTTTAGATCAAACGGGTTTTTCCCTGAGTAGCACGTCCATGTATCAACGTCGTCCCCAGCCCAGATTTCACACTTTGCCGTCTTTCTCTTCCCTTGTACTGAAAACAATGAGTTTTCAACCTTTGATAGCACCGCCGACTGGTGCCGTGGTGTCTGGGTTTTACGTTTGATCTGGACATCAAAGCTTTCTCAGACCTAGCATTACAGAAATGATGGGGCGTGCGTGGGTCAAAATGTATTTGTCTCTTGTTTTCAATCCTCTTGCATTTCTATCATTTTATGGTGGACGTTTAGTTTTTTTTAGAGAATGATAGAAAAATATTGTAGGCTTTTTAATTCCTTTCAAACTTGTGTCATTTTGATGCTGACCGAAGTCGCCTCGTCACAAGTTTATTCAAATAAGGATGAACCTACGACAGGTCCAACAAACCGGTAGGGAATTTATTTGTTCAAGAACTATTGCTCGAGAATCATGGAGGAAATTGAAAGAAAAACGCAACTCTATCATCATTCACGCCGGAAACAACACACCGAAGCCGAACAAAAACAAGCAACTAACGACAACAACTGCTAAACTTCGAAATACTTCAAATAGAAAGGAGATTTTCGTGACTTGGAATGTTACTGGTCTAGGATATAAGGAACCAGCTCTCATAGAGTTTATGAAAAAATCAAATATTCAATTATTAGGACTCGCAGACACTAGGAAAAGGGGCAGAACACGAAACAAACACATGAAGGTTACGTTCTTATATGGAGTGGCGTCGGCCAGCGAGATAAGCTAAACATGGAGTGGGTTTTTTGTTACATCCAGACAAAGCGAAAGCCATTATCAACCCTAAATTTATATCGGAAGGATACTACTAGTAAAGATCAAAGAAGGAAATAGAACAACAACTTTTATACAAACATACGCCCCATGTAATGACACTTACAGCGACGAAGACAAAGACGAATATATTGATAAACTTGCAGACACGTTAAATAATGTCAAAGAGACAGATGAACTAGTTGTGGTGGGGGATTTTAACGGACGAATAGGCACACGAAGAACACCATGGGATGATTGCATAGGGCCATTCAGCGACAAAGAGACTGATTGTAACAGCAATGGTCAACATCTACTCAACATATGCTCTGAACATGGACTAATAATAGCAAATAGTTTTTTTCAACATCGTCGTAGCCACATCCAAAACCTGGTATAAATGGAATGACATAGACCAAGCATCTCAAATTGACTTTATTCTAATTAGGAAATCAGACATAAGACTACGATTAGATTCAAGAGCACTCCCAAATACAGATGTTGATACTGATCACAAACCAGTCATAATACAAAGATTACCCCACACAGGAAAATAAGAAACAAAAAGGTAACAACACATGTCATCAATTATAGGAGGCTGCAGGAAAATACGGTTAAAGACGAATTCAATCAAGAAATAAAAAATCTACATAAGAACATCCCTGATGACCACTTAAGCATAGATAAGGAATGGACATGTTTCAAGACTGCCATGCTTCGACACACTGGAAAATCAATGTGGAACAAAGAAAGTAGGGCAGGACAAAAGATTAAGAACAGCCTGGTGGAACAACGCAGTTAAAGATAGCATATCCAAAAAGAAGGTAGCATTCAAAAAGTGGATATGAGAAACAAAGATGCATGCTACAACCCAACCACCATCCATCCATCCATCATGTGCCCTGCCGGTAAGCGTGGGCGGTCATGTTCTGCCATCTCACTCGATCACCAGAGTCGTGGATCAGCTCTGTGTTCCTGTCTCAACCATGCCACGTGGCCAAGCCATCCAGGTATTTGCTTCTAGGTCTTCCCCTTGGTCTCTTCCCTTCGATCAGGCCAGTTGTCACCAAGTTATCCAATTCATTTCTTCTCATAACATGCCCAAAAAATTTTGACTGTCTACGTCTAATGACTCTAATCAGTTTACGATCTTCATTTGTTTCTTGAAGGACTTGTTCGTTGGTTTTTCTATCTGTCCATGGTATTCTTTGCATTTTCCTCAGAAACCACATTTCCACAGCCATTAGCTGTTTTTCAGCTTGACTGCTTATTGTCCACGCTTCACATCCATACAAAAGTATAGGTTCTATGTAGCATCTCAACACTCTTTTTCTCGTTTCAATTGATATCTTTTTGTTGGTCAGTATGTTTTTCATCTTGCAAAAGGCTACCTTTGCAATGGCAATTCTTGTTCTAATCTCTTCAAGGCATCTCCCATCAGATGTTATGACTGTGCCGAGATAACAGTATCGATTCACTTGTTTAAGAATATGTCCATCTACTCGTATATCACATTGTGGTATTTCCTTCTTCCTAGTGACGACCATAATCTGTGTCTTCTTAATATTCAGTTCTAACCCTAGTTGTTCACTGTGTGCAACAACCGCATCTACTAAATTGTGCAGGTCCTGTTCATTGTCTGCAATCAAGACTGTATCATCTGCATATCTAATGTTATTGATGTATCGTCCCCCAAAGTTGATTCCTTCCATATCTTCTATATTTCTTATGGCAGCTTGTTGTTTCCAATATATGTTTTTTACAAGTCTAATATCTTTTCCATCAATCTGTAGATCCTCAAGCATCCTTATCATGTCGACATGTCTCACTTTATCGAAAGCCTTTGTGTAGTCAATAAAGCAAAGATATAGATCTTTGTTTACTTCTATAGAACGCTCAATTACTGTTCTCAGTATATACACAGCATTTACTGTGCCCTAGCCTTCTACAAACCCACATTGTTCTACACCTATTTTGGGTTGTATTTTCTTCCTAACTCTTTGCATGATAATTCTCAGCAAAATCTTTGTGATGTGGCTCATTATACTAATTGTTCTATGTTGATCGCATTCCATGGCTCCTGATTTCTTCGGGATTGCAATAAATATAGAATTACATAATTCAGGAGGTATATCCCCAGTATCGTATATTGCATTCAGCAGCCTGGTGACTTGGTCAATTCCATATTCTTCTAAGGCACTGATCATTTCTATTGTGATGTTATCTGTACCCGGGGTCTTGCCAGTTTTCATATGGTTAAGAGCATTCTGAACTTCTATCTTCAAAATTATACCTTCAAAGAAGGTAATTCAAAAAATCCTCAAAGAATACCTTCAAAGGGGGAATGCGTGGTCTCGAGGTATGGTGTCCGCCTCGAGTGCTGGAGGTCCCGGGTTCAAGCCCCGGTGATGACCGGGATTTTTTCTCGTGGACTTCTAGTAATTCCCCTGGTCTCTGGGTAGTGAGATCAGACGCCCGTGTGTATTGTCGCTCACGTAAAAAATCCCTTGGCAGTTGGAAATCAAAAAAGAGTAGCCTAACGGAGCTGCCCGGGCAAAATTTCGAGTTTAAAATCTACCCAAAGTATTTCAGGATCCTCGCCGGTGCTACGGAGTTCATGCACTGAGCTGAGTTTCTCCAGACTCAGGTTTGAGTTAGGAGGAGGACGGAGCACTTATGGGTTGCACCTGTGTGCTGTGATGTTGATCCATCGGCTAAACTAAACTAAACTATCTTCAAAATTGATGGTCCTTCATTATTATTCCGATGATCATATTGTTCTTCTCTTGTATCATCATAAAGATCTTTCACATAATCTGACCACGCATGTAAAATCTGATCTTTTTCTATTATGATTTTGCCATCTTTGGTTTTTAGGCAACCCGTTGATGTGTGTGTTCTTTTGTTAGTGATGTCATTAATTCTTTTGTGCATTAATTTGGTATTCCGGGTATTGTGTTGGTGTTCAATTTCCTTGCAATTTTCCTCAAGCCATGTTTCTTTTGCCTCTTTGCATAGCTTCCTAATTTTCCTATGAATCTCTTCATATTTTTCCTTGTTATTTTTGTTATTTCTTCTTACTATCATAAACTGCAAAAGAGGTATACCAATATTTAATCCACAACAAAGACTAGCAAGGTGGGCAGATTACTTTAAAGAACTACTTAACCCCATACATAACATAGAAAACCTCACTTTTGTGCCTAAATTCCAGGGACAGCAAGAACCAAATTTCATACCTGCAGAAGTCAAAGCAGTTATACAGAAAAGTCCTAAAAACAAATTGCCTGGTCCAGATGGAATAACCACAGAAGCTATTCAGGCCTGTGGGGAAACAGGAGTTAAATGGCTAACAAGACTTTTTAATATAGCATGGGAAGAAAGAAAAGTCCCAGATGATTGGCAACACGCAATAATAGTACCAATATGGAAAAAGAAAGGCAATATGAGAGAGAGTGCGAAACATACAGAGGTATATCACTCCTGAGCCATATAGGGATAATGTAAGCAAAACTATGGGAACAAAGAGCTAGACCAATAGCTGAACAACAGTTAACCCTTTACAGGTCACAGCGGCCAATTCCGGCCGATGCCATAAAACGATCGTAGCGTCCGATTCCGGCCGATACTATTATGCATTGTAAAAACGCGATCTCTCGGCTTTCCGACACTTCCGACGGCTACTTTCGCTTTCGCCGACAGCTTGACAACGTGGCCGCCATTTGTAAACGCGATAGTATGAATTTGAACGGACTTTTACGGACAATTTTTGATAGTTTTCGGGATTTTTACGCTGTTTTTCAAAATGGATTTTGGCGATTCTTCAAGTGATAGCCGAGATTTCGCTAGGTTCAATTTAAATGACATTAAAGGGCACGAAGTTGACTATTAATCGGCGCTAGATATCAGTGCAAAGCATTACTTTGCATTAGCAGTCTGAGTCGGACTTTAAAGAAAGTGATTATGATTCTGAAAATGTGTTTGTAAATTGCCGTATAGATGACGGAAAATCACAAACAACATGCCGTATTTCGTAAATATTTGTGTTCATATATGGATTACCGACAACAATCACGTGAGTAACATATTCTGCATGCTTTTCCCTTCATTGTGTTGTTTATTTAACTAAAATTGGTTGACTAACACCTTATTTGTGATGTTTTTACTAACGCGACCCGAAATTTTACCGAACCTGAAAAAATCTTGCCCGTTCAGGGCTAGAAAACGGACAAGCGTCTGCCCTGTAAAGGGTTAAGCAAAGCACAATTCGGTTTTTGGAAAGGTAAAAGTTGCACTGATGCATTATTTACACTTAAGACAAATATGTGAAAAAACTATCGAATATAGTGACCAGCAGAATATTGTGTTTGTAGATCAGGAAAAGGCTTTCGATAGAGTAGACAGATACAAATTATGGACCATCCTTGAAGACTATGGGATACAAGGGCAACTGCTAGAAAACATCATAGCCATGTACCACTCGAGCTGAAGTGCAGTAAGAACACAAGAAGGTATATCAGATATGTTCACAGTCAATACAGGAGTGAGGCAGGGATGTGTGCTCTCTTCCGTGCTATTCAATATCTACATGGACAGAATCTCCAAAGAAGCAAGTCTTGACAGAACAGATTCAGAAAATTTAGAACTCTTTACTCCAGATGAAACAACTGACCCACAGGGAATAAATGAACTTCCATTTGCAAACGATCAGTGCCTGTTTTACAGCGATGAGGGCAGACTACAAAATCATATTACTAATCTGAGTTCAACCTGCAGCAGATACAATATGAGTATAAACACAGCCAAAACCGAAGTAATGCAATTTAGCAGATCGCCAGGCTCACTAAATATACAGATAAATAACACAACTCTGAAACAAGTTAAAGAATTCAAATACCTTGGAAGTATGATCACAGAAGATGGCAGATTGGATAGAGAAGTTGAAATCAGATGTCAAAAAGCTAGTGCACTTACATATCAACTATCACTCTTACTGATACATCCAAACATACCCATGTCCGCAAAACGACAGATAATAAACAGCATATTCACACCAACCCTATGCTACCAATCTCAAACCTGGACTTTATCCAAATTACACCTTCGCAAAATCAACACCTGTGAAATGAGATGCCTGAGGAGAGCTGCCAACTTAACAATCCGAGACCGAGTAAGAAATGCTATTATCAGACAGACTGTGGGATCAACACCTTGTGCCACATTTATTGAAAGACAGAAGATCAAGTGGTTTGGCCATGTCAGTTAGAATGCAACATCAGCAACTACCATCACTGGCCTCACATCAAAGATCATCTGCGATGAGACCACAAGGACGTCCAAGAAGACAATGGATTGACGACATCAGAGACATTGTACAACCACACGGAATAACACTATCCAATGCCGCCCACCGGGCGCTGGAACGCAAATTATTCCTCCCCACGACGCTTGACGGCAGAAGTGGAAGATGATGATGATGATGATGAACACTTATATTCAAGGGTGCATATGTTATTTTCAGCTGATATGTTGCCATTAAGAAATATCCATGCTCTTAATACTCTGCCTTTCTTGTTTCTCTGGTACTCCAATCCATAAAGGCTTTAATTGCTTTAGTGTTTACAGAGCAATGGTTGTTGTTTTAATTTCTGTCGTCATATTTCCACTGGTAATACTGATTGTCAAACTGTGTTCTCAGCATATTGAAGTACAGGTGTTTCTATTTCTCCAGTTTTAGAGGGAATATGTTATGACACACATGGAATCACATTCAGTTTACTTCATGAAGCGATAAGTAATCAATGTGTTACAATTAAGGATTTATATTCAATTTATTGCAAGAGTGGATTCATTTTCCATTATTATAAATGTAAAGGCATTTCAATGCGTATACATAAATGCATTAGTGCTTACCTGTAAAAGAATTTTTGAGTAAAATGGTACAATATGTGTCACAAGAATCAGTATAAAAAATGCCAGCAGTCCATGTGAATGTCTTGCTGTCTTTTTGTGCTCCAGAATTATTGTCAATGTGACTAGAATCTGAAAGCGAAGACATAAGTAGAAACTGTCAAACAGGCTTAAAATTTATTATAAAAATATGACGATGAAATACACAATAGATGTTGATACAAAAGAAGAAATAAAATATGGAGACAGGGTAGAAACTATGAGCAATAACTTGTAAGGAGGAATACTTGACTAACTTCTATGGAAACATCTGTCTGAATTTTAGATTTCAGATGTGTAAAGGACCATGTTCCCTACACACTGAGATCTCAATTGTCTCCTCTCACTGAGCCCACACAGAGAGGCTTTCAAAATAATGCACAAACTCTGTAGCACAATGGAGGTTAATTTACAGTATGTACACTAGAATCACACACGTTATAAATGATCTGTGTAAGTTTTCACTGCTGATACGTCTGTGTATATGAGCATCCATTATGAGATTAGGTACTTTTTTATATAATTTAATACAATATAACATGTCTGTACATCTTTATGGCCTTCATAGTAACATCGGAGGACCGAGTGATCCCTTAATTCATCAGATCGGACAAGAGTCGCTCAAATAGCTGCTATAAAGGCTGAGAACGAAGAAAAGCTATTAAAAATACAAGATATAAAAGAAAGGACATCAGATACTCTACAAGAGATATTAGCACTGCTCAGTACCTAGACAGCCACACCTGAACGAGAAAATGCAAGAACACAGACAGAAGAAGAAGCAACAGAGGAAGGGCGATATCGCTCACCACCAAGTTCCGACTGGCAAACACTGAGAAGATTCAAAGGCAACCCACAACGGGGTAATAGGCGGAACACCAGGAGAGATGACAACTGGTAAAGCTCCCTGAAGGAAACAGCACCACAAGACGGGGTGGGGCCACAATTACTCCAGGCCTCAACAAGTGCACGACTCTGTCCAGACATGAAAAACCTCATCTAGAAAGTAACGAATGCAATCAACCCATCAGAAGCTGGGAAGCTGACAACAAGCAGCCTATAGTATGAAAGACAAACTACAAGCTACACCATAAACACCCCAACATAGCCAAGTTGAAAACTCGAAGGTTGAAATGGGGTAATCGTACCAAAAATTGGATTGGATTGGATGGCTGGCTTTACTGTTGTTTCTGAAATCAATCAGACATGGGAACTTTGTTCTCTTCTATGGTCGATAGGAAAGACTAAACAAGACTATAACTTACCCCTACACCCAGCAATAAAAAAGAAAAGACTAAACAAGACTGTAAGATGCCTCTATACCCCAGAACAGCAGAAAAAAGTCTGAACATGGCTGCACTGTACCTCTAAGCTCTGAGGTGGATGAAGAAAGAGAAGAATACTTAACGTATAAAGATGAGAGAAAATTATAAATGATGAAATCAGGACTACAGTGTGGGTCATAGCAGCACTAGATTTAAATAGAAAACAGCAAGTGAAATTCCATATAACATGCAAACGTCCAGTGCACTAGAAGTAGTAGTACTAGTATAGACTAAGCTTGAGTTCAAAGCAAGCAAACAAAAACAAACAAACAAACAAACAAACAAATACTGTAATGAAGAATTTTCTCAACTGAGGCTCAAGTTATTTTCCTACACACCAAGTCAAGTACTGTTGTTCTTCATTTGGCATAATAAATTGTGTTGATAATATCAGACATTCTGTCAATCTTCATTGAAATTAGTCTATCCATGATCTATCCCTATTATGGATCATGGCTTATGGTCCAGATTTGCCATAGAGCATTGGAGGAAGTTGAAGTAGTCAAGTCTTCAGCCATGTGTGTTGTCTGGACTATATGACATTTGTACTTGTATAGTATACCACTGACAGAATCTATCCATCGCTGCGTAGTCTTCCTGTAGCTTTGTAGCCAAAGCTTCTCTGTATTCAGACACACAGCGGTAGCCCCTATATTTGTATCAATCAACTGGCACTTGGTGGTTGATGTGGGCAATATTACACTGGCCACTTGAACTTTCCAGGATATTTCCTGGTATCCATTTAAGGCTGAGTTGACCTGAAAACACAAGTCATTTTTTTTAAATCTACCACAACGGGGAATCTAACACATAACCAGCATGCCAACAAGCACATACGCCAACAACTGCACTACCGTGACTCCCCAACTGTCATTAGTAAGTAAAAATTAAAGTCAGCTACCTGTTTGAGGCTGGGTCGAGCTGGGAGCCCAGGCCATGTTTAAAAATCTGGCTTTGTGCCAAAATTCAGCCCATGACCATCAAGTTGACAGGCAAGTTTCAAGCCACTACGCTACCGCAGCTCTCCCCAATCTTTGGTAATGTTGCTTTAATTCAACTAGATATACTTGTATATCTTAACTACAAGTGGACACAAATAGAAATACATACTTCCTAGTAAAGACAACCTGAACTAAATTAAAGAAAAACAATATGCACCCCAGAAACCACTATGCTAAACCCAAGACAGCTGAGGAAAGACTAATACAAGAGCACGAGGTTTGTCTGTTGTTGCATATCCTTTACAGGACTCTGCAGTAAACCCCAGTATTTCTCAGCTGTTTGTGATTTCTTGGCAAGTTTACTTTAGTAGTTTGCCATTTCTTTCTGAACAACCAGTACTAATACCATTGAATGAAAACCAGCACAAGCCCGCAGCTGTGTTTCGAGTGTGACATGCAGAATTACGAATTGTGTTCCTAACCCCATGACCACAGTGCCACTTTGTCTGTACTCTGGGGTCATAGTGGAAAGACTGTACAAACAGAATGAATATAAAACAAGAGACATACAAATGAGGTTAACTTTAGGACATCTATAAACATAAGTGAAGCATGAATGTCACTCTGGTAATATCTGACATCTCTACTGTATAAACAGAATGAATATAAAACAAGAGACATACAAATGAGGTTAACTTTAGGACATCTATAAACATAAGTGAAGCATGAATGTCACTCTGGTAATATCTGACATCTCTACTGTATAAACAGAATTAATATAAAACAAGAGACATACATCTCCCCCGATGGTGTTTCCACCTTGTCGTGGTGGGGGAGCTTGAGTTTCTCAATGACCCTGAGAGCTATGCCGGCGGTATCGTAGCTACTAGCAGGGCCTCCCAAGCCGGACAGGTCAAAGGGTAGAGAACAGACAAAGAGAAACACCCTGGTCCTACAGGTTGGGGGTTGAAGCGTGGGGTTAACATCCCCACCTTTGTAAAAACTATTTTGTTACGAAACAGATACATAAGCCTCGAATTCGGACTGACTTATTTGGACAACGACCTTGGAACGTTAAAGGTTTGTTTTTTTTATTCACTATATCGAGCTGGAGTGGCCGAAGAACTAACCCGGGAGCTGGTTGAATATCAAATGGATATAACAGCAATTCAAGAAATAAGGTGGCCAGGAGAGGGTACTTTAGAGCAAAATGGAATGATTGTAATATATAGAGGAAACACCCAAAATAAACATGAATTAGGAACAGGTTTTGTCATCAAAAAAGAGTTATGGGGGAACGTTCTAAAATTTAAAGCTGTTAATGACAGAATTAGTAAATTACAAATAAAAGGTAAATGGAAAAATATAACGATGATTAATGTACATGCACCTACTGAAGAGAAAGAAGATGACGTTAAAGAAGACTTTTATAATGATTTGGAAGATGTCATAGAAGAAACCCCCAAACAGGACATCCTGATTGTGCTGGGAGACTTCAATGTAAAAATAGGTACACAGCAAACTCATAAAAAAGTGGCCGGTATGGAAAGCCTACATACAACTTCAAATGATAATGGATGGAGAGTCATCAACCTGGCAGAAGCCAAAGGACTGCAGATTAGCAGTACCAGACTAAAAGAAAGGATATACACAAACAAACTTAGAAATCATGTGACAAGAGAACCTATAATCAAATAGATCACATTTTAATTAACAACAGAAATGCATCAAACATACAACAAGTTAGAAGTTATACAGGAGCTGAGTGCCACAGCGACCACTTCCTCGTTGGAGCAAAATTTAAAATAAAACTTAAGAGAGCTTTCTATACTAAACTACAAAGATTACACCCAACATATAACAGAGAAAAACTACAAGACATTACAGTCAAAGAGAAATTTACAGATGAAATAAAATGTAAACTTGAAACTCTGCAAAACCCTTCGGAGGAAAGCGTTGACCAAACTTGGTTGAACATCAAGAATACAATTCAATCTACCGCAGAAGAATGTCTCGGTGTGTTAACCACGCATAGAAAGAACAGATGGTTCAATAAAAAATGTGAAGAAGCAGTCATTAGGAAAAAGAATGCCAGACATTTATGGTTAAATGACATCAACAACATCCAAAAGGAAGAACAATATAGAAATGAATATAAAGAGGCTACAAAAATAGTTCGACAGCAGAAGCGAGAATATATGAGTAATATAATCAAAGATATGGAAACTAATCACCAGAAAAACGAATCCAGAAAGCTTTTTAAAGAACTGAAGTCAATGAAACGAGGGCACCAACACAACACATATGGTTTAAAAGACAAAAATGGGAATATGATAAATACCAATGAGGAAATGTGCAACATATGGAAAGAATATTTTGTTGAATTACTAAATTGTGAAGCTCCAAGTAATACTTTCCCACAGGAAGAGGTTCTAACGTGTGAACCACAAATTGAAGAACCTGCATTTGAAGAAATCCTATATGTAATCACACGACTTAAAAACAATAAGGCAACAGGGGCTGATGGAATTGCTGATGAATTTATAAAGGCAGGTGGCCATGCATTACATCTAAAGCTATACGAACTAATAATAAAAATCTGGAGGACAGAAGAATTACCCCATGACTGGAAAGAGTCATTATTGATACCTATCTTTAAGAAAGGAGACAAGTTCCATTGTGAAAATTATAGAGGAATATCACTACTAAATAGACTAAAACCATATTCAGAAGACATATTAGGTGACTACCAGGCGGGTTTTAAACAAAACAGATCAACAATAGATCAGATATTTATCTTACGACAAATAGCCGAGAAAAATTGGGAATATAAAAGAGATCTCCATAACATTTTTGTGGATTTTAAAAAGGCTTATGATAGTGTCCATAGGAATAGTCTCTGGAATGCTATGCAGGAATTTGGAATACCAAAGAAGTTAATCAACATGACCAGACTATGCATGGAAGATATTTATAATATAGTAACATATAAAGGCAGGAAATCAGACCCTTTCCAAATAACATCTGGCTTGAAACAAGGTGATGCACTATCGCCGCTACTCTTCAACCTAGCTCTAGAGAAAGTTGTAAGGAAGGTAAAGGAGGAATGTGATATTGGAGGAACATCCAAGCTGCTTGGTTATGCAGATGATATAGATATTATAGGGAAAAATGAACAAAAGACATTGGAAATATTGACTCACTTAACCCTTTACAAGGCATATCGTCTGATTCCGGCCGATGCGAGAAAACGATCGTAGCGGCCGATTCCGGCCGATACTATTATGCATTGTAAAATCGCGATCTCTCGGCTTTCCGACACTTCCGACGGCTACTTTCGCTTTCGCCTACAGCTTGACAACGTGGCCGCCATTTGTAAACGCGATAGTATCAATTTAAACGGACTTTTAAGGACAATTTTTGATAGTTTTCGGGATTTTTACGCTGTTTTTCAAAATGGATTTCGGCGATTCTTCAAGTGATAGCCGAGATTTCGCTAGGTTCATTTTAAATGACATTAAAGGGCACGAAGTTGACTATTAATCGGAGCTAGATATCAGTGCAAAGCGTTACTTTGCATTAGCAGTCGTGAGTCGGACTTTAAAGAAAGTGATTATGATTCTGAAAATGTGTTTGTATATTGCCGTATAGGTGACGGAAAATCACAAACAACATGCCGTATTTCGTAAATATTTGTGTTCATGTATGGATTACCGGCAACAATCACGTGAGTAACATATTCTGCATGCTTTTCCCTTCATTGTGTTGTTTATTTAACTAAAATCGGTTGTGATGTTTTTACTAACGCGACCCGAACTTTTTCCAAACCTGAAAAAATCTTGCCCGTTCAGGGCTACAAAATGGACAAGCGTCTGCCCTGTAAAGGGTTAAAGGAAAAAGCCCAACAGATGGGGCTGGTTATCAACCAAGATAAGACAGCATATATGGCAATTTCAAGAGAAGGAATGGCTAAAAACTCTGGCCACATACAAATAGATAATATAATCATTAAAAGAACGGAAACATACAAATACCTGGGTACAATCTTCAACTGCTCCAACATCATAAGGGAAGAAATACAAACTAGAATCAATTCTGGAAATAAGATATACTATGCACTACAACATCTACTAAAATCAAATGCGCTATCTCGTAACACCAAAATCACAATATACAAAACACTGATCAGACCAGTTGTGCTGTATGGCTCTGAAACCTGGAGTACAACGAAAGGAGACGAAGCCTTGTTACAAACCTTTGAGAACAAAGTTTTAAGACGCATCTTTGGACCCATTAGGGATACACAAAGTGGAGAGTGGAAAAGAAGAAGTAACAAAGACATTTATGATCTGTTTAAGTCCCCGCTGATCACTGGTATCATGAAGGCTAATAGATTACAATGGCTGGGGCATATAGAAAGAATGGAAGACAATAGGGAAACAAAACTCGCTTACACTCAGGAAATAAATGACCGTAGACCCCGAGGTAGACCAAGAAGACGGTGGAGAGATAATATATATACAGACCTACAAGCACTTGGAATCAACAACTGGCAAGAGAAGGTCAACCAGAGAGACGAATGGAGACGGATTGTATCTGCAGCAAAGAACCTCAATGGCTCGGAACGCTGAAGAAGAAGAAGAAGAAGAGACATACATATGAGGTTAACTTTAGGACATCTGTAAACATAAGTGAAGCATGTATGCCACTCTGGTAATATCTGATATCTTGACTGTACAAACAGAATGAATATAAAACAAGTGACATACATATGAGGTTAACTTCAGGACATCTGTAAACATAAGTGAAGCATGTATGTCACTCTGGTAATATCTGACATCTTGGATGGCGCCAGCCAGGGCAGCAGTAAACATCACAACACAGCAGATCTAGGAGTAAATGGTGAATTTTACATTCAGTTATTATCCCATATTTATTGAAAAGACATACAAATAAAATAGATATTTAATATTTATTAAATAGAAATCAAATCAGCGCAACTGGGAAGATAAAGCCTTATCCTGGTGTGAGGAAATGCAACCTAAAGACTAAATATCATGGCAGGACAGCCCAGGCCCTAAGCCTTGGTGGGAAACTGGTCATGGATTGAAGCTCTGACAGGCGGACAGTAAGAGTATTGCTTTGTTGATCCAGCAGCTTTTGTAGGTTGTCTGGTTCTAGATGTATTGGTGTTCCTTTGAAATAGGCAGGCCGAGAGAGGGATCATGCTGCATGGGCAACATATGATCTCTAAATTCAGCTTAGGCTTTGTGCTATGGAGAGGTATAATGCCTTTCTGGAACCAAAATGTAACAAACTATTGTCTGTCAAGACAGCAAGGTGCCAGTCATGCCAGAAATCAAATAGATATTAATATTTACTGCATAGAAAATCAGTATACATTCTAATTTTATCGAACAAAAATAGTTTATATATTTATTTATTCTATATAGATTCAATGCTTATTCGACATTGTATTCTATAAAAATTCTATTCTTTAAAAATTGTTCATCCTTTGCAAGACACTGCAATAAACTGCAGGTTGATTTTTTAAATCAATTTTATGAGTTGTTCAAAATTTTTTTGTAAAGCATCAACAAAACGTGTGAAAGTAACTAGACAATAATTCTATTAACTGATTCTCTACTGGAGACCGAATGGTCGGTTCTAGAGCCCAAATTTGGCACCCAAAGACCGACCTAACGGTTCCGTATATATACTGCTGTATTTGATCCATTTCTCCTTTTTACTCCACAATTTTTAGTGTCCCATTGATTTAAACTTTAAAACGAAAGATTTCCTTTCCTTCCGTGTGCTTCCGTGTGCAAATAACAGGCATGGTCTGTGTACATTTTAGGAAAATGTTTGTTGATATTTCGAAATTACAATATCTTCAGGTTCTGGACCTCATATATTTTAATAAAATTACCAGTTTTAAACAGTTTTATATTATAGTTGTTGTGATGTAAAGGACTTTGTTAAAGGTTCTAAAACGAACCTGTGCAGTTGTTAGATAATTATTTAGAAGACGGTCATAATATACAAAAAAAATCTAACAGTGAAATTTACTAAGAATATGATGGCTTTTCCATTTTGTGTGAAAATTATGTGCTTCATAATTTGATGATTTCATTGTGGTTTATTCGTGTTATGGAGCAGTTCTTGTGATATTCTTGAACACAACTGGTGTGTGTAACATAATTCACTAAATTTAACTGGATTAGCGGCTTCGGATAGAAAATAACGCCTTGGTAAGTGAATTTTTTTCATAATTTTTAACACTTTAATTTCAATTGTTATTACTAAAACTCTCATTATTGTCATAATATTTGTAACCTATCAATTAATTATTAACACGGTCAGATTCCCTGTGCAATTCTCTTTAATTTGATATGTAATACAATGCATCTGCTACCATTTTAACCATTTTAAAAGCATTATTGTGACAAACCCCTACTTCAAATTTTCTGCCTTGAATTTCTGTTTGGGTATGACCACTTTTTTGTTTGGCAGGAAATCAGTTAAACAAGCAGACTGGCAAACATGCAAGTACACAGACAGGCAGACAGGCTGGCAGATACTCCACTACACCCAAGGGAAGAAGAGCAAGAGGAAAAAATCCATAATTAAAATTTTTTTTTTTTGCATATCCCTTACACATTGTTCAGCTGCTGTTGATGTACTAGGCAAGATTACGCTCAGTAGTTTGCCATTGCTTTCTGAGCAATTGGCTCACATACCCCGTAAGTTACCAACGTGGCAAGAACCGCTACCGATTCTTGTGCAGGTTACATTACTCAGAGAATATACGGGATTATGGAGAAAGACGTTAACCCCTAAGACAGGGAGACTGGCAATTAAAATTATGCTGTAACAAATATTTTACTTACAAAATAGCAGTTCTGTACAACCAGAATAAAAAGTGCAAGCTTACCATTTTGAGGATTAGAAACACAGCCAGTGGTTTTTGTTCCTTGGGCTGTTTTCTGCATAACAAATATAGATGAAATGGCAAAAATAGCCAGAGATAAAAACATGGCAGTGGTAACAGGAATGATGTTTGAAAGCAGTCAGTCAACTGGGGCCAGGTATTGTTCCATGAAATGGTGTGGTCCTGGAAATGTTAAAAGAGAGATAAATTAATACTACAATCATGTCATGGCTGACTGAGGCGAAGTTGGTAGTATAGTTGTAATACTAGTCTCTCAGCCAGAAGATGGAGGATCTGACTTAATTAAATGAAGTTGGTAGTATAGTTGTAATACTAGTCTCTCAGCCAGAAGATGGAGGATCTGACTTAATTAAATGAAGTTGGTAGTATAGTTGTAATACTAGTCTCTCAGCCAGAAGATGGAGGATCTGACTTAATTAAATGAAGTTGGTAGTATAGTTGTAATACTAGTCTCTCAGCCAGAAGATGGAGGATCTGACTTAATTAAATGAAGTTGGTAGTATAGTTGTAATACTAGTCTCTCAGCCAGAAGATGGAGGATCTGACTTAATTAAATGAAGTTGGTAGTATAGTTGTAATACTAGTCTCTCAGCCAGAAGATGAAGTTGGTAGTATAGTTGTAATACTAGTCTCTCAGCCAGAAGATGAAGTTGGTAGTATAGTTGTAATACTAGTCTCTCAGCCAGAAGATGAAGTTGGTAGTATAGTTGTAATACTAGTCTCTCAGCCAGAAGATGAAGTTGGTAGTGTAGTTGTAATACTAGTCTCTCAGCCAGAAGATGAAGTTGGTAGTATAGTTGTAATACTAGTCTCTCAGCCAGAAGATGAAGTTGGTAGTGTAGTTGTAATACTAGTCTCTCAGCCAGAAGATGAAGTTGGTAGTCTAGTTGTAATACAAGTCTCTCAGCCTGAAGATGAAGTTGGTAGTATAGTTGTAATACTTATCTCTCAGCCAGAAGATGAAGGATCTGACTTCATTCAATGAGATTTTAATTTTTATTCGCTCACTTTGAACTCAAGTGTAGTCCATATACGTGCTACTACTTCTAGTGCAGTGGACAGATTTTTACATGTGGATTAGCTTTTCCTATTACCAGTGTCCCTTGCTATCAGGTAAACCCACTCCGACTTAGAGGTACTTGTAATTTACGTCTCCAATGCAAGGACGAGAAGTCAACATTTTAGTTCAATTGACCAGTGTAGGGGTTGAACCTGCTACCTCAGCATCAGCACACTGGATGTTTAAGAACAAGCACTCTTATCTGTTCAGCCTTGCTTGCCTCCCGAACTCATTTTAAAGTACAGAAAAATATTAACACTAAAAATTATTGTTTCAAACCGATTCACAAACGACCATGAAGGAACAAAAAGGTTTCAGTATCTCCCTACATTCAGTCATGCTGACATCCATTAAATAAGATGCATAGCTCTGTTTTGTGAAGCTTGTGGATCAGTATATCTGACTTCGATAAGCATTTTTTCGGGGTTGCTTTCCCTAGCCCTTGACTATCCCCAGTCTACCTACAAGGCAGCAGGTTTCTGTATCTCTTCGTCTGGCTCTTACCCCTTGATCTATCAAACATGGGTGAACCTACCCGTAGCTGCGCTACTGTCAGCATAGCTTTTGAGGTCATTGAAACGTGCAAGTTCCTCTACTTGACAAGGTGGATATGCAGCAGAGGAAGATGCAGGATTTCAGCAAATCATAAGAAAATAGTTCATGTTATCAACAAGAAAATTGTCAAACTTGACCTGCAAACTGCCCAAAAAATGGCTTTTAGTTCTCAGTCTTCAACAAAACTTTTCTCCACAAGAAAAGAAATTGGCATCTGCCACCTCATTATGCTGTGCCAAGAATTTGTGAAAGTCTAACACTTTACATGCCAATGATAGTAGCTGGCATGGGACTGTCTTTACCTTCAACTTCAAATGATATAAGCTGTTTCCATTTTGATTACAGAAAGTTTTCTGTCTCCCTGAGTTTTAATGTTAAAAATTGTATTTTCATTATGTTTTCTTTCAAGACTTTTTATATAACACACACATGTACACGGTGTAACCAGTTGAAAAACTAAACAACTAAATAGAGAAATTTACTGGCCATGATTATTGGCTTCCCATTATCTTCCCCCTGCTGGCCTGGTGAGCATGTGTTTGAATCTGTACCAAGAAGGAGTCTTTAACCCTGAACGTGCAAACCATCTCAAAGCGCCTATAGCTATTATGCATTGTAAAAACGCGATCTCTCAGCTTTCCGAGACTTCTGATTGTCTACTATCGGTTTCGCAGATGGCCTGACAATGTGGTCACCATTCACAAGCGTGTACTTTGAATTTGAACGGATTTTTAAAATAGTTTTGGGGGGTTTTACGCTTAGTATTTCAAAATGGATTTTGACGATTCTTCAAGTGATAGTGGAGATTTCGCTGAGTTCAATTTAAGTGACATTTACGAGCACTAATTTGACTGAATCAGAGCTAGATATCAGTCATCAGCATTATTTTGTGTTAGCAGTCGTGAGTCAGACTTTAAAGAAATTGATTCTGATTCTGAAAATGTGTTTGTAAATTGCTGTATAAATGACTGACAATCACAAACAATATATTGTATTTTATAAATATTTGTGTTCATGTGTGGATTACTGGGATTATTCACATGAGTACTCTGCATGCTTTTTACTTCATTTTGTTCTTTATTTAAGTAAAATCGGTTGACTAACACCTTTTATGTGATGATTTTACTAACGTTGCCTGAAATTTTACCGAACCTTAAAATTCTTCTTGCTCGTTCAGGGCTACAAAACAGACAAAACGTCTGCCCTGTAAAGGGTTAAATGATTTGGGCTCCCACATTGACCCAGTCTGGGTGCCAGGAAATCTTCTGAGCTGTGTGAAGGCTATATTGTAATACTGACCATATGACCAATTAAGTAAGTGTTGATTGGTCTATAAAAATATCGGACTAACTAGCCATTTTGTTTGTCCATCAAGAATGATGATGACCATTCATTTCTTCCAGTGAGGTGGATTGAAAGTTTAGAGCCATGAGTTCTAAGATGGCTGGTAAGGAATTCTTTGGGCAACGAATGCTTGGCGTTCCAGGAGGATGATCTCCTGCAGTGGTTTTTCTGTCCAGCCTTTTCTTCACAGCTCTTGCAGTCCTGGTTGCTTCACAAGTGACTGCACCCTTATGTAATGAAGTACGCCACAAATTACAGTCTTTAGCAGCAGTCTCCCAGGTGTCAAGATGAATTCCAAAAGCTTTAAGTGAGATTTTCATATTTTTGAAATAATAAGACGATGGTCTGTCCGACATTCAGCACCACATATGGATTTTGCCACCTGAACGTCTTGTCTGTCACTCCTCCTGACGATGACATAGTCAATGAGGTGCAAGTGTTTCAAGCTAGGGTGCATCCACGATGTCCTATTTCTCATGGGAAGACAGAAAATTGTATTGGTAATCAAGAGATCATGTTCGGCACATGTCTGAAAGAGGAGGAGTCCATTGCTGTTACAATTTCCGACTTCATGCTTTCCAATAATGCCACTCCAAGAGGTGGTGTCCATGCCTACACTGGCATTGAAATCCCCAAGGAGTATAAGTTTGTCTCCTTTGGGAACAGATCTTAATACACTGTGCAGGTCCTCATAGAACTTGTTCTTGACGTCATCTTCATTGGTCATCGCTGGTGGGTAGGCATTCATGATGGTTGCATGTTTCCTTCCATTCAGCAGGGTCAACTTAATGGTCATAAACCTGTCATTTATCGCCGTCGTAAATCCAGCTAGTTTGTCAATCAGGGCCGACTTAATGGCCAATCCCACACCAAACTGGCGTCTTTCCTCACTTTTCCTTCCACTCTGGAAGAATGTGTAGTTGGCACCTACTTCATAGATTTGACCTTCTTCTGCAAGTCGTGTCTCGCTCAAGGCTGCAATGTCGATGTTGTACCTGCCCAGCTCTCTCCCACTCAGTGCTGTTCATCTCTCTGGGCCCGATGTGCCGTTTCTATTGAGTTTTCATTCCAAGATCCGATTGCCAAGGGTTTAGGGTACCCACCAACAGCAGCCAGCTGGTTAGGTAATGATGGAGCAGACAATGTTTAGGGCACCTTTTCTAACCATGTGCATGAAGCTAAGGAAGTGTCTATTCGCAGGGCCCTGCGAATAAACAAAGTGTCTATTCGCAGGGCACGGCTGGTCACGTGATTTAACGTAAGTTTGCGGCTATATTATACATTTTCGTTGATTGGAAAACGTGTCGTCAGTGGCATAGTTGATAGTGCACCCGCCTGATGGGCGGGAGCTCGAGGTTCGTTTCCTTGCCGGACATTTTTTTTTTTAATTGTTCAGCAATTAATTGGATGAAAGTCAAATGTCAATCGTTCGTTTCCTTGCCCGACAATGTTTTTTTTAAATTTTTCAGCAATTCATTGGGTGAAAGTCAATCCTTCATCTCTTTGGGTATTTAGAATTGTGTTGTTTAAAGTGAGTGTAATTTAGTTAGTACCAGTTTCTCCAGTATTGGTCCTCGTTGCTTTGCACTACGGCAATTCCAATACCCAACCCACACATTTTTGAGTCCCAAACGATCCGTTTTCCTTCTACCCCTTCTGGCTCCAGCCCTCTTCTTCCTTTTCCTTCCCCCCTCTCCCCTACCTCTTCTCCTCCGCTTAATTCTCTCCCCGCTGGCTGTTGTCAAAAGTATCGAGCACAAAGCATGTACTCTGTTGCTTCGGCGATAATTCTTTGTAATATTCATAGTTTTCATATTCATATTCATAGACACGAAAGTGGTTAAGTAGGCAGGTAGGTGGGTTGTTAGACAGATAGATCGTTAGAGAGGCAGATATGTGGGTAGGTAGACAGGTAGGTAGTTAAGTAAGCAGGTATGTGGGTAGCTAGGCAGGTAGGTGGATGAGTAGGTACGCAGGTAGATGGGTAGCTAGATCCAACCCAACACTCGCCGATCATCTGTGTTCCACGATGCCAATTTATTCATCTCTTTCAATCTCTCCCTGCAATACTCTGAACAGGCAGGTTGACCGGCCGAGCGATCGAGAGAGAGAGAGAGAGAGAGAGAGAGAGAGAGAGAGAGAGAGAGAGAGAGAGAGAGAGAGAGAGAGAGAGAGAGAGAGAGAGAGAGAGAGAGAGAGAGGCAGTCAGAGATACAGACAAATAAACAACTGATATATAAACTGGCAGACAGATAGAGAGTCAGACACACGCATACATACACACAGAGAGTCAACCAGACATACATATGCATATGGAAAGACAGACAGACAGTTTGTTAGATAGAGATTCAGATAGACATATATACAAATGGACAGATACAAGTAGGCTGATAGAGAACAAGAAATCACGCAGGCTGTCAGACGGACGGACAGACAGAGACAGAGAGACATCCAGACAGGCGGGCATGTAGAGAGACATCCAGACAGGTGGACAAATAGAGAGGCATACAGACATCTCTCTCTCTTCTTCTCTATCTCCCTCCCCCCTCTCTCTTTCTTGTCTTTATCACTTTTTTATATCTTTCAACACATCTTTCTCATATCTCACATATCTGTCTCGCACACTATCTTCATTATCTATCTCTCTCTTCTCTCTTTTCAACCCGCTTCACATATACCAGGTTTTCCTGCACTTTATATGCGTAGCATTTCCTTGTTTATTTGTTAATTCATGAGGGCAGTCAGTCGAAAGCCTGGTGTTTGTATTGCCTAACGACCCTAATCATGTCTCTCTGAGGTGACGCATATTACTGTCAGCTTGGACCAGAATTATCAGGACATAAATAGTAGGAAATAGTAGGTCGGTAACGTAAACAATGATGGATGCCTGTAAACAGTAAGTGTACAGAAACGCAAGTTAACAATTCTTAAACTCGCCTGATATTTAAACAGCCATACTTCAACTAAGTATAAAGTATCGATTCATAGGGCTTTGTTTATTCGTAGGGCCCTGCGAATAAACGCTTTGTTTATTCGCAGGGCCCTGCGAATAAACTCTCCCTGAAGCTAAAGCACATTTTGAACATATGTCTATGTTATGTATTAAATTTAAAACAACTGGTTGGGGAGGGGGGAGTTAATTATTACTTTTATAATTATTTTATTTCAGTTAACTTCCCGGCCGATCTTCATATCTGACCATTTATTCCCACGAAGAGTCTCGCTGTGAATGCAAGACTACTATAAGTCACATAAGTATTAAAAGTATACTTAACTTTTTAGTAAAATGAGAATCACATGACTGCAGCAGCGGACAATCCGCATCTCACCGGGAATTAGTGAAAGGTGAACTTCAAACGGTAGAAAAGAGACAAACGTGTTTAGTAATCACATAAACATTTGTTTGATTAAACCTATAGATATAAACCACAAATCATTATTAAAATCTTACCCAAAACGAATCAATGCAGAATCCCACCATTCTCTTTCACTTGGGCTTTCAGTTTCTCGTCTGCAAGTTTCAGGTGTCGATACAAACTGACTACCAGGAAAATTGTCTGCAGGGAAAGTCGTGAATAGAAATTACACCATCAGTTGCAACAGTAATGTATGTTTACGAGAAGTGAAGCAAACAATAATTGAAAGGGAAACCCGTTATCGTGTTGTTAAATTATCTATCAGTCTGTTTATCGTCTATCTATTTGTCTATCTATCTATCTTCCCTTTAGAGTCTGATGGCAAATAAAATATATAGATCAATTGTGGGAGCCGCGCTAGCGTAGTGGCTTGACACGCGCATTCCAACGCGGTTGTCATGGGTTCGAAGCGTATTTTTTTAAGTTGCACAGTTTAACACTACGCAGGAAGCCAAAGAATATTGATAAACCAACACAGAACTGGCGTCGTTAGCCGCTACACGCTGCGGGATTTGCTGAGGAGGGGATCCGAGCACTTATGGACTGAATGGTTCGATGTGCAACGAGGATGATCTGTCGACTAACTAACTAACTAACCAACTAAGTTGCACATCACTTACAGACGTTGCAGTCAACACCAGTACTTTTCAGCTGTTGTTGATGTTCTTGGCAAGATTATGCTCAGTAGTTAGCCACTGCTTTCTGAGCGATCGGCTCACATAGTACCCCGTAAGTAACCAATGCAACGCGATCTGCTGCCTAATCTCACGCAGCTGTGTTCCTTAAGTGGATATACGGGATTACGGAGAAAGTGGTTAACACCTTTGCCAGGGAGACCGATCGAAACGTATTACGTATTCTGTATTATGAAGTGTGTCCCCCCCCCCCCCCGGCATATCCTATTACAGGACATCGCTGTCAACACCAACATTTTACAGCTGTTGTTGATTTCTTGGAAAGATTATTACGCTCAGTTGTTTGCCATTGCTTTCTGAGCGGCCGACTCACACATCCCGTAAATAACGGGCACGGCGAGAACCGCTACCGATTCTCGCGCAGCTGCGTTTGCTCAAGTGGATAAAAGGGATTACAGAGAAAGTCGCATTGTGAAGGTCTCATCTCATTATGTTCCTCTTGTACCTTGCGGTGTTGAGATGAAGTATAAACAGCGGGAGAGTGCCCGCTTATGGGCTTCATGTATCGATATTCCCATGGACTCTGTTATCCGCTGCGTCCATCGTTTACATGGTCGACCTCTTCCTCTGCTTCCCTCTAGTCTGTACATCATTGCTTGTTGTGGTATACTGTTAGTTGGTAACCTGCATGGCCAAAACATTTGACTTGCTGCCTTCTAATAAAATCTAGTGCAGCTACAACCCCCACTTTAGTCCTGATTTCTTCATTTCTGATCTTATCTCTTCTTGAATTATGAAGGTGGATTTTTAAAATTAACTGGGCTCCCAGGCCTATCCAGACACAAAAGTGTGTACCAAGAATTTCTTAAAAAGTAAATGCGCGATACTGACCACACCGCCTGCCGATTGGCCCATATATACAAATATGTGTCTAGCACCGCGTGCCTTGCCTTAAGTTGTATACACAGGGGGTCATTTACTTGTACTTAAACTAGGCCCGTTGCAATTACGCTTGCCTGTCGGCCCGCTGGCCATATTGTCGAATCCCAGTGGTGTGATACGTAAAGACGTTAAATTGACCTCATCACTTATCTAGCGTCGACTGATTAAAAAAAAATGTAGCTGGCACCATTTATCCAATAGACCTCAAGTTTGAATATAGATCCTTTTTTTTTTTTAAACCAACTCCTAGTGTTGTTAACGTCTTCCGTTGTTAGAAATTTGTTACTATTTCACCCGTACTTCAACCACTCACCACGGAGATAAAGGGAACACGTTCAGGCAAATAGCTTACTTCAGGATTATCGGAAGCCTCTTGTCGTACCTGATCTAAGATCCATCCATCCATCCATCATGTGCCATGCTGAGAAGCGTAGGTGGTCAAGTTTTGCCATCTCACTCGATCATCAGAATCGTGGATCAGCTCCGTGTTTCTGTCTCGACCATGCCAAGTGGCCAAGCTATACAGGTATTTACTTTTCGGTCTTCCCCTTAGTCTCTTCCCTTCGATCTTGCCAATTGTCACCAAGTTCTCCAATTCATTTCTTCTCATAACATTCCAAGACTAGTTAGTTAGTTAGTTAGTTAGTTAGTTAGTCGCGGTTCCAACTTCACAGCAACGGGTCGTCCCCATTATGCCCCGTTCCTGTGCCAGTGAATATCACATAAAATGCTCCCCACTGCCCAATGTGAAATGTGGAAAAGACAGGAGTCTCGACAAACAACAGCCCGCACAGATACACTGTGCATAATGCCGCCACCAGAATGTCAACACAATAGACCCCCCACTAAACATCCAGTTTATTTCTGATGGAATCGGCAGTCATTTTCCTATCTGGATGTGGATAGGCCTTAGGTTCATACCAGAAAACGATCAGCGTTGCCAGTAGTGGGTTGTGCTCAATATTTAAATTTCAAATCCCGAAACAACCAAATAATCAATTTGATTATTGCTCACTGGATTTTAGGAGGCCTGGTGTTCCTTGCCAGTGAGAAGTCCTGATCGTTCGGGTCCACATCGATTGACGGACGTCAGTTGCGGCGATTGGGCAATCTTGAGCATAGCCTACGATGGGTAGCGTTATGCTATTCTGTTATGATAATTTGGCGTGTCCAGCTTGATTACACACCCGCTTCACATGCCAGTGATCCGGGGCTTGTTTCAGGATCCGGTCAGGGATATGCACTACTGACGAGCTCAAACGAGAGCGAAACTCGAGTATAGTGCTTCCATATTGACGTGGATAGCCTTAGGTTCATACCAGAAAACGATCAGCGTCACCAGTATTGGGTTGTGCTCAATATTTAAATTTCAAATCCCGAAACAACCAAATAATCGATAAGCTCTGTGTTCTTATTTCGACCATACGACTACCACGTAGCCAAGCCATCTAGATATTTATTTCTCTGTCCTCCCCTTGTTCTTTAACCCTTAATTTTGCCAGCTGTCACCAAATTTTCTATTGTATTTCTTCTAACACGCAAAAAAAAAAACAAAAAAAACGTGACTCTCTAATTTCTATGATCAGTTTACGGTTTTCGTTTGTTTCTCGTAGGACTAGCTCTTTGGTTTTTCTGTCTGTCTATAGTATTCCTTTCATTTTCCCCAGAAACCACATTTCCACTGCCTTTCGATGTTTTTCAGCTTGTCTGCTCATTGTTCACGTTTCATATCCACACAAAAGTACAGGTAGCACTTCAACTCTTTTCCTCATTGCAGTTGATATCTTTTTATTGGTCAGTGTGTTTTCCATCTTGCAAAAGGCTACCCTTGCCATAATGGTTCTTGTTCTAATCTTTTCAAGCCATCTCTCATCAAACTGTTCCAAGATAGTTATACCAATTCACTTGTTTAAGAATATTCCCATTTACTAATTATGGTATTTCATTTCTTTCCTGTTAGAAATGACCATAATCTCTGGCCTCTTACAATTTAATTATAACCATAGTTGTTCACTGTGTACAATAACCACATCTACTAAGTGTTGCAGATCCTGCTCATTGTCTACAATCCATACTGTATCATTTGCATATTTTATTGATGTTATATCCCCCAATGGCGATTCCTCATATATCTTCAAAATTTATCATATTTTCACTGTATAGGGAAAAAAGATCTGAAGACATTACATATGCCTGTCTTACATCTTTTTTAAAAGGCTGATTTTGACCTACTTCATTATCAATCTTTATGGCAACTCGTTTTCAATATATGTTTTTTTTATAAGTCTAAGGTATTTCCCTTCAATTTGTACGTCTGCAAGCATCTATATCATGTCCACGTCTTTATTGAAAGCCTTTGTGTAGTCAATGAAGCAAAGATGTATATATTATTTGTTTACTTCTAGTGAACACTCCATTAATGTTCTCAGCAAATAGACAGCATTTACTGTATCCTTGCCTTCTATAAACCCACATTGTTCTTTCCCTATTTCGGGTTGTATTTACTTTCTAACTCTGCATGATGATTCTTAGCAACATCTCCATGATGTGGCTTAATATGCTGATTGTTTGATGTTGATCACATTCAAAGGCTCCCGATTTCTTCGAGATTGCAATATATATATATGTATATATATATATATATATATATATATATATATATATATATATATATATATATATATATATACATATATATGTGTTGACTGCATATTTTGCAGTAAAAAAAAACATAAGTCAAAGTCAGCATATTCCCCCCCCCCCCCCGCCATTGGGGGGGGGGGATTTTATGGTTCGGGGGGGGGGGGGGGGGAAATTATCAAGGTTATTTCAAAATCATGTTGATATAAAGATCCAATTACTTGATATTGTTTTCCCTCCATACTTTACAGTTCTGTACTTCTCACCCTTCTGAAATTCATTTTATAACATAAGTAAACATACAAATCATGTTTTGTGTAGATGTCTAGAATTGTTCTAGTATGTGTTATTAACTTTAGCTTCCATTTTTATGTATACTGTGTAGGGGCTGGGGAGGAGGTGGAATTTATAGGGGGAAAATACAAAAGGGGGGAGGGGGAGGAAATGACATTCTGAGCATATGGTGAGGGGGTGCATGGGCCAAAACAGGATGAGAACCACTGCTTTAGTTGTTTATCTATATCATTTATCCTCCATTGTTGTTATTCTATAGTCACTTTGGTGCTTTATCAGTTATCCTCCATCCTTGATGATATTCTGTAGTTACTTTAGTTATCTATCATCTATTATTCTCCATAGCTATAAATACTTTAGTTCTTGATCTGTTATCCCCCATCCTTGATGTTATTCTATAGTTACTCTAGTTCTTTATCTGTTATCTTCTATCCTTTATGTTATTCTATAGTTACTGTAGTTCTTTATCTGTTATCCTCCATCCTTGATGTTCTATAGTTACTGTAGTTCTTTATCTGTTATCTTCTGCTTGCTTGCTTGTGTTCGTTGGCTTGAGCTCCAACGCGAAGTCCTGTATGTCGGATGAAGACATCCTGTTGTCCAACATCAGTGTGATGTCATACAGGACCTGAGGTTTGCGTGAGTATCCGTTGTCCCATGTCTGGCTTATTGGTGTGCAGACTGGTGGTTCCTCGCCGTACAGGCAGACACTCTCCGACTTCGGAGGAATCAGCAATCCTATTGACTTCAGCCAGGACCCCGAAGGGACCTGTTGCCCAGGACGCTCGACGAGGACGCGTCAATAGGTCTTGGCCAGTATATAACCCGGCCCTGGTGCCTTGGAAACACCTCTGCGTCCCTGTTATCTTCTATCCTTGATGTTATTCTGTAGTTACTGTAGTTCTTTATCTGTTATCTTCTATCCTTGATGTTATTCTATAGTTACTGTAGTTATTTATCTGTTATCCTCCATCCTTGATGTTGTTCTATAGTTACTGTAGTTCTTTATCTGTTATCTTCTAAACTTTATGTTATTCTATAGTTACTGTAGTTCTTTATCTGTTATCTTCTATCCATGATGTTATTCTATAGTTACTCTAGTTTTTTTATCTGTTATCTTCTATCCTTAAGTTATTCTATAGTTACTGTAGTTCTTTATCTGTTATCTGCTATCCTATATGTTATTTCTATAGTTACTGTAGTTCTTTATCTGTTATCTTCTATCCATTATGGTATTCTATAGTTACTGTAGTTCTTTATCTGTTATCCTCCATCCTTGATGTTATTCTATAGTTACTGTAGTTCTTTATCTGTTATCTTCTATCCTTTATGTTATTCTATAGTTATTGTAGTTCTTTATCTGTTATCCTCCATCCTTGATGTTATTCTATAGTTACTGTAGTTCTTTATCTGTTATCTTCTATCCTTTATGTTATTCTATAGTTATTGTAGTTCTTTATCTGTTATCCTCCATCCTTGATGTTATTCTATAGTTACTGTAGTTCTTTATCTGTTATCTTCTATCCTTTATGTTATTCTATAGTTACTGTAGTTCTTTATCTGTTATCTTCTATCCTTTATGTTATTCTATAGTTACTGTAGTTCTTTATCTGTTATCTTCTATCCTTTATGTTATTCTATAGTTACTGTAGTTCTTTATCTGTTATCTTCTATCGTTTATGTTATTCTATAGTTACTGTAGTTCTTTATCTGTTATCCTTCATCCTTGATGTTCTTCTATAGTTATTTTAGATTATCATCTTAAAGTCGCTTAAAAGTCGACTTCATTGCACCAGATATTTATCGCATATGGCTCAGTCTCTTTCCAATATGAACACTGTCAGCTAGCATATGTCCAACATGAACACTGTCAGCTAGCATATGTCCAACATGAACACTGTCAGCTAGCATATGTCCAACATGAACACTGTCAGCTAGCATATGTCCAACATGAACACTGTCTGCTAGCATATGTCCAACATGAACACTGTAGGCTAGCATATGTCCAACATGAACACTGTCAGCTAGCATATGTCCAACATGAACACTGTCAGCTAGCATATGTCCAACATGAACACTGTCAGCTAGCATATGTCCAACATGAACACTGTCAGCTAGCATATGTCCAACATGAACACTGTCAGCTAGCATATGTCCAACATGAACACTGTCAGCTAGCATATGTCCAACATGAACACTGTCAGCTAGCATATGTCCAACATGAACACTGTCAGCTAGCATATGTCCAACATGAACACTGTCAGCTAGCATATGTCCAACATGAACACTGTCAGCTAGCATATGTCCAACATGAACACTGTCAGCTAGCATATGTCCAACATGAACACTGTCAGCTAGCATATGTCCAACATGAACACTGTAGGCAAGCATATGTCCAACATGAACACTGTCAGCTAGCATATGTCCAACATGAACACTGTCAGCTAGCATATGTCCAACATGAACACTGTCAGCTAGCATATGTCCAACATGAACACTGTCAGCTAGCATATGTCCAACATGAACACTGTCAGCTAGCATATGTCCAAAATGAACACTGTCAGCTAGCATATGTCCAACATGAACACTGTCAGCTAGCATATGTCCAACATGAACACTGTCAGCTAGCATATGTCCAACATGAACACTGTCAGCTAGCATATGTCCAACATGAACAATGTCAGCTAGCATATGTCCAACATGAACACTGTCAGCTAGCATATGTCCAACATGAACACTGTCAGCTTGCATATGTCCAACATGAACACTGTCAGCTAGCATATGTCCAACATGAACACTGTCAGCTAGCATATGTCCAACATGAACACTGTCAGCTAGCATATGTCCAACATGAACACTGTCAGCTAGCATATGTCCAACATGAACACTGTAGGCAAGCATATGTCCAACATGAACACTGTAGGCAAGCATATGTCCAACATGAACACTGTAGGCAAGCATATGTCCAACATGAACACTGTAGGCTAGCATATGTCCAACATGAACACTGTCAGCTAGCATATGTCCAACATGAACACTGTCAGCTAGCATATGTCCAACATGAACACTGTCAGCTAGCATATGTCCAACATGAACACTGTCAGCTAGCATATGTCCAACATGAACACTGTCAGCTAGCATATGTCCAACATGAACACTGTCAGCTAGCATATGTCCAACATGAACACTGTCAGCTAGCATATGTCCAACATGAACACTGTCAGCTAGCATATGTCCAACATGAACACTGTCAGCTAGCATATGTCCAACTGAACACTGTCCAGCTAGCATATGTCCAACATGAACACTGTCAGCTAGCATATGTCCAACATGAACACTGTAGGCAAGCATATGTCCAACATGAACACTGTAGGCAAGCATATGTCCAACATGAACACTGTCAGCTAGCATATGTCCAACATGAACACTGTCAGCTAGCATATGTCCAACATGAACACTGTAGGCAAGCATATGTCCAACATGAACACTGTAGGCAAGCATATGTCCAACATGAACACTGTAGGCAAGAATATGTCCAACATGAACACTGTAGGCAAGCATATGTCCAACATGAACACTGTAGGCAAGCATATGTCCAACATGAACACTGTAGGCTAGCATATGTCCAACATGAACACTGTAGGCTAGCATATGTCCAACATGAACACTGTCAGCTAGCATATGTCCAACATGAACACTGTCAGCTAGCATATGTCCAACATGAACACTGTCAGCTAGCATATGTCCAACATGAACACTGTCAGCATAGCATATGTCCAACATGAACTCTGTAGGCAAGAATATGTCCAACATGAACACTGTCAGCTAGCATATGTCCAACATGAACACTGTCAGCTAGCATATGTCCAACATGAACACTGTCAGCTAGCATATGTCCAACATGAACACTGTAGGCAAGCATATGTCCAACATGAACACTGTAGGCAAGAATATGTCCAACATGAATACTGTCAGCTAGCATATGTCCAACATGAACACTGTCAGCTAGCATATGTCCAACATGAACACTGTAGGCAAGCATATGTCCAACATGAACACTGTAGGCAAGCATATGTCCAACATGAACACTGTAGGCTAGCATATGTCCAACATGAACACTGTCAGCTAGCATATGTCCAACATGAACACTGTCAGCTAGCATATGTCCAACATGAACACTGTAGGCAAGCATATGTCCAACATGAACACTGTCAGCTAGCATATGTCCAACATGAACACTGTCAGCTAGCATATGTACAACATGAACACTGTCAGCTAGCATATGTCCAACATGAACACTGTCAGCTAGCATATGTCCAACATGAACACTGTCAGCTAGCATATGTCCAACATAAACTCTGTAGGCAAGAATATGTCCAACATGAACACTGTCAGCTAGCATATGTCCAACATGAACACTGTCAGCTAGCATATGTCCAACATGAACACTGTCAGCTAGCATATGTCCAACATGAACACTGTCAGCTAGCATATGTCCAACATGAACACTGTCAGCTAGCATATGTCCAACATGAACACTGTAAGGCAAGCATATGTCCAACATGAACACTGTCAGCTAGCATATGTCCAACATGAACACTGTCAGCTAGCATATCGTCCAACATGAACACTGTCAGCTAGCATATGTCCAACATGAACACTGTCAGCTAGCATATGTCCAACATGAACACTGTCAGCTAGCATATGTCCAACATGAACACTGTCAGCTAGCATATGTCCAACATGAACAATGTAGTTAAGCATATGTCCAACATGAACACTGTCAGCTAGCATATGTCCAACATGAACACTGTCAGCTAGCATATGTCCAACATGAACACTGTCAGCTAGCATATGTCCAACATGAACACTGTCTGCTAGCATATGTCCAACATGAACACTGTAGGCTAGCATATGTCCAACATGAACACTGTCAGCTAGCATATGTCCAACATGAACACTGTCAGCTAGCATATGTCCAACATGAACACTGTCAGCTAGCATATGTCCAACATGAACACTGTCAGCTAGCATATGTCCAACATGAACACTGTCAGCTAGCATATGTCCAACATGAACACTGTCAGCTAGCATATGTCCAACATGAACACTGTCAGCTAGCATATGTCCAACATGAACACTGTCAGCTAGCATATGTCCAACATGAACACTGTCTGTTAGCATATGTCCAACATGAACACTGTAGGCTAGCATATGTCCAACATGAACACTGTCAGCTAGCATATGTCCAACATGAACACTGTCAGCTAGCATATGTCCAACATGAACACTGTCAGCTAGCATATGTCCAACATGAACACTGTCAGCTAGCATATGTCCAACATGAACACTGTCAGCTAGCATATGTCCAACATGAACACTGTCAGCTAGCATATGTCCAACATGAACACTGTCAGCTAGCATATGTCCAACATGAACACTGTCAGCTAGCATATGTCCAACATGAACACTGTCAGCTAGCATATGTCCAACATGAACACTGTCAGCTAGCATATGTCCAACATGAACACTGTAGGCTAAGCATATGTCCAACATGAACACTGTAGGTAAGCATATGTCCAACATGAACACTGTCAGCTAGCATATGTCCAACATGAACACTGTCAGCTAGCATATGTCCAACATGAACACTGTCAGCTAGCATATGTCCAACATGAACACTGTCAGCTAGCATATGTCCAACATGAACACTGTCAGCTAGCATATGTCCAACATGAACACTGTCAGCTAGCATATGTCCAACATGAACACTGTCAGCTAGCATATGTCCAACATGAACACTGTCAGCTAGCATATGTCCAACATGAACACTGTCAGCTAGCATATGTCCAACATGAACACTGTCAGCTAGCATATGTCCAACATGAACACTGTCAGCTAGCATATGTCCAACATGAACACTGTAGGCTAAGCATATGTCCAACATGAACACTGTCAGCTAGCATATGTCCAACATGAACACTGTCAGCTAAGCATTATGTCCAACATGAACACTGTCAGCTAAGCATATGTCCAACATGAACACTGTCAGCTAGCATATGTCCAACATGAACACTGTAGGCTAAGCATATGTCCAACATGAACACTGTCAGCTAGCATATGTCCAACATGAACACTGTAGGCTAAGCATATGTCCAACATGAACACTGTAGGCTAGCATATGTCCAACATGAACACTGTCAGCTAGCATATGTCCAACATGAACACTGTCAGCTAGCATATGTCCAACATGAACACTGTCAGCTAGCATATGTCCAACATGAACACTGTAGGCTAGCATATGTCCAACATGAACACTGTCAGCTAGCATATGTCCAACATGAACACTGTCAGCTAGCATATGTCCAACATGAACACTGTCAGCTAGCATATGTCCAACATGAACACTGTCAGCTAGCATATGTCCAACATGAACACTGTCAGCTAGCATATGTCCAACATGAACACTGTAGGCTAGCATATGTCCAACATGAACACTGTCAGCTAGCATATGTCCAACATGAACACTGTAGGCTAGCATATGTCCAACATGAACACTGTCAGCTAGCATATGTCCAACATGAACACTGTAGGCTAGCATATGTCCAACATGAACACTGTAGGCTAGCATATGTCCAACATGAACACTGTCAGCTAGCATATGTCCAACATGAACACTGTCAGCTAGCATATGTCCAACATGAACACTGTCAGGCTAGCATATGTCCAACATGAACACTGTCAGCATAGCATATGTCCAACATGAACCTGTCAGCTAAGCATATGTCCAACATGAAACACTGTCAGCTAGCATATGTTCCAACATGAACACTGTCAGCTAGCATATGTCCAACATGAACACTGTCAGCTAGCATATGTCCAACATGACACTGTCAGGCTAAGCATATGTCCCAACATGAACACTGTAGGCTAGCATATGTCCAACATGAACACTGTCAGCTAGCATATGTCCAAACATGAACACTTGTCAGCTAGCATATGTCCAACATGAACACTGTAGGCAAGCATATGTCCAACATGAACACTGTCATGCTAGCATATGTCCAACATGAACACTGTTAGGCTAGCATATGTCCAACATGAACTACTGTAGGCATAGCATATGTCCAACATGAACACTGTCAGCTAGCATATGTCCAACATGAACACTGTAGGCTAAGCATATGTCCAACATGAACACTGTCAGCTAAGCATATGTTCCAACATGAACACTGTCAGGCTAAGCATATGTCCAACATGAACACTGTCAGGCTAGCATATGTCCAACATGAACACTGTCAGCTAGCATATGTCCAACATGAACACTGTCAGCTAGCATATGTCCAACATGAACACTGTCAGCTAGCATATGTCCAACATGAACACTGTCAGCTAGCATATGTCCAACATGAACACTGTCAGCTAGCATATGTCCAACATGAACACTGTCAGCTAGCATATGTCCAACATGAACACTGTCAGCTAGCATATGTCCAACATGAACACTGTCAGCTAGCATATGTCCAACATGAACACTGTAGGCTAGCATATGTCCAACATGAACACTGTAGGCTAGCATATGTCCAACATGAACACTGTAGGCTAGCATATGTCCAACATGAACACTGTCAGCTAGCATATGTCCAACATGAACACTGTCAGCTAGCATATGTCCAACATGAACACTGTCAGCTAGCATATGTCCAACATGAACACTGTCAGCTAGCATATGTCCAACATGAACACTGTCAGCTAGCATATGTCCAACATGAACACTGTCAGCTAGCATATGTCCAACATGAACACTGTCAGCTAGCATATGTCCAACATGAACACTGTCAGCTAGCATATGTCCAACATGAACACTGTCAGCTAGCATATGTCCAACATGAACACTGTAGGCAAGCATATGTCCAACATGAACACTGTCAGCTAGCATATGTCCAACATGAACACTGTCAGCTAGCATATGTCCAACATGAACACTGTCAGCTAGCATATGTCCAACATGAACACTGTAGGCTAGCATATGTCCAACATGAACACTGTAGGCTAGCATATGTCCAACATGAACACTGTCAGCTAGCATATGTCCAACATGAACACTGTAGGCTAGCATATGTCCAACATGAACACTGTAGGCTAGCATATGTCCAACATGAACACTGTAGGCTAGCATATGTCCAACATGAACACTGTAGGCTAGCATATGTCCAACATGAACACTGTCAGCTAGCATATGTCCAACTGAACAACTGTCAGCTAGCATATGTCCAAACATGAACACTTGTCAGCTATCTATTCCAACATGAACACTGTAAGCTAGCATATGTCCAACATGAACCTGTAGGCTAGCATATTGTCCAACCATGAACACTGTCAGCTAGCATATGTTCCAACATGAACACTGTCAGCTAGCATATGTCCACATGAACACTGTCAGCTAGCATATGTCCAGACATGAACACTGTAGGCAAGCATATGTCCAACATGAACACTGTAGCAAGCATATGTCCAACATGACACTGTCAGCTAGCATATGTCCAACATGAAACACTGTCAGCTAGCCATATGTCCACATGAACACTGTAGGCAGCATATGTCCAACATGAACACTGTCAGCTAGCATATGTCCAACATGAACACGTGTAGGCAGCATATGTCCAACATGAACACTGTCACTAGCATATGTCCACATGAACACTGTCAGCTTGCATATAGGTCCCAACATGAACACTGTTAGGCAAGCATATGTCCAACATGAACACTGTCAGCTTGCATATGTCCAACATGAACACTGTCAGCTAGCATATGTCCCAACATGAACACTGTCAGCTAGCATATGTCCAACATGAACACTGTAGGCAAGCATATGTCCAATGAACACTGTAGGCAAGCATATGTCCAACACCTGTCAGCTACATAGGTCACTACCTGTAGGCATATGTCCAACATGAACACTGTCAGCTAGCATATGTCCAACATGAACACTGTCAGCTAGCATATGTCCAACATGAACACTGTCAGCTAGCATATGTCCAACATGAACACTGTCAGCTAGCATATGTCCAACATGAACACTGTCAGCTAGCATATGTCCAACATGAACACTGTCAGCTAGCATATGTCCAACATGAACACTGTCAGCTAGCATATGTCCAACATCGAACACTGTCAGGCTAGCATATGTCCAACATGAACACTGTCAGGCTAGCATATGTCCAACATGAACACTGTCAGCTTGCATATGTCCAACATGAACACTGTCAGCTAGCATATGTCCAACATGAACACTGTCAGCTAGCATATGTCCAACATGAACACTGTCAGCTAGCATATGTCCAACATGAACACTGTCAGCTAGCATATGTCCAACATGAACACTGTCAGCTAGCATATGTCCAACATAAACTCTGTAGGCAAGAATATGTCCAACATGAACACTGTCAGATAGCATATTTCCAACATGAACACTGTCAGCTAGCATATGTCCAACATGAACACTGTCAGCTAGCATATGTCCAACATGAACACTGTAGGCAAGCATATGTCCAACATGAACACTGTAGGCTAGCATATGTCCAACATGAACACTGTCAGCTAGCATATGTCCAACATGAACACTGTCAGATAGCATATGTCCAACATGAACACTGTCAGCTAGCATATGTCCAACATGAACACTGTCAGCTAGCATATGTCCAACATCAACACTGTCAGCTAGCATATGTCCAACATGAACACTGTCAGCTAGCATATGTCCAACATGAACACTGTCAGCTAGCATATGTCCAACATGAACACTGTCAGCTAGCATATGTCCAACATGAACACTGTAGTTAAGCATATGTCCAACATGAACACTGTCAGCTAGCATATGTCCAACATGAACACTGTCAGCTAGCATATGTCCAACATGAACACTGTCAGCTAGCATATGTCCAACATGAACACTGTCAGCTAGCATATGTCCAACATGAACACTGTCAGCTAGCATATGTCCAACATGAACACTGTAGGCTAGCATATGTCCAACATGAACACTTTAGGCAAGCATATGTCCAACATCAACACTGTCAGCTAGCATATGTCCAACATCAACACTGTCAGCTAGCATATGTCCAACATGAACACTGTCAGCTAACATATGTCCAACATGAACACTGTCAGCTAGCATATGTCCAACATGAACACTGTCAGCTAGCATATGTCCAACATGAACACTGTCAGCTAGCATATGTCCAACATGAACACTGTCAGCTAGCATATGTCCAACATGAACACTGTCAGCTAGCATAGCATATGTCCAACATGAACACTGTCAGCTAGCATATGTCCAACATCAACACTGTCAGCTAGCATATGTCCAACATCAACACTGTCAGCTAGCATATGTCCAACATGAACACTGTCAGTTAGCATATGTCCAACATGAACACTGTCAGCTAGCATATGTCCAACATGAACACTGTCAGCTAGCATATGTCCAACATGAACACTGTCAGCTAGCATAGCATATGTCCAACATGAACACTGTCAGCTAGCATATGTCCAACATCAACACTGTCAGCTAGCATATGTCCAACATCAACACTGTCAGCTAGCATATGTCCAACATGAACACTGTCAGCTAGCGTATGTCCAACATGAACACTGTCAGCTAGCATATGTCCAACATGAACACTGTCAGCTAGCCTATGTCCAACATGAACACTGTAGGCAAGCATATGTCCAACATGAACACTGTCAGCTATCATATGTCCAACATGAACACTGTCAGCTAGCATATGTCCAACATGAACACTGTCAGCTAGCATTTGTCCAACATGAACACTGTAGGCAAGCATATGTCCAACATGAACACTGTCAGCTATCATATGTCCAACATGAACACTGTCAGCAAGCATATGTCCAACATGAACACTGTCAGCAAGCTATGTCCAACATGAACACTGTAGGCAAGCATATGTCCAACATGTACAATGTCACAACGGATCAACCATCTTCTAGAGAAATATGTATATATTTACACTGGCCCCTTTCCGTCTTGACAGACGATAGTTTGGTACATTGTGCTACAAAAAGGCGTAATAACTACAACCCATAGTGGTGGCAAGTGTGGCTGATAAGGCCAATTCGTGCTGTAAATGTTCATCCACAATGGATGCATGTGAAAACATGGTCATTTCCACCCTCATGCACCATGTTACATCTCTCACGCTCTGTTTGTGCTTTATTTGCAATCTTCTTCTTTGTCTTTATTCCATTTCTGATAGTTGCCCTCCATGCAACACGTTCAGCGGCGACTTGCTCCCAATGTGCATTATCAATGCCTGTATCAATCATGTCCCGCTTACACACATCTTTGTATCGTAGTAGAGGCCGACCCTGAGATCTCCTACCCATCTGTAATTCACCAAAAAAGATGTCCTTTGGTATTCTACCATCATCCATCCTCCTAACGTGTCCTATCCATCTAAGTCTACGAAGACTGAGCATGGAACACACCGTCACACAACCTGATCTTTCCAATACTTCAGTATTTGTGATTTTGTCTTGCCACTTAATACCAAGTATTCTTCGCAGACACCGCATATGAAAGCTGTTTAAACGTTTCTCTTGGTGTGAGTAAGTTGTCCAGGTTTCACTGCCATAAAGAAGAGTACTAAGGACACAGGCTTGGTAGACGAGGACTTTTGTTTTGGCAGTAAGCTTCCTGTTCTCCCAGACTCTTTTTGCTAACATGTTCATTGTTGTTGCTGCCTTACCAATCCTGATGTTGATTTCCTGATCTAGGGATAATTTGCTATTTACCTCTGATCCTAGATATGTAAAATGGTCTACTATCTCCAGTTCGGCGTCGTCAATAAAGATTGATGGTACCCCATGTGCACCTTGTGACATAATCTGTGTCTTCTTTTTGTTAATTGTTAAACCAAATTCAGAACAAGCATTGGAGAATGCAGATAGTAGATGTTGTAATTCTTCCACAGAGTGGGTCGTAATTGCAGCATCATCTGCAAAAAGCAACTCTCTGATCTTGGCCTTCAATCTCTGGGCATTATAGAGGCCGCCATCTGAGCGTAAGCAAATGTATATACCAGCATCCTGATAACGAAAGGCATATTTCAGTAGAAGTGAAAAGTATATTCCAAAGAGGGTGGGGAGCTAGTACACAACCTTGCTTAACTCCACTCTTGATTTCAAACTCTTCTGAAGTTGCACCATCAAACTTGATTATACCCTTCATGCCTGCGAGGAATGGTTCCACAATGGACAGAAGAGTTGGTGGGCAGCCAATCTTCTTTAGTGCCTTGAACAGACCCTCACGACTGACCAAATCAAATGCCTTTATGGGGTCGATGAAGGCAATAAACAGTGGTTGATTTTGTTCCCGGCATTTTTCTTGCATTTGTTGCGATGAGAATATCATATCAATGGTAGACCGGTTCTGTCGGAAGCCAGCACTGTGATTCGGGGTAGACTTGATCTCCTAGGACTTGAAGTCTGCGCAAAACAATTCTGGAAAATACTTTCCCAACAATACACAGAAGTGAAATACCCCTACAGTTGTTACAGTCGCTTCGATCGCCCTTGTTCTTATACAGCGTTATGATGTTTGAATCTTTGAAATTCTGTGGGATTTGTCCTTCTCGCCAGCATAGCTCTATTAGCTGGTGGAACTGTAGAGTGAGTGTGTCTTGCCCACTCCTGATAACCTCTATTGGAATCCCATCCTTACCTGGAGCCTTGCCAGATGCAAGTTCATTTATAGCACACTTAACTTCTGTTATGGTGGGAAGTGTGTCCAGGTGGTCAAGAGTTGGCAGGGCCTCTATGGCGTTGAGGGCATCATCCGCTAGTTTGGTCTCACTTGAGTAAAGCTCTAAATAGTGCTCTACCCATCTATCCATCTGCTGTTTCTTATCAGTGATGATTTCTCCAGTCAAGGTTTTCAGTGGTGCACTTCTTTTGATCATTGAACCACAGGCTTTCTTTATCCCTTCATACATGCTTCTGATGTTTCCCTCATCCCTTGCAATTTGAATGGACTCACATAACTTGATCCAATAGTCATTTGCACTCTGCCTGGCAGCTTTTTACACATCCTTCCTAGCTTGCTTCAGTTCACTGAGAGTGTTACGTGTTGTTCTTTCCTTGTTTCTTAAGAGAGCCATCTTCTTTTTATCAATTAAGGGCTGCAGTGTCTGGCTGTTTGCCGCAAACCAGTCCTGCCTCTTATGATCCACAGTGCCGTAAACCCCTACCGCAGTTTTATAAAGAGTTTCCTTAAGTTTACCCCACTTTTCACTTACTGTACAATTTTCTGATGTATCAGTGAAAGCGTCTTAAGTTGCTGTTGAAACTCAATGCACTTTTCAGGATCGTGAGTGTTAATAACATTAATCATGGGCTAGATTTATGTTTAGCTGTGTAGATTCTCTTTGATCTCAGTCTAACTCTTGCAACAACCAAAGAATGATCCGTATCACAGTCAGCACTGTGGTAACTTCGAGTTAATGATGTATGGTTCAGATGTTGTCTCCGTGTGATGATGAAGTCCAGCTGATGCCAATGGCCGGATCTTGGATGTTTCCATGTGACCTTATGCAGCTCTTTTGTTTTAAAAAAGGAGTTTGTAATACATAGGTCATTTCTGGTGCAATGCTCCAGCAGCCTTTGCCCATTTTCATTCATGCGACCGATGTTGTATTTTCCAAGGCACACTGGCCATGAACTCGAGTCCTTGCCCACACGAGCATTGAAATCACCGAGCATATAAATGTAGTCAGATTTTGGAACTGCCTTGATCACAGAGTCTAACTCCTCATAGAATGAATCCTTCACATCATCAGAGGAAGCGAGTGTCGGTGCATATGCAGTAATAATGGTGGCAAAACCACAAGAGGTTGCCAAGTGCAGGGATAATAGTCTTTCATTACCTCCAGCTGGAATTTCAATCATTCCCAGTAGCGAATTCTTCACTGCAAAGCCCACACCATGTTGCCTTTTTTCTGCCTGCCCTCTACCCTTCCAAAAAAGGTGTAATTGTTTTCCCTGAGTGACCCTTCCTCAGCGAGGCGAGTCTCCTGCAGGCCAGCAATATCAATGTTAAGACGATTGAGTTCGGCATCAATCACAGCCGTTTTTCTCACATCGTTAATATTGGTCAAGTCAGTGGAAAATCCTGGACACATGGTTCTTACTTTCCAGGTTGCAAACCGTAGGTTGAGGTTTCTATTTTTCTTTTTATTAGTACCTGGTGCATTGGTTTACAGCCTGCGATTCAGATTTTGTCCTAGCCCCAAGCACCCATTGAAGCAGGCAGGCTGTGGCGGATCAGCACCCAATTGGCCGGGGGCTGCCCAGCTTGAGGCGGGCGGTAGCTGATCAGTGACACCTGTAGGTGTTTCCCACCGTCAGAGGCAACCCGTGGCGCCCCATGTCTACGCCAATTGACAAGGACTTATAACCCGTACATGTTACCTCTCGCTTTGATTCCGAGACCGGTTAAGACCAGGGATGGAGTTATTGCCTCTCCATAGCACAAAGCCTGGGCTAAAATATAGAGACCATGTGCTGCCTATGCAGCATGATCCCTCTCTCGGCCTGCCTAGTTCACTCCAGAGGAAAGGTAACAACTATACATCTGGAACAAGACAAGCTGCAGAAGCTGCCGGATCAGCAAAGCAATGCTCTAACTGTCCGCCTGTCAGAGCTTCGATCCTAGACCAGTTGCCAACCAAGGCTTAGGGCCTGGTCTGCCCTGCCATGACATTTTGTCTTTAGGCTGCACTTCCTCGCACCAGGATAAGGCTTGTACCCTCCCAACTGCGCTCTTCCATCCGAAGCCTGTTGGCACAATGTGGGGTGTCAGTTTTGGTAAGCGCAGCACAACATTCGGTGCTAAAAGAAAGCAGGTAGTGCCGTCTACTGACATACGGTAGCCCAGTCATATCTGACCAAGACCTGACACCCAGGTTTATATATATATATATATAAACTGATGAATGTTTACTGAGGACAAGGGAAAGAAGTAGATATAAGAATACACAAAACTTCCTTCAATTGTCTTCTATGCGTTTCAAACTAAATATATTTTTCGCCTCTCAGACACTGCCTCATGTTATTCCGTCTTCATAACAGCATTGCTGTTTTCCCATGATGTTTGGTGTAATATTTCTAAACAAAAGTATACAATATTTGTTGTTTACACTATTCTGTATTGATCAATTCCAGTGTGAGTGTGAAGCAACTTACATAGGTGGACTGGAATGACATTAAATCGAGTAGTCGAACATTACCAGCGTTGGTGGGAAAAAGAGTTAATTAGTTTTCAGGAATCTCTGTGCAGTCGACAGGTCATAAAACACAGAGCTGCGCCATCTCACAAGTGCTTAATAGCATCCAGAAAGTTAAGAAAGAAAAGGCATTTCATATGGTGTATTCATATGAGTAATAATTCATGTATTCACTTCATATCATATGCAACTCTGCAGTATGCACCTGACGAGGTGTAGTGAAATATGCCAGGCAATAAATTGTGGAATATATTTGTGGCTTCTGTGTTTACATTCACTAAGGGAATGTACAGTGAAAACATTGCTGCTAACATTCACATTTAACACATGAATACACTGGTAAACATTGCTGCTAACATTCACATTTAATACATGAATACACTGGTAAACATTGCTGCTAACATTCACATTTAACACATGAATACACTGGTAAACATTGCTGCTAACATTTACATTTAACACAAGACTACACTGGTAATCATTGATGCTAACATTGACATTTAACACATGAATACACTGGTAAACATTGCTGCTAACATTCACATTTAACACATGAATACACTGGTAAACATTGCTGCTAACATTCAGATTTAACACATGAATACACTGGTCAACATTGCTGCTAACATTTACATTTAACACATGGATACACTGGTAAACATTGCTGCTAACATTCACATTTAACACATGAATACACTGGTAAACATTGCTGCTAACATTCACATTTAACACATGGATACACTGGTAAACATTGCTGCTAACATTCACATTTAACACATGAATACACTGGTAAACATTGCTGCTAACATTTACATTTAACACATGATTACACTGGTAAACATTGCTGCTAACATTCAAATTTAACACATGAATACATTGGTAAAAATTTCTGAAACAATGTAGATTGCCAACAATTAAAAAAATAAGTTTTTATTTTAAAGGCTGTCAGCAAGTATATGTCCAACATGAAAAGTGTCACTACATGATCAAACAATGGCATCATCATCAACTACACTTTAAAACAAAACAACATCACCGGGATAACAATGAAAGACAATTACCAAAACATATTTTGTATGGTAATCTAGATATAAACTGGTAAATTATATGTGATTCTTCTTATATAGCTTCATACGTCCTGATTACATTTAAAGGAAGCAGCAGTCATCTTGAGTTTGTTGACATCTCCATAGTTTGTCCTCATATGAAAGCATCTGTAGACCAAAATAATTTTCTCTGTACTGCATATTTCTGACACCTCTGCAACAATTGTTTGGCCGTCATTTGACCAAATCCACAGTTATGTTCATCAGTATCTGCTGTCTGTAGTTTACTGAACAAGTGCTATTTCAGCCTGTTATGTCCTGTGTGGAGTCTGAAGATTGCTGTTTGTTCACCTGGGTTGAGTTGATCATATGCATCATCTTTTTTATTTTGGTGGTTTGGATAATACATGATTTAAATAGATTACCAGTGTTTTAAATGACCCAAAATTACATCCAACAGTAGACTGTAACTGATGTAATTATATCAAACAATAGATTGTCATTAATTCATTCAGTAGCATGTCCTTTGCAGAAATTCACTCTTATAATAACAATCCGGTAAACTTCTCGGTCATAAGCAAGATGTCCTGCATCTGATATAACCATCTAGAGATCATCTGCCACATCCTACGCCCATCTTCTCTTTGACCTGCCTCTTCTCCAACATGAACACTGTCAGCTAGCATATGTCCAACATGAACACTGTAGGCAAGCATATGTCCAACATGAACACTGTCAGCTAGCATATGTCCAACATGAACACTGTAGGCAAGCATATGTCCAACATGAACACTGTCAGCTAGCATATGTCCAACATGAACACTGTAGGCAAGCATATGTCCAACATGAACACTGTCAACTAGCATATGTCCAACATGAACACTGTCAGCTAGCATATGTCCAACATGAACACTGTCAGCTAGCATATGTCCAACATGAACACTGTAGGTAAGCATATGTCCAACATGAACAATGTAGGCTAGCATATGTCCAACGTGAACACTGTAGGTAAGCATATGTCCAACATGAACACTGTCAGCTAGCATATGTCCAACATGAACACTGTAGGTAAGCATATGTCCAACATGAACAATGTAGGCAAGCATATGTCCAACGTGAACACTGTAGGTAAGCATATGTCCAACATGAACAATGTAGGCAAACACATGTCCAACATGAACACTGTAGGCAAGCATATGTCCAACGTGAACACTGTAGGTAAGCATATGTCCAACATGAACACTGTAGGCAAGCATATGTCCAACATGAACACTGTCAGCTAGCATATGTCCAACATGAACACTGTAGGCTAGCATATGTCCAACATGAACACTGTCAGCTAGCATATGTCCAACATGAACACTGTAGGCTAGCATATGTCCAACATGAACACTGTAGGCTAGCATATGTCCAACATGAACACTGTCAGCTAGCATATGGCCAACATGAACACTGTCAGCTAGCATATGTCCAACATGAACACTGTAGGCAAGCATATGTCCAACATGAACACTGTCAGCTAGCATATGTCCAACATGAACACTGTAGGCAAGCATATGTCCAACATGAACACTGTCAGCTAGCATATGTCCAACATGAACACTGTAGGCAAGCATATGTCCAACATGAACACTGTCAGCTAGCATATGTCCAACATGAACACTGTAGGCAAGCATATGTCCAACATGAACACTGTAGGCAAGCATATGTCCAACATGAACACTGTCAGCTAGCATATGTCCAACATGAATACTGTAGGCAAGCATATGTCCAACATGAACACTGTAGGCTAGCATATGTCCAACATGAACACTGTAGGCTAGCATATGTCCAACATGTAGGCAAACAGCTATCTGTACTTTACTTACATGAAGGCTTAACACTTCACATTACTATTGTAGTTTCTGTCATGGTGCTATCTTTACTTTACTTACATGAAGGCTTAACACTTCACATTACTATTGTAGTTTCTGTCATGGTGCTATCTTTACTTTACTTACATGAAGGCTTAACACTTCCATTACTATTGTAGTTTATGTCATGGTGCTGTCTTTACTTTACTTACATGAAGGCTTAACACTTCACATTACTATTGTAGTTTCTGTCATGGTGCTGTCTTTACTTTATTCACACGAAGGCTTAATACTTTACATTACTATTGTAGTTTCTTTACTTTTTCATTAGATTCTTAACCCCTTTAAAACAAGGTTTTGACAGGTTAAATAAAAAGTAAGAAGTTAACCCAGTGCAGACTATATAATCTGGTAACTTGTTCTTCTAGATGTGTGATAAGTGATGTCAGACTGAACAGATTTGTGATAAGTGATGTCAGACTGAACAGATTCGTGATAAGTGATGTCAGACTGAACAGATGTGTGACCAATACTGCCAGACTAGGTCACTGTGGTGATGTGTGATAAGTAATGTCAGACTGAACAGATGTGTGATAAGTAATGTCAGACTGAACAGATGTGTGATAAGTGATGTCAGACTGAACAGATTCGTGATAAGTGATGTCAGACTGAACAGATGTGTGACCAATACTGCCAGACTAGGTCACTGTGGTGGTGTGTGATAAGTAATGTCAGACTGAACAGATGTGTGATAAGTGATGTCAGACTGAACAGATGTGTGATCAATGCCAGACTGGGTCACTGTGGTGCTGTGTGCACCAGCTGTGCCTGTGCCACCATTTGATGAAACATGGAGTGACTGTTTTCCAGCAGCACTGATGGGGGATCAAACTCCACAATCCTGCCTTGGTCCAGCACTAAGATTCTGAAATAAGAGTTAGATTCTTATTGTTCTGTAAATGTGGAGTGTATCAGATTCTGAGATGAATTTGCTTTTGTAATGTAGATGATAACCACTATATGGTGTTTTGAATATTTCATACATGTTTGTTCAGGGTGTATTTGTTTTCTGTAATTGTTTCTATGCCATGATGCAATAGTAAGTTAGGAGTTGACATCCTGCTGTCATGATCTCTGAGGTGAAGTAGTTACACCATCTGTGTCATACTCAGAAGGTCATAGGTTTGGTTTTTGCACTCCATCATTCCGTTTGGCAGGAACACAATTATTTTGAAGGCCCCCTCCCCCCTACGGGGTTGTTGCTGGAGATGCAGAGTTTGAATTATGTGTGATGCTGTTGGCAAGCAACTAGCTGCACTATAGAATGAACTGAACTATATGGAAAATTAACTTGGTGTATTGAAATTGATCTCCTTCCCTTTTTAAACAAAATCTTTCTATTCTCCCTGGGGCAGAAGGAGTATGAGCAATAACTGTCTGAGACATGGGGAGTCAGCAATAACTGTCTGAGACATGGGGAGTCAGTAATAACTGTCTGAGACATGGGGAGTCAGTAATAACTGTCTAGGACAGAAGCAGCTTCTGCTGTCATGTATCTTCCAATGAATCATGGGGCTATGATCGCCTCACACCAGGGCCTCCTTTCTGTAAACTTGTTCACAACTGGTTGGATTCTGCAGTTGACATTGGCTTCAGGAAAAAGTAGCCAACCTCACGCTAACCCTCCTGAATTGTCTCTTATGACACTCTTTGCAGATTGCAGTGTTACTATTTTAGCTTTTCTTATGGAGCCTGGTAGCACCGGGGTGATACTTCTATTGGTATTCTCCCTCTGCGACTCTTTTATCCCCCATTGGTGCCTTGGCCCGTGACCAACTCCATTCAAGCTGTCTACCCTTTTCTATCTCCTGCAGCTTCCTCATGTCATCTACATATTATTCATCTCCGTCTCTCGTACTTTTCTCCATGTGTTTTTTCATCTTTCTCTATTTATTTTGGGGAGCGGCTGTAGTGTAGTGGCTGGACACTCGCCTGCAAGCCCTGTGGTGGATTTGAATTCTAAACAATTGACCTGGGAGCTCCCAGGTCAACTCACTCCCAGGTCAACCCGCTCCCAGGTCAACATGTTCTAAGATCAACCTGCTCCCAGGTCAACCAACTCTCAACCCACTCCCAGGTCAACCCGCTCTCAAGTCAACCGGCTTCCAGGTCAACCTGCTCCCTGGTCAACTTGCTCCCCAGGTCAACCCACTCCCAGGTCAACCCAGCCTAAAATTATTGCCAGGAAATATTTTGGGAAGTAAAGGCAGCCAGCATGATACTGACAATGACCGAATGAATCCTTTTGGTCCATACAAATATGGATCTGGCTCCATCTGCTCAATGCACCTCAGATGTGTAGAAGGGACCTTTTCTTATTTAAATTTTTTACTACGGAACCTATGGAAATTATACTACTCCAGTATTCCTGTGGTAGTTGGCTGGATGTCTAGTCTTCTAAGATAAGGGCAAAGAAATGTAAAGTTTGTGAACACTGCACACTTTAAACATACCTCAGCAGTGGAAAATCATAAACAGTGGACAATAGTTGGCAGCTGTCCCCAGAAAACATGTTCGTAAATAACCACACACTGAAATGATGAACATTGAGGTGGTAGAATTAGATGAAATTAGAGGATTTTGCCTGAGGAACTCAAATACAGTGTGTCTGAAGGCCATGGGCAACGGGGTTCATGCAGTTAATAAAGACATACAAACCACAACTGCCTTGTGGAAGGTCCTGTAGAAACAAAGGTTAGGGCAATAAAACCCGATAAAAACTGTGGACAGGCAGAGCCCTAAGCCCAGGAAGGCAATTTGCCAATGGGAGAAGGAGTCCAGAAATGAAACTTCAACCATTAAAGTTGGAAGATGTTCTAGCCCCAAGCCAGGACTAGAAAATGGACGTCAATGCACGACAATGATTGCTATGCACCATCCTGTTTGTGAGCGATGCTGGAATAGGCACACAGCAAATACTGATCACAGAAGAAGAAGAATAAAACAAAAACATGCTACAATATTCAACAATATAGCATCATAATACATACTTGTCATAATCCAAAATAGTATTGAGTCGGTGAGCAATAGTCAGCACAGTACAGGATTCAAACTCAGACTTTATGGTTTTCTGTATGAGCTCATCTGTTTTCACATCTACTGCAGCAGTGGCCTCATCCAATACTAGAATTCTGGTCTTCCTCAACAAAGCTCTACCCAGACAGATGAGCTGTCGCTGACCAATACTGAGGGTATACAATAAGTCTAGGTAACTCAAGGAAACGAAAATATAAAAATGTCATATATCATAGCTTTATGTGGTGGGGTCACCAGTTACCTTCCTCACTGCTATGGTTTTCATTAGTTCACAGTGAAGTCTGTTTTTTACTATGTGGCACATCGTTTAAAACTGGTAATAATAACCACAGTTGAGTTAAGAACCGACATCACTGCACTCAGGACATTCCCAAACGTGCTCCGTCCCCTCGTTCAAGAGCCAGCGAAAATTCATACTACTAATCGTTTCCACTGGTATCTGATTAAAAGTTCTCCTGGTCTTCCCTCTCAGTTTTGAACCCCTGCCAATCCCCCATAATCTAATTCTTTCCACATATGCGTTCTCAGTCTGTTCCTCTGCCTTCTCCACCTGGTCCCACAAGTGCACGACCACCTACCCCTTGTCCATAGGCAATCTACCACCAAGAGGTGCATTCCCTGCTATCCTATCAGCCTATTCATTCCCCCGCACCCCGCATGGCCAGGGCAAAATATCCTTAGAATTGTCACAATCTGTGACCTCTGAAGCGGCGAGAGACATTCCACACAAAAAATTCCTTTCTTCACCTTACTAAGCATACTCTTTGAATCCGTAATGAATACATGTGTTTCAGTAGTCTCCTCTAGCCAACAGAATGCCGCTGTTACTGCCTCCACCTCCATTCTCATGCTGGAGGTTGTAGTCTCATATGCCAGACTCCTTTTTCAAGACTCGTCCATTAGCCTTTGCAATAAAGCCCCAACCACTACGTCTGTTTCTCACCACTGACCCATCGTTGTAGATGACTATGTCACCTTGATGTGTGTTACTTTGGATCAGCTGTTGCACTTCAAACTCAGTGCAGCCCGTTGCCCATTCTCTGCACTCATGACCCAGTGTTATTATTACATTGTGCCAGTCCGCGATGTCTTCCGGATCTTCAACCCACTCTCTTTCACGATTGATGGTCTCTAGATCACACATCTGACGTATAGAAAGTTCTGCCTGTGCCATCCAGGACCTGCCTCATCTTAGTCTATGACCCATGAATATATCCATGGCTGCATGGTTAATAACCACAAAGGTAACCTTCTCATCCACACTCTATAACTGAGTGTTCCCTTGAAGCAAGAGGCGGGACATTTCTTCGTCCTGTAAAATGGAACGTGTTTTTTCTTAAATGTTTATGGATTAAGTGTGTTTTTCGAGGTGAAATGGAGTTCAGACCATGCAACGGTGTTCGTGCACGTGCGCCCGGACTTCCTTCGGCATATCATCGGCGCCCGATGGCGATAGTTAAGCCCAACATGATGACCAGATGACCGGCAAGGACACAGCGTGGGAAGAGGGCAGGCGCACGCAGAAGGCGATTAAAATGTGACAGATTGGGTATCGGAAACGTTCGAGTACTGTACTGGAACTGTGCATCATTTAGTCAACGCCGACCCATTCTCAAAAAACTACTCTACGGAAACGATATTGTAGTCTTACAAGAAACACAGCTCGGCGACGGAACAGTTAATGTCGCGGGATTTCAGGGATTCTTTAACAGGCGGCACCTTGGACAGGCCATTCTGGTCCGCAACAACATACTGGTGTCTGAGATCGATATGTCTTCCTGGAACAGTGATGCCCTGCAAGTGCAGGGTTTAAGAATAATGATGCCAGTGCAGCTTGTAATCGTGAACGTTTATGCACGAAATGGGAAGGTCGACGTGCGACAATGGCAGAGTTTGTTCGATATAGATGAAAGGCATATCATCTACTGTGGGGACTTCAATGCCAGAGGCAGTCAATGGGGGAATTGCATCACCAATAGACAGGGAGAAGATCTGGAGGACGCCCTGGCATCTGCTGCCCAAGTCTGTCTGAATGATGGGAAGGTCACTAGAATAGCCACTCGACCAGGTGACTCTGACAGCGTCATTGACTTGGCTCTGGTGTCGCCCACCATCGCACCAAGGTGTCGGTGGGGCACACTGAGATTCCACGATAGTGACCACTACCCTTGTGTCATCCTGATCAAGAAAGACAGGGCCATGAGTCAAAGAAACAAGACAAATGCCTTCCCGTACGACAACACTGGTCAAGACGCCATAAGCAAGATTAGAAGAAGAAAACTAACTTCCTCCCGCAGGAGACAAGAAAGATGGTTGCAGCGACCATGGTGGAATGGAGAGGTCGAGAAGGCATGGCTGGGAAAGAGGCAGGCTGTCAAAGACTGGCAAAAGGCCAGAAAGGCTAACATGCCACAGGTTGAGTTGGCGAACCTGAAGACTGAGGTCCATAGGACGATGACTTTATTCAAATCCTGCGCCAAACAGGCCAAGGCCGAGAAATGGGATGAGTTCTGCAGGAAGGTGTGCTCCGAGCGATCTCTTACGACATTCTGGTGCTTCCATAAGAGCATGAATGGTGCTGCACAACATAGGGGTATTCCAGACTTTCAAGGCACAGACCTCACATGGAAAAAGTCAGATGCGGATAAAGGTAAGGCCCTTCTTGCACGCTACATAGAACAGACTGACCAGAAAGACGAGCCCGCCAGACAGAGGACCACAACGACACTCTCTCAGTTGTGCGAGGGGGTCGGGACAGACGAAGAATGGATAATCACAGTTGAGATAATTGCGTGCGATGCTCAAGAAATCACCTAACACCGCCCCAGGCCCAGACGGCATCCGATATGGTGACCTACTGGTGATATCAGATGATGACATGGAAGAACTGGCCAGAGAATTCAACACCAGTATCCAGAGGGGTCAGATCAAAGAAGAATGGCTACACAGCTACTTGCTGCCGCTGCCAAAACCGAACAAAGACCATTCCAAGATAAGCGGCTACAGAATCATTACGATGCAGAATACTGTTGGCAAGCTACTGGAGAAAATTGTAGCACACAGACTTGCTTGTGACTTGGAACAACTCGGCTGCTTCCCACCCACACTTGGAGGATACAGATGTAACAAAGAGTCATGGCTGAATGCGGCGGTCTTTGCTCAAGATGTTTACGAAGGATTTCAGGTCAGAGAAGAGACATGTGCGGCCGCCATAGACTTAGAGGACGCATATAATAGAGTATCTTTCGAGCACTTGATGCAAACCCTCCTCAGACTGAAAGTGCACCCTCACCTTGTACGATGGATAGCTGCAGTTCTGCTCCAAAGGAAGGTGGTGCTAAGATGCGGGAGTTGGTCTTCTGAGCCGATAACGATATGTCCAGGATTGCCGCAGGGTTCACCACTGTCACCAGTACTATTCAACGTGTATACGGTGCCGATCACTGAACAACAGTTGGACGGGAGGGGTAGGACTCTGTCATTTGTTGACGACATCCTTGTGTATTGACAGGGTCGAGATAGACAGGCGGTTGCCAATGATATGCAGGGCGAACTAGATCGAATTTCCTCATGGTGTGCTGATGCCGGTGCCCTTGTCAACCCTGCAAAAGCATCAGTTACATGGTTCTCCCTAAACAACCATATTGTGAACACAGACCTGCCGGCAGTGTGACGGGATGAGTCTAGATCACTATGCAAACACCACCACTACTACGTTAGTGGAATTCCTATTTACATTCTGGATTCAGTACGCAGCTAAATTACTAATAATGTCATAATGACCATGCAGACACTTTCTGCACTGAAACTACACACTATTTGGGGACAGCACGTATTTTCACATCATCTATTCAAATGATGTCACAAGGGAAATCCCGTCTTCAACCCTTATCAGTAATACCAAGTATATGTCCGTCACTCCCTAGCAACGGGAATACGGCGATAGGCTAATAGTACTGCTGCACCGGAAATTGTAACTACAGACTTCCGTCTGGTTCACAACGACCATAGCTGCTGTGCTAAGCAGACCTTACATGAAGTGGGCTGCCATATCCAACTCCATCCTTGGTAGATTATACCAAAACAGATCTTAATTGCTGCAATAAGACTGGGGGTGAGCGTATAACACAATAATTACGATTATAGTAAGGAGTGTGTACGCATTTGTATTCTGATATTGGGAAAACACAAACTTTCCCGACCATGTATATTTATGAAACGTGGTATTTGAAATGGGAGACATTGAGAGAAAACATGTAAGGCATAGATATATAGATATATATATATGTAATGTATAAACCTTACTGATTATTTTCATATGCATTTTGTGAATGTATTTACGTGTATATTTTGTTGAAAATATGATAACATGATTTTGCCATGTGGGCAGAAGTAGAAGAGACATGTGGAACATGATTCTCACATGCCAGAAATATTACTAGGTGATTTATATTCAAACAGAAATTTGCTTACCCCTGATTCACCGCCATGCCGAACTACACGACACTGACGGTCATAAGTTCAAAGCAAATACCATGTGGTGAGGAATCAGAATTTGGGGAGTAAATAACTCAACAAGGGATAACTGAGACATCCTAAAGCCCAATGCCTGGAATATCTCAGCCCACTTGCTTGCCTGCTGGCCTTCTTCTTATCTTTTAGCTCGTATATTATGTGGGGTATACCTCACGACTTCATGGCGACACTTGATTGCTTTATGCCTAATGACTGATGTGGGATTAGGTTGAATTATTGTTGGCCTTTCCTTAGCTATTTAGGGAAACATCCTGGCTGCCCAGGACTTCCTCACCATGGTGTTAAGGAATGCACCAGTAATTATTGCATATGAGTCACTTCAAGTTTTACAACCATGTACATTTTGTAATGCCTTTTTCAAACAAAGATTTGTCTACATGTTCTACTCCAATGGACCATGTGGTCTTAGAATGTGTCCACTTCTGGACCCTTTTTCACTTTGTATCACCATGTCATACAATGTATTGCCAAGCTAATAGGAGCTATTGACCCTTTGCTTTTGATACAGAATAGCAGATAGGAACTATGTTTTATTCCTATTCTGCATCTGACACATACACAACAGACACACAACACCAGCACTCAGATACATTGCTATTGTCAAGACACTAAGGAGTCTGCAACTGTTTGTTTGATTTAAGGAGCCTCACTGCTGATACTCCTGAAGCCTAACTGGTCAGGTTACTGAAACTTTGAGCCACCAACTAGTGGAGACGGAACCTGGAATCCGGAGGAGCATCGTACACCTGTCGAATGCCAGGGTCGACTCCAAGACATAATCCAAACGAAAGCCAGCACTATTCCTAACGAGATCAGATTGTCTCAGGTGACTCTGTGTCTACATGTGTTCTGAGTGTGTCACTGTCTGGATGGTGTGAATGATGATATGCTATCTAGCTAAGCATCAGAAAACTTTTTGTACCTGTAACATAAATTTTATTGTCCTAGTTCACCAGTTGAACCACAATTTTCATTATCTCTTTTATTATTAAAGAGTATTATTGTTTTATACTTGCACCAATGTACTCCACTCGTGATCCTTTTGAACGCAAGGTGTGCGCGTGAGTGCGTGAAAGTATTTAAAACAGGGGGCTCCATCAATTGACGAAGGATCACCGACAGATAAACTAGACATTCGTGTTAGGTCTTCCTACATACACGAGTGTTCTTCACATTCTGCCTTTGTCTACCAGGTGAATCCCAGTCTCTTCTATCGGGACCATCCCTTTAGACATTCTTGTAACTAGCCATAATTTCGAGAGACTGTCGGCAAACTCTTGGATAGGGATTTCTGTCTATTTCAATAGAAACGCCCTAATGGTCGGTGACAGGCAGTAAGAATGGATGGGAGCATTTTGAATAGAACCCAGTCAATGACATATCTTGGTGTGAGGCTTGATCGTAGCCTGTCCTTCAGAGATCATGTTGATTACGTCATAACGAAAGCTCGAAAAGGTTTGTCAGCCATGAGAGTCATGGCAACTGCCAATATCGAGCAAAGACTGCTAATACTTCTGTTCCAAGGACTGGTGCTTTCACGCATCGAGTATGCCCTGGCCATCCTCACTGTCAGCCCTACACAGATTGGAAGACTTGAAAAGGTACAAAACGAAGCCATGCGCATCATTTTGGGCTGCACGAAAGACACCAGCTATGTAGCAATGAGATACCTCCTTGACTTCCCGACAATGGAACACAGGATCAAGATCTGGAGAGCTCGTGCATACTTAAAAATAAGTGCAGATGAGCAGCACCCTCTGCATGACGCTATATTCAAAGAAAAGGGTGACAGGCTAAAGAGGGGCAAATCATGGATGGGTCGGGCGGAAGATGTCGTCGGACAGGTCTGCAGTCTTACCAGTATCAACCCCGGCAAGGAATGGGTGCCGGTGCCTCCAGCTTTTAAGTGCACTTTCTCCTGCATTATCTCACTCGACAGACGGCGCAGAGAGCAGAACCCTGCCGCTGTCAATGCAAAGGTCAACGCGCTCATCTATGATCACTCAGATAGCTCCGAAGTGCTCATCCATACAGATGGATCTGTTGTAAAGCAGCAGAGAAGTGCGTGGGCATTTACAGCCCGTTCAGCGGGCCGAACCGTTCAAGAATCCAGTGGTGCCCACTCTATGACCACGAGCAGCATGACAATAGAGGTGATGGCAGTTACACAGGCTTTCATATGGCTGGAATCACAGCATTATACCAACGTGTGTGTAATAAGTGATTCAATGAGCATGATTCAGAAGGTCGAAGCTGGATCTGTACGTAGACAGTAGACTGAGTCGCTGCGGAAGTCTGTTGTCCGTAAAGTCACCTTCATCTTCGTCCCGAAACAAGCGGGAGTCAAGGGAAATGAATGAGCTGATAAACTGGCTGGCTCTGCACCCTCTGTAGATGGCCAGCCCATGGATCATGCCGATGTTATTAACGTCCTTAAAGATATGATGAGAACAGAGGACTTTGACGTCAGCGAACCCACATCGCTGTCCAGGATGAAAGACTTGGGAGTAAGAATCGGCACGGCCAGACGTGAGAGGTACATCGGGAAAACGAGGTGCCTCGTCAACCAACACAGAACTGGCACTATTAGCCACCGGACGCTGATGCATATGCTGGTGGGAGGATCTGAGCACCTATGGACATGTCCGGAGTGCAATGAAGATACCCCAACTGATAACTGATAACTGCCAAAGGGCCATATTAATTTTTTCAACTACAAGCAACATATGATGTGTAATAGGTTCAACCTATGAACCCCAACCATTGCATGATGTGTTTTTTTACTTTTTACATTTGGTTTTAGCATACTAAAGAAATCTGGCTTCCCAAGTGGCTACTTCCACTATATATTTATTCAAAAAGGTGCCACAAAGCGTTGGGCTGTGTGATGACTGGTCCTCATCTTGCAAGCTCAGTGGCCCTCATACCCAGGACCAATAATTTGTTTTTTCTTTTGCATTTGTTTGCTTTAAACTCAAGCATAGTCCACAGACATGCTACTACTTCTATTGCACTGGCTTTCCCTATTACCAGTGTCCCTCGCCATCAGGTGAATCCGATCTCCCCAAGTCAAGGATGAGAAGTCAACCAGTATAGGGATTGAATCCGCTACCTCGGCATCAGCATACCGGATGTTTCAGATCCATTCTCATCCACTGAGCCATGCAAACCTCCAGGACCAATCACATTGAATCAGAAACCTGGGACAGTGTGGTATGTCCAGATGCTGGTACACCAAGATGTACTTCTTTCTGCACCTGGCTGAGGGACATCCTGGAAACATATACTATTCTGGCTAACAAAGGCATGATCAACCATGATATTCCCAGTGTTGAAACTTGTCAAAGACTGGAATCTTCACTTGAGAGTCACAACAATTCCCCTGTAATGATGGTAGGTGAGGACACCAATGTCTTGCACACTCTACATGGAAAACTCACAAAACCAGAATGAGTGTGTTTACCAGGATAGAACTAAGTCCTCATCATGTCTTCAATTCTTCATTTCATAAAAAAGTGGACAGGTCAGTTAACAGGGTGGGGGTGGGGGGTTGGTAGTAGGATGGTTGAGAAAGACAGTAGAGCTTCTGCAAATGCTATAAGCAGTTTAACCACTGAGGTCATGACAATAATAAAGGTTATAGTGTGGCTGGAGACATAAATGTTCACCCGAGCATGTTTTTTTGGTGACACCATGGGTATGCTTAGGAAGATCAAGATGGGCTGGACTAGAAGACAATGGCTGGGAGCGCTGAGGGGGTCATGACTGACCAATATCTGTATCACTGTGGTGTCATTGGAAAAGGAAACAACAAGCAGGTAGGCTTGCAGACGTAGCTATTATTGTGAGTGGACGAGCAATGGGCTGGACAGACATCATGAACACCCTCAGGGAGGCAGGATGAATAAATGACTCTAGAGATGGATGTGTCTCTGCAACTTTGATCAGACTGCAAGAACATCAAATCAAAAGGGGTGAAGCTAGGCATAAGTGCCATGCACGGAGACACAGAACAATAGTCAACCAACACAGAACTCGTGTCATCAGTCACTATACACTGAGGGAGATATCAAACAGGGGATCAGAGCTCTTATGGACTAAAAACCTTATGTGCAATGAGGATGATCTGTTGACTAACTAACTATCTGATGACTGACACTCACACAACAGGGCTGTGTGGTCTCGAGATAAGGTGTCCACCTCGAGTGCTGGAGGTCCTGGGTTCAAGCCCCGGTGAGGACTGGGATTTATTTCACATGGACTTCTAGTAATAAAATTTCCCCTGGTCTCAGGGTAGTGAGATCGGACGCCCGTGTGTATTGTTGCACATGTAAAAAAATCCCTTGGTAGTTGAAAATCGAAATAGAGTAGCCTTACAGAGCTGCCTGGGTAAAATTTTGAGTTAAAAATCTACCCAAAGTATTTCAGGATCCTCGCCGGTGCTATGGAGTTTGTGCACTGAGCTGAGTTTCTCCAGACTCAGGTTTGAGTTAGGAGGAGAATGGAGCACTTATGGGTTACACCCGCGTGCCGTGATGTTGATCCGTCGACTAAACTAAACAAAACTGATGATTGACACACCTTAAATTGTCTCCACCTTCACCAACCACAAAGTCCAGACCCTCAGGTAAAATTTCCACAAAATCTTTCAAGTGGCAGTGTTCTATAGACTTCCAGATGTCATCATCAGTAAACTGCTCAAATGGGTCAAAGTTTGACCTCAGGCTGCCGGTGAAGAGAACTGGGTCCTGAAATAATGAGTTAATACATGAATCTAAAAGGTTCAAAATTCTTGAACGTATGTTTACATGAACAGTGAAGGAGAAACAACAGATCAAGTAGCTGGGATCCATTTTGATAGATGGACAGTGAAGGAGAAACGACAGTTCAAGTAGATGGAACGTATGTTTATAGACCAAAAGTGAAACAGAAACAATTCCAATATCTGGGATGTATGCTTACAGACAGACAATAAAGGAAAACAGTTCAAGTAGCTGGGACATATGTTTACTTATGGACAACATCTTTTCTTCCAGTCTGTCTCTGCCTCTTCTCCCACTGATCTTTCCAGTTATCATGTTTTCTAATGTCTCTGTTCTCACCACATGACCAAACAATGCTGTTTGTCTCTTTCTTATCATTGTATATATTGTTCCATTTTCATTAGCATCTTCCAGTAATTTGTTGTTAGTTACTCTGGCTGTCTGAAGTATTCGCAATATTTATCTCAGAAGTCCCATCTCCACTGCTTTCAAGTTCTTCCTAATTTGTTCATGCACATTCCATAATTAACTGCCACACAGCAAAACAGGTTATATACAACCTGTTAGTATTCTGTTTCTGATGTACAATGATAGTGGCTTATAGTCAAACTCTAGCTATCTAAGTTACATGTCTTCTAATGTTCTATTGATTTCCTTGTATCTCCTTGTATGACCACCAGATAATTTCAATTAACTGATACTCTGACAATGTTCATATCTTATCTTCTTCTTTTCCCTTGTAGGACTGCCAATCGATTTTCATTAATGTATTAATCAATGACTCCTTTTACATCAATATATATTTGTTCTTCTCTGCATTTGTATGAAAGCCAATCAATGCCTACCTAATGTTTAATACACTGCTTCTTTTCTTTTAAATTTATTCTTATCAAATTTTATTGTCAATCAATGCTCATTAATTTATTAATCTATTACTGTTGTTGCCCTCTTTCATATATATCTTCTCCTTTCTATCTTGTTTCCTTTATACTTTCTTTTCAAAATGGTGACATGGCGAAATATCATCACTAGAATCGCTCCAGAACACCAAGAACTTCGATATGTGGAGATACATGGAGAAATATCACCACTAGAATTACTCCAGAACACCTAAGGACTTCGATATGTGGAGATACATAGAGAAATATCATCACTAGAATCACTCCAGAACACCAAAAACTTCAATATGTGGAGATACATAGAGAAATATTATCACTAGAATCACTCCAGAACACCAAAAACTTCGATATATGGAGATACATGGAGAAATATCATCACTAGAATCACTCCAGAACACCTATGACTTCGATATGTGGAGATACATCAATGCCTAAGTCATTTGGCAGGGCACATGATGGTAATTTTCTTTCCTCATTCATCATAATCATCATCATCAACTTCCATCTCTGCAGTGAAGGCTGGTAGTAATGAATCCTCATCACTGTCTTCAATTCACCTCTTCAGTGAGTGCTAATCAATACCCGAGTTAATCAAGCCAGCACCTACCTGTGGCAGTATCTTTCTTAAATTCACCTCTTCAGTGAGAGCTAATCAATACCGGAGTTAATCAAGCCAGCACCTACCTGTGGCAGTATCTTTCTTAAATTTACCTCTTCAGTGAGTGCTAATCAATACCCGAGTTAATCAAGCCAGCACCTACCTGTGGCAGTATCTTTCTTAAATTCACCTCTTCAGTGAGTGCTAATCAATACCCGAGTTAATCAAGCCAGCACCTACCTGTGGCAGTATCTTTCTTAAATTCACCTCTTCAGGAGTGCTAATCAATACCCGAGTTAATCAAGCCAGCACCTACCTGTGGCAGTATCTTTCTTAAATTCACCTCTTCAGTGAGTGCTAATCAATACCCGAGTTAATCAAGCCAGCACCTACCTGTGGCAGTATCTTTCTTAAATTCACCTCTTCAGTGAGTGCTAATCAATACCCGAGTTAATCAAGACAGCACCTACCTGTGGCAGTATCTTTCTTAAATTCACCTCTTCAGTGAGTGCTAATCAATACCCAAGTTAATCAAGCCAGCACCTACCTGTGGCAGTATCTTTCTTAAATTCACCTCTTCAGTGAGTGCTAATCAATACCCAAGTTAATCAAGCCAGCACCTACCTGTGGCAGTATAGTCAACTTCTGCCTCAGCTCATACAGTCCCAGCTTGGTTATGTCCAGGCCATCAATAATCACTTTCCCCTGGCAAGGCTCGATCAGACGAAACAACACAAGCATCAAAGATGACTTGCCAGCGCCGGTTCTACCTACTACACCAATCTGTACACACAAACTTGTGAATGTAAGCTTTATATCAAACAACAAAATTACTATGGTGTTAGTACTGTACAGCGGCTAAGTTGGTGGCATGATGTTTTACAGGATTTTGCAATCAATCCCAGCATTTACTGCCAGTTTGTGATATACCAGGCAATTTTACATTCAGTAGTTTGCCATCGCTTTCTGAATGGCCAACACTTCATTCCATCAAAATCTAGGCAAAGAAATCTGCTTTTCAGATGCCAGTGCCTGATTTCGAACCCTGAATTTGGTATGTCGGGGAATTGTGAAACTGCATTTCACTAATCTCTAAGCCAGAGACACTGACTGTTAGTTAGTTGCATATCCTTTTTTACAGGATGTCACAGTCAACCCCAGCATATTTATGCTGTTTGTGATCTCTTTGGCAAGTTTACGTTCAGTAGTTTATCATTGCTTTCTGAACGACTGGCACCCATATCATTTCGTAAACAACCAACGCAAAGCAGTCTGCTGCCAAATCGCCCGCAGCTGTGTTTCGAACACAGTTTGTGGCATTATGAACTGCGTTCATAACTCCTTCGCCACGGAGCCGGCATGTGCAGTGGTAGATAACTGAATACTATTCTGAATGTCTGAAGTTTGGTTCCTCATGAAGCATGTTACCAGTGTAGACACAGAAAATGTCTACTGTACTTATACATGTCTGTCTGTCTGTCTGTCCATCTATTACCTGTCTGTCTACTTACATGTATGTCTGTCTATCTCTCTACATGTGAGTCTCTGTCAGTTTCTTTCAGTCCTGCCGGTTTGCATGCTGTGGGTGTGTGTGTCCAGCTCACCTACTTCATGCGTGTGACTTGGTCGGTCCACTTCCTTACCCGCTTGCGTGCATGCATGTGTGTGTGTGTGTCTACTTTTCTTGACTCAGTTTATATCAAGCAACAGACCATATGTGTAATGTAAGGTCTTAGTCAGATATGACTGAGCTACCGTATGACAGAAGACAGTACTACCTGCTTTCTGTTAGCACCCAATGTTGGGCGGCGCTCACCAAACCTGATACCCCATTGCCACATAGTGGTCACGCTCACGCGCACCACCTAATAGGAATTAGGAGATTCCTATTACTTATTACTTTTAAGACCACTAGAAACTAAGGACGATGTAAGCATCGTCAGGACAGCAACAGAGGTCGCTTCAAGAAAGGACATCAAGTCAGCTGTGTGTTTTCCTTTGAGCTCCGTGATAAAAGGATTTGATCGCGAGGCATATTTACGAGAGAAGAGATCGCCTGTTTGTATAGCATTCATACCATGTTCGGACCGGGACATAAATAAATTATAAACGACGAGTTTGCAATAGTTTGCGATAGTCCTTGAGAGATTGAGCAATTACAGAAAGACATGAACAGCTGGGTTTGTATTAACATGTAACGTCCCGTCCCCATGTCAGGGGCACGTTATATTTTTACAACAGTGTTTTGTCTACTTCTGGAAAGGAGATCAGATCTGAATAAAAAGGATTGTCTCAAATTGCACCAGTCTTTAAGGTGAGCGACTTTGTTACATTTTTACTCCAGTTTGAGTTTTAACGCTTTGGCGGTTGAAGGACAATCGAGACATGTGGGGACTTCGATCCGAGGAAACAATGGTAGTATAAACAAGCGACGATTGATTCCCGCCATATCAGAAGTAAACATACAAAGAATGCGCGCCACGATGATAGATTCCTTAGCACGATGCTGCATCAGGATCACTTACGATGCACCAACATGGCGGCTGATTTAATGTAAGCTGTGTTGTGTCGCCAGAAAATGATACATTTTGCAAGATAGGTTTGCACGGAGAGTAAGACACTATTGATAACGATTAAGATCCGCAATTTTACGGGTTGTTTATAAGAAAAGAACGACTGCCGCTTTTAGAATGTAGACATTTGCACGTCAAGTTGAAGTGCACGACTATTGCAAACGACGCGCACCGTCTTAAACTCAGCGGAAGGCGGAAATTGCAGCTGGTACAAACAACAGTTACTGACTGCAAACATTCAATATTGATCTACTAAATGTGAGATTATTTAGATGTCGTTTGCTGCACACAAGGTAAGAGATTAAACTTGTGCTATTCCACAAATTTATACGACAATGGGACACTATATCAGTTTCGATGTCCGCTATCAGGAGACATACTACACTTGCTAGTACCAATTGTGTACCCAGGATGGAATTAAACATGTTTTGGAATTAGACGTAGTCTACACAAAATAGACAAGCAGTTGACACAGCACACTGCACAACTCTTGAACATTAATATATACTACAGTCAAGATACACTTGGCGAGGAAAATGATATCTACATAATGTTATTGGCTGCCGACACTCTGTCAAATTTACACTATCGGCACAAGGAACATTCATTACTTTTCTGGAGACATTATAGAGATTAATTATTTAACATTTATCTAACATTTCAACGTACGTGATGTCGGTTGTCAGTATGGATGATGATGTATATTATACATTGTGGAGATTACTTACAGTTTCCTCCACCAAGATTCTGAAGGAAATATAGGTGGGACATTCAGTGGGACTGTACACACGATATATTACGTCGGGACTTATTGCATCTAGTCCTACACTACCACTCTGATACCAGGTCATTAAGACAACGCCACATATAGATACACAGACAACAGGACACTTACCTCCACACGGCATTTATACGACTTCACCAACTTCTACACATTTATGATGCCATTATCAGGAACATATAGAGACACTTATGGATGTTACACATTGCACCGCTGTACCAAGTGATTCAATTGTTTATCGGCATTGTTCCAATGTTAGCGATCCTCACTAGGACACCGTTGATCTCATTTACGGACATGGAAGTAGCACTTCGTTCGTCTAACGATACCATTTCATGATTGTGGATTGACACCTCTCTTGCAACATCAACGCATACGAATTTTCTACATGGAATGTTGGACTTTTCAACATCAACGCTTCACACTGGACACTGATTGACTTTACACGGATACACTACACACGTCAGGAGGCTACTCACTCTACACTTCAGCTGTTACGCATCAGGACGCTATACGGATTGACATTTTTTTTATTGGGTGTGATACCATTCGTCTTCACACTGAACTGTACGACACTTATGTAATTATACTTCATTGTGGGCATCAAGCATTCCATTACCCACAGCATTCAGCCTAAAATAATAAGGCTGCTATAACTCAAAGGTCGTCGAGTATACCCAAGCCAATCACGTTTCACATGGGTTGGTCACGAACCGCGTTGGTTCGGGTTTGAGTACAAGTTAATTGTACTCTCGTAAAAGCAAGGAGCAATTTACTTGTGATATACAGTTCCTTCTTTTGGTATATCTTGGCCAACATATAGGATGTAAATTGTCGAGCTCATTGTATCTACGGGCACGAGAACCGGAAGCAGGCCAGTAAATTGTTCATTGTTGATTGATGTTATGTTGACTCATAATAAGGCTATTTATTTTATTTCGTGGGCGGTTGGAAGGGCCTTGATGAGCTAATTGAGATTAGTACTTGATTGGTTCATGAAGTGATTTGTGTGTTGATAGTCGCCAGGTCATTACGAATTAATTTTTTGTTTTGATCTTGCGGGCGTCACCACAATACTGTCGTCTTGTCTTAAGTGTAGTAGTATAGTATGAGCATTATCCGAAAAAAAATGTGTGGATAAAGTTTGTTATCGTTTGTGAACAGTAATATATATTTGCGTCATTCGTCGATCGTTTTTATGATTGGTAGTTGTCTTGCGTTGCATATATTTTATATTAGATATATTTTTTCATATTTATTTCTCTAGTTTATATCTGTTTCGTTCATTATAGAGATATTTGCTTGATTTTTTTTTGTGGTGTTCGAATTTACACTACAAATTTAATTGAGTTTATATTTGCTCAACTGTGATACGACATTTACCTTACTATCTGAGTGATAGTGATTTGAGACTAATATCACAATTTTGTTGATTCTTTTCTTCTCTTCCCTACTTTCATATTTATTTCAGCCAGATAGCTCATTTTACAGGTAGGACAATAGGACAAGATGTCTACACTACATTTCATTGAGTTGGGTGAGAAGACTGGTCTGACTGGTGCTGAGCTTCGAAATTGGGCAAAGCTTGAGTTCAGTGAACAACAGAAGCGTGACAAAGAAGATCGACAACTTCAACTTGCAGCAGAGAAGGAGGAAAGACAACTTCAAGCTACACGTGAGAAGGAAGCTAGACAACTTCAAGCTACACGTGAGAAGGAGGAGAGAGAACTGAAGGAAAAAGAGATAGGTTTGGAATGCGAACAAATGGAGGCTAGAGAAAAAGAAATAGCTTTGGAACGCGAACGAATAGTGGCTAGGGAAAAAGAGTTAATTATAGAAATGCAAATAAAAGAAAAACAAATGGCTGCGGAGGCAGATTTGAAGATGAAACAAATGGCTGCAGAAGCAGATTTGAAGATGAAACAAATGGCTGCAGAGGCGGAACTTAGGGAGAAACAATTGGCTTTTGATAAGGAAAGACTGGCTACAGAGACACTCTGGAAGGACAAAGAGGTTGAAGGTGACCTAAAGGTCAAGACACTTGAGATGGAACGTGAAGCTGAAATCGAGCGAGAGAAATTGCTTGCTAAACAGAACGATCCTGTGAAAAAGTACCAAGGTTTATTCAGGAATTTTCAACAAGGTGATTCTGTTAGTTCATGGATAACCAATTTTGAAGTGCTCGTAAAGTACTACAAGGTACCGGAGAAGGACGTACCGATTCTTATTTCACCGTCACCTCGCGTTAGAGCCGTTAAAAGTGATAGAGTTAATTCCTGAGGATTTGCGTACAAACTACAAATATATGCGCGATCGTGTGCTATCACATTTTTCTTTGGATGAATCTGGTTTACAAACTAAGTTTAAAACATTTACGCCAAAATCGAATCAAACATTCCTTGATTTTGCTTCTGAAATGTCTTCTAGCTTTGACAAGTGGTGTAAGGCTGCTGATATTAATGCTAATTATGAAAAAGTTAGAGACTTAATTATCAGAGATAGACTGTTATCTGCGATACAAGAACCTATGTCAGTATTTCTTATGGAAAATAAATGTAAGAGTTTAAGTGAGATGGAAACTAAAGGTGAATCTTATTTCAATGCACATAGGGATATTTTTGCTAACTGTGCACAACCTGAATTAGTGATAGGAGCAAGTGCAAAATTTCAAAGAGGAAACGGTAAGTTTAGAAAGTTTAGTAGTGGTAGCAATAGAAATAGTCCTTACAATAGAGAAGGTGATAGACCAAGGAAAGGCCAATTCACCAGATGCCAGTATTGTAGATTATCGCATGGAAACTTAGAGATGTGTGATAAACATCCAGGTTATACCGCATATCTGAAAGACATTACGGCAAAGAAGAGAAATAAGTATGACTCTTTTAAAAGAAGCATAAAGTGTTTCTCATGTAGGGCGTACGGACACACTAGTAGGTCTTGTCCGATGAGAAATTCCTGGAAGGAAGCGAGTACAGCATACATATACTCCAGTAGTGACTCAGACGATTTAGAAGAGACACACGCAGCTATCATACAACAGTATGATGATCAGACTGACAAGTCAGATAAAGGTATAACTGACAATATTAGTAATGAATGTATAGAAACAATTCATGAAGCTAATGCCGTTAGCATACAAAATGGCAAATTAAAAATCCATCAAGCATGGGTAAATGGTGAACCCACTACTTGCATTCGTGATTCTGGAGCTTCGATTGTCGGAGTAGATCGAAAGCTGATAAAAGAAGAAGATTATACAGGCGAAACTGTAGAGTGCAGAACATTCGGTGGCACAATAGAGAGATATAAGATTGCCACGATTACAATTATGTCACCATATTACGAAGGCACAATAAATGCAGCGGTATTACCAAATCCATGTGCCGGATTACTGATTGGTAACATACCAGATGCGAAACAATTAATGCACGATCAAGCAAAGCAATGGGAGATTGATCATGCAAGAGCTAATGCAATTACAAGAGCTCAAGGAAAAAGGGATAAAGACAGTGACAAATTAGAAAATAATATCAGACTAGTGACTGATTTACCAGAAGATCAGAAACAAGATCCGACTCTACAATCTTGTTTTAAGAAACTGAGTGAACCAATAAAACAAAGTAAAAGAAGTAATTGGAAATTTTTCCTAGACAATAATATTTTATCGAGACGATATGATAGAGGTACATCACATTATTTTCAGACAGTACTCCCATCGAAATATCGTACGGAAGCATTAAAATTAGCACATGATTCTCCATTCGCTGGTCATATGGGAATTGCTAAAACCACTAATAGATTGCTAACGCAGTTCTATTGGCCTGGATATAACAAAGACATTACCACACATGTACGTTCATGTACATTATGTCAGATGACCACACAAAAAGGCAAACATCCCAAAGCACATGTTCAGAAAACTGATTTGGCATCACGACCATTTCAGAAAATAGCTATAGATATTGTGGGTCCGCTAAATACAACTACTGATCGAGGCAATAGATTCATATTAACTATGATTGATCTTTGTACTCGTTGGCCAGAGGCTATTCCTTTAAAATATATCACGAGTAGATCCATTCTAGATTCATTGTTGATAATTTTTAGCAGAATAGGATTTCCTAGCTGCATATTATCAGATAGAGGTAGTCAGTTTATATCAACGGCTACTCAAGAGGCAATGAAGATACTTGGGATTCCACAGGTGTTTAGTTCACCTTGGCACCCGATGACAAATGGTGTGAATGAGAACTACAACGGAGTTCTTAAACGAACTCTGGCGAAAGTAGCTGCGGAAAGACCCAAAGATTGGGATATTTTATTACCAGCAGTACTATTTGCATACCGAGAGGAACCACAATTTAGTACAGGGTTTTCTCCATTCGAATTGGTATATGGAGCAAATCCAAGAGGTCCATTATTAATATATAATGACTTACTCACAAAGAAAACATATGATCATCCGAAAAGAGATGCATATGAAATGGTGACACAATTAAGAGACAAAATTATCACAGCTTGTCAGATTGCAAAATCTGCACTGGATAAAGCTGGAGAAAGATACAGACAATATGGTAATAGGAACGCCAAGACAATAGTCTTGAAAGAAGAAGAAGAGGTTTGGTTATTGTTACCTGATCCTCGAGATTGTCTTGTTACTTCATGGCAAGGTCCATTTAAGGTGATTAAGAAAATTAGCGATGTAGATTATCGTATTGATGTGAATGGCAAACATAAAGATTTTTCATATTAATATGTTGAAGCCATATATTCCACGTGAGGATAACTCAGGTCAAGTGACACAACAAATTCCTCATAGGATAGCAACAGCTTGTTGGGTAATTAATGAGCAACAAGAAGATGCTATAAAACAACAGATTCCAACACCTATAGTTAATAGCGACAGTAATTGGCAAGCGATACAGATAAGTAAAGATTTATCAGCACAAGATAGAGAAAAGCTGATTACTGCAATAAAGGAATATAGTTCAATTTTTTTCAGATAAACCGGGGCAGACATCACTGATTAAACATAAAATAACTTTATTATCAAATGTCCCAGTTAAAGTGAAACCATATCCTATTCCAATACATTATCTAGAAAAAGTTACTGCAGAAATTTCAGATCTAGATAAAACTGGAATTATAAAAAAATCAATTTCAAATTACTGTTCACCAGTTGTAATTGTTAAGAAAAAAGATGGTTCATTACGTTTATGTGTTGATTATAGGAAAAATAATGAATTAACTTTACTAGATGCAGAACCTATGCCAAATATTGATGAGTTAATTGAAACCATGGCAAACTCGAAATTATTTTCGAAAATTGACCTTACAAAAGGATATTGGCAAATTCCTATGGAGGAAGATTCAAAGCATATTACAGCTTTTAGCACGCCGTTGGGTTTATATGAATGGGCATATCTTCCATTTGGTTTACAAAATGCACCGAGTACATTCATGAGAATGATGAGAAGATTACTTCATGGAATTACCAACGTAGCAACTTATATGGATGATATTTGTATTCATACTTGTGATATTGACACACATGTTAAAATTCTAAAACAAGTTTTTCAGAGAATACAAGAACATGGGTTGAAAGCTAAACCAAGTAAAATTGAGATAGGGTTTACTGAGATACAATTTCTAGGTCATAGAATTTCTAAAACGGATTTAGGAAAACAGATCCATTAGTTGTGACAAAGATTCTTAATATCAAACCCCCAACATCCAAAAAGGAGCTTAGGAGTGTATTAGGGTTGATTAATTATTATCAAAAATTTATCCCTAATTTTGCACATATGACAGCAACATTCTCGGAACTTTTAAAGAAAGGTCAACCAACAAAGATAGTTTGGACAGAGGATCATGCGAAGTTATTACAACAAATAAAAACGCTGTTTAGTACATATCCTATTTTGAAATTACCTGATATTTCAAAAGACTTTGTTTTACAAACGGATGCTAGTTTACATGCTATTTCAGCTGTATTACTTCAATTACATGAAGGGAAACTACATCCTATTCTTTACTTCAGTAAGAAGCTATCTGAAACTCAGAGAAACTATGCTGTTACTGAACTAGAGGCTCTAGCTTTAATTGAAAGTATTGAGAAGTTCTCTAGATACTTACTAGGTAGGAATTTTCTGGTTCTTTCGGATAACAAACCTTTACAAATTTTCAAATCGGGTCATCCGAAGAATTCTAGAATACATAGATGGTCATTACTATTACAGGACTATGAATTTGACATCTGTCACATTCCTGGAAAAGATAATAATCTCGCTGACATTCTGAGTCGATTATAGAATGGCAGATTTTCTTGTTGATTAGTTATAGTTGAATTATAGTTATAGTTTTTGTTTATATAAATTGAGTTCATAGTTCATAATGATATATATATTCAGGTGATTACTTATATATATAAAGCCTTGTTAGAAAGTCAATATGACAATAACCAACATGATAATATAGGTTATTAGATTAAATATTATAAATAGAATGAAGGTACATTCATATCTGATATGTGTTCAAAATCAGAGCCACGACAAGGATGAAACACAAGTGCTTGCTGTTGGAAAGAAGACAGTCGGGAAGAAAATTTTAAGTATCACTCTGTGATTGTCAAAAACATTAACCATATGTGATGTTATAAATGTTAAAATTGTATATTAATTAGAATTACATAACGTTTATATTAGTTAATTATGAAGTTTGGGTTCAAGGTGATAAGATGGTATGCTATATGTTTATGGATCAGTACAACAGGAGCTAAATAACAAGATATGATCAAGCGAGAGTCCAAATCCCAAAGGAAAATATCGGAAAAAGTTAAGGTGGAGTCACAGACAAGCACCCGACCCATTAAATGAATGATTAGTTATATCATGACAGTACGACAACAAGTAACGACTACGACTAACATGGTTACTGAGAAAGCTTCATTATTACCCTCGTCCGAAACTCATGGTAATACCTAGAGCTAGGACACACTTGTCATTAGGACAAGGTAGGGACTAATATGTTTATTAGTTGAACTGATTCCATAGGATCAGTCACACGACGTCCGACGTAGGGATCGGACAGGTGGGCGTGCCCATTATGTAGCATTTATAATTTTTTTTTGGAGGGTTAATGATGTGGTAAATCCTAGAACTATGTAGTGATGAGTAAAAGAAAGTTATTGTTACAGTTGTAAGTATCATATATGATAGGAAAAATGACTTAGCATTTTTTTTCTGGGAGGGGGCATTATGCCACATAGTGGTCACGCTCACGCGCACCACCTAATAGGAATTAGGAGATTCCCAGTCTAACAATAGAACGACTTGACCACTAGAAACTAAGGACGACGTAAGCATCGTCAGGACAGCAACAGAGGTCGCTTCGAGAAAGGACATCAAGTCAGCTGTGTGTTTTCCTTTGAGCTCCGTGATAAAAGGATTTGATCGTCTAGGCGAGGCATATTTACGAGAGAAGAGATCGCCTGTTTGTAAAGCATTCATACCATGTTTGGACCGGGACATAAATAAATTATAGACGACGAGTTTGCAATAGTTTGCGATAGTCCTTGAGAGATTGAGCAATTACAGAAAGACAAGAACAGCTGGGTTTGTATTAACATGTAACGTCCCGTCCCCGTGTCAGGGGCCCGTTATATTTTTACAACAGTGTTTTGTCTACTTCTGAAAAGGAGATCAAATCTGAATAAAAAGGATTGTCTCAAATTGCACCAGTCTTTAAGGTGAGCGACTTTGTTACATTTTTACTCCAGTTTGAGTTTTAACGCTTTGGCGGTTGAAGGACAATCGAGACACCCATATTATGCCAATGGCTTCGGGCAGAGGAGTGCAATTAGGAGAGTACAAGCATTACCCTAGTGCTTATACAGCCGCTTAAAAGTCGAAAGGGTCGACTTCATTGCATCTGGTTTTTGTCCCATACAGTATATAGCTCAGTCTATTTCCGCAGCGTGGAAAGCGTCGCACAAAGCACAAACTTTGTAGCTTCAGTGATGACCCTCAGGAGTCTCCGAATATGCATCAGTGAACCGAAGGACGTGGTCAGGAATCGAACCCACAACCTTCGGAGCCCGAGTCAGATGGCTTGGTTATTCCTAGTGCAAGGAAATGCAACCTAAAGGCTAAGTGTCATGGCAGGGCAGACCAGACCCTATGCCTTGGTCTGGCAACTGGTCTAGGATGGAAGCTCCGACAGGCAGACAGAGTATTATTGCTTTGCACTGGGAAGGCTAACCTGGTCAACAAATGCCTGCAGAAGTCTGATGTGCTGGCCTAAGGGTGCAAATAAAACTGACACAATGCAATTACGTCTGGGAAAAAAAAACACTTTGCTGATCTGGCAGCTTCTGCAGCTCCCCTTATTTCAGTGATCAAGTGTTACCTTTCCTCTGGAGTAAACTAGACAGGCCAAGAGAGGGATCATGCTACATGGAAAACACATGGTCTCTAAACTCAGCCCAGGCTTTGTGTTATGGAGCAGTATAACTCCATTTTACAAACTATCATCTGTCAAGACGGCAAGGTGCCAATCTAACACCATATGTTCATTCACTGCTCTGTACATCTCAGACAGTCAATACCAAGAAACAAATGTGTTTGTTCATAACTCTGTATATCGCACACAGTCGATACCAAGCAACGAACATGTTTATTCATTACTTCATACATCTCACACATTTCCAATTTATGATAGGAAACTCAGCGAAAGTCCAAGGATGTGGATGCTGACTGTCACAGTTGTAAGCTTGTTAGCTACATACATGTCTGAACTGCTCTTGTCTGCATATAATATCAACTATTTCCATATTCCAACAGTCATAATTGAGAAGACGCATCAACAGCTGTGTTGTGTGCTTGAAGCTGCCTATGGTATATCCCCCTTCTCCATCTTCTATGGCCCAATGACAAGTGCTTTTGAAGCTCTCTCTTTTCTGAGCACCCTTACATAGCTTGGACATTAAATCCACACAAGTTTCTAAAGGTTTGAGGCCTCCACAAGTGGCAGCCACACATGACACGGCCATCTATTCTAAATTTTCCAAAGTGTAGACAGAGAATCAGAGACTATAATCTCCTCTGTAATGAAGTATAGCCGGTCCCCGTGGCTAAGGGCTTGCGGACGCGATTCGTGAGCCCTGCGTTTGAAACATAGCTGCAACTGATTAGGCAGTCATACGGAGTCTTAGCATGTTGGTATGGGAGTTGGTCATTCAGAAAGCAATGGCAAACTACTGAATGTAAACTTGTCAAGACATCAACAACAGCAGTAAAATGCTGGTGTTGACAGTGATGTCCTGTAAATAGATATGCAACAAACAAACAAACAAAAATTGAAGTATAGGAAAGTCTTTACAGTGGCAGCCTCTATCTCCAATTCCATCATTTAGTGAGTTGCATTGTACTGTTTTTGTCAAGCCTGTGGTTCTGAACTTCCCATTTCAACAAGTATTTTTTCAGGTTTGCTGTCCCTAGCCTTTGACTGTTTCTCTCTACCTACAAGGCAGCAAGCAGGTTTGTGTATAGCTTCATCTGGTCCATACACCTTGACCTGTCTGATATTGGAGGCCCTACCAGTATCAGTACTACTGTCAGTGTAGGTCATGTGATCATTGGAACACGCAAGCCCCTCTACCACAACAAGGTGGATACACAGAGGAGGGGCGTTGGTATACAATGAGTTAATAATCTTAGTTACAAGTCTATTGATCTATTCTGTTTTCTTTACCTTTTCTCCATCATGTATGTCAAAGGTGATATTTTTCAGAACTAGGTCCAGGCCACGCCGGTAGCGAACACAAACATCCTGGAAACTGATATCACCGGATCTGGGCCATTCAGCAGAATAGTCTGGACAATGAAGGAACCTCGGAGCCTGTGAAGTGATCAAGTTAACTGCAGAAAACTGTTACAATTGAAACTAGTGTAATAGTATGGAAAATGTGAGGAAAAGGTAAACATTTTTGGTCGAAGGTCAGCATGGCCAAATTTATCGTGTGTTCTTAAACATCCAGTGTGTTGATGCCGAGGTAAGGGGTTCAACCCCTACACTAGACTGCTGGACTAAAATGTTTACCTCTCGTTCTTGACTTGGGGACGTAAAGTACAAGTACCTCTGAAGTCAGAGTGGGTTTGCCTGATGGTGAGGGACACTGTTAATAGGGAAAGCTAATCCACATACAAAATTCAGTCCAGTGCTACTGGAAGTAGTGTATATGGACTATACTTGAGATCAAAGCGAGCAAGCGCCAAATGAAAACAAAATTAGTGGTCTTTTCTCTTTTTTGTCATGAAACAAAACAGCTGATCTGCACATTGGAATGTGCATACTCACACACATAAATTTTAATGAATGAAGTAAACTGAGGTGAATAGGGTATATGGTTCAAGCCCCATATTTTTATAAATTAATCTGCACTCAGGGAGAGCTGTAGCTGAGATGTGTTACAGGGTCGGCCTCAGGCTCAGAAGGTACAGGGTTCAAACTCAGCACAGGGCTGGGCATTTCTCCAGGAACCATTGGTGCCTAATAATATCACACATCCCCACAATCTTTGGGTAGTCAGATTGGATATCTAGCCTTCTTGGATAAGGGCTAAAAGCAGGCGGTTCCGTGTGCAAGTTGTACACATACAAAATTCCCAGGTAGCTGAAAATCGCTAAGAGGAGGCAATAATCATGCTGCCCTGGCAAAATTGTGAGTAAAGAAAACCATAGGTATACAGAGCCCATTAACTTGGATGGGGTCTGTCTAGAGCAGTGGTTCTCAACCGGTGGCCAGGGGGGAATTTTGGGGTTTCCAGGGGGGGGAATGAAGATTATTTCAAGATCGTGTTAATACAAGAACTGATTACATGATCTTGTTTTTCCCTTCATACTTTACGGTTCTGTACGTCTCACCCTTCTAAAATTCATTTTATAAAGTAAGTAGACCCACAAATCATGTTTTATGTGAACGTCTAGACTTGTTTTAGTATGTGCTTCCATTATTACGTATACTGTGTAGGGGCGGGAGGAGGGATTTTTAGGTAGGAAATACGAAAGGGGGGAAATGACGTTCTGAAAATATGGTGAAGGGGGCACGGGCCAAAAAAGGTTGAGAAACACTGGTCTAGAGGAAGCAAACCTTAAACACATGCAGGCAGAAGTCAGACACAATGACCCTTGAGATACATAACTGGGGGTGATGCACTCCTTCCCTTGAATAAGGAACAATGAAGAAAAGGAATCAGCACTCAGTGGGCATTATGGTCAATATCAATCCACCTACCCCGAGTTCCCAGAACCTTTCCTAGTGCTCATTTTAGGTTGGGAGTCCAAGTCAATTTTTTAAAAATCCCCACTTGATGGGGATATTCGAACCACATGACCACCAGGAAGGCATCATCATCAAGTGCCGTGCCGACTGGCGTAAGTGTTCATGACTCTCCACAGATCTCGGTCGTTGGTTTTCTGGATCAACTCTGCCGTTGATATTCCTCCATGCCACCATCGCAATCCATCCAGCATCATTTCTCTTGGTCTGCCTCTGCCTCTCTTCCCCTCGATCTTTCCAGTTGTCACGATGTTCTGCAGCGCCTCTCTTCTCATCACATGACCCAAAAAAAAGCTGTTTGTCTCCTTCTTATTGTTGTATATAATGTTCTAGTTTCGCCAGCCTCTTTAAGGCATTTGTCGTTAGTTACTTTGGCAGTCCAAGGAATTCGCAACATTCATCTAAGGAACCATACATCTGTTACTTCCAATCTCTTCCTAATTTGTTCATTTATATTCCAAGATTCACAGCCATACAGCAAAACAGGTTCTATATAGCTCTTCAGCACTCTCTTTCTTACATTCAATTATAGCGACTTATTGCATAAGATATTCTTCATTGTTTAAAATGCAGCCTTTGCTTGCCCTATTCTGCTCTTGATCTCTGTTGTGCACTTTCCATCTGATGTTATAAATGTCTCTAGATACAAGGGGCTTCTCATAAGTCTTTAGCCTGACCATGAAGGAGTAGGCAGAGAAAATTGAAATTTGGCACATGTATAGCTCATTCAATTTGTAATGAACATACAAATTATGAATTTCTCACCTCAACTGATTTCCCGATATAGTGCATGGCACAACACACCCTATTGACCAGATCTGCACATCCAACAGTTTGTCAGAACAATGGAGAAATCAGACGCTAGGACTAATAAAATTCTTGATGTTACAGGGAAAAACACCTATAGAAATACACAAAATGGTGTCTGCAGTTTAAGTGTGGCCGTTCCCAAGTTGCTGATCTGCCAAAATCAGGACGACCATCCTCAGAGTGCAATGATGCAAATGCTGCAAAAGTGGAAAAAATCATAGACCAGGATAGGAAAATGACAATTGCAAAGATGTCGGGTTCAGCAAAACTGAGTAAGAGTACAGTTTGTAGAATTTTACACAACAGACTGAACATGAGAAAAGTGTGAGCTTGCTGGGTCCCACACCTGCTGACATGTGAACAGAAACAAACACGGGTTGATTGCTGTGGCCAGTTGCTCAACATGTGGCGGTCAAAAAACATGTTGACGACCATAGTGACGGTAGATGAGACTTGGATTCACCATTATGACCCAGAATCCAAAATTGCCAGCATGCAGTGGAAAACCCCGGGCTCACCAACACATGTCAAGCCAAGAGCACAAAAATCTGCAAGAAAAGTGATGCTGACTAATTTTTGGGGGTCAAAGGTGTCATTACGGTTAATGGGCAGTACTATGCAGATCTCCTTATCAAACTAAGAAAGGCTGTGACCAGAAAACGAGGGATAGCGTGTACGCAAATTCTGCCTTTCCTTCAAGACAACGCACCCTCCCATAAAGCACGACTTGTGCTGAAAACCCTCCAACGATTTAAATATTGAAATTCTTCCACACCGACCATATTCTCCAGATTTGGCTCCATCAGACTTTTTTCTTTTCCCAAATCTTAAAAAACAGCTGAAAGGAAATCGTTTTGACAGTGACGAAGATGTCATACTGGCTTGTGATAACTGGTTTAGTTCAAAAAATAGGTTGTTTTATTCTGAAGGTCTTTTCAAGGTCACGCAGAGATGGTAGAAATGTATAAATTCAGGCGGTGGCTATATTGAGAAGGAATAAGGACTGTGCCAAATTTCAATTTTCTCCGCCTACTCCTTCATGTTGCTAATTTTAATGTCTCTGTCCTTGCCTTGCCATGATCAGTCTTTAAGCGAATCATAATAATATAAAGAATAATATAATAAAGAATAATAAAGAATAATATAAATATATATATAATATAAAATAAATAAAGAATAATATAAAGAATAATAACTATCTCGGAACAGTCATAACATCTGATGGGAGATTCCTTGAAGAGATTAGAACAAGAATCACCATGGCGAAAGTAGCTTTTAGCAAGATGAAAAACATTCTGACCAATAAAAAGTTGTCAATTAAAATGAGAAAAAGAGTGTTGAGGGGGTACATAGAGCCTGTTCTTTTGTATGGATGTGAAACTTGGACAATGTGCAGTCAAGCTGAAAAACATTTGATGGCTACAGAAATGTGGTTTCTGAGGAAAATGCAAAGAGTACCATGGACAGATAGAAAAACCAATGACCAAGTACTGCAGGGGACAAATGAAAATCGAAGACTGATTAGAGAAATTAGACGAATTTAAAACAATGTTTTCCCGTAGTGAATTTGAATAACGAAGACACAAACAATAGACTGCATGATTTATTGCCTGGCCAGGCAATAAATCGTGCAATCTATTGTTTGTGTCTTCGTTATTAAAATTAGACGAAGACAGTCAAAATTTTTTGGACATGTTATGAGAAGAAATGGATTGGAGAATGTATTGACAACTGGCAAGATTGAGGGGAACAGACCAAGAGGAAGACAGAGAGGAAAATACCTGGATGGCTTGGCCACATGGCATGGACGAGACAGGAACACTGAGCTGATCCACGACTCTGGTGATCGAGTGAAATGGCGAGTCATGACCGCTCACGCTTTCCGGCATGGCACATGATTGATTGATTGACTCCTTCATAGTCAGGCTCAAGACTTATGAGAAGCCCCTTGTATTTAAAACTATCCACTTGGTGAAGAATTTTCCCTTCTATCTCTATTTCACATTTGGGTGTCACCTGTTTCTTTGATATCACCATTGTTACTGTTTTCTTGATATTCAAGGAGAGTCCTTTCTTTGCACTCTCTGTTACTACAATGTCCAACAATTGTTGATCTGTTGCATTATCTGCTATCAATACTGTGTCATCTGCATAGCATATTTTATTTATAACCTCCAAATATTATTCCTGGCTTTTCTTTGATCTCTCTCATTATTACTTCGCTATAGAGGGAGAAGAGATCTGGTGACAAAACACATCCCTGCTTTCTCCCAACTTTATGTGTTCATAATTTCCTTCTTTATCTCCCATTTTAATTGCTGCTATTTGGTTCCAGTAAGTATTTTTTATTATTCTGAGATCTTTCCCATCAATGTTGATATCTTCCAACATTTTAATCAGTTCATCATGTTTTACTTTATCAAATGCCTTAGTATAATCTATGAAGTGCAAATATATGTCTTTCTGTGTCTCTACTGATCTTTCTAATAGTGTTCGTAATGTGTATATTGCATTGTTTGTACCTTTTCCTTTTCAGGAAGGCAGGCAAGCTAAAATGGATTAAGCATCTGTTAAAAGCCCTGAAATAGTGACTTAGTTACAAACAGTTATAAATACAACGAAAACAGAGAGTTGCTGACAGATTCAGCAAATTCTCACCTCAGGAGTCAAGTTGGTGTACTGCAGAATCCTTTCCACAGAAACGATGTTCATCTCCACAAAACTGGCCATTCTCACTTGAAGCTGCATCTCGGATGTGATCTGTCAGTCAATGAACACAAAAGACAAAACTGAACTCATTCTATACCCCGCACTAAATGCCGATAAGTTATCACTCACATAACTAACAGACATTTGGAGTTTTTAACCTTTTAAACTCTATTGCCCTTGAGCTTCAGTTACCGTACTGAAACTCTGAAGCAGAAAATCTCATATTTTGCATCATTTCACTATTTTTGTATTCATCATCATAAACAAGCAATTAGAAAGTTGAACAGAGGCCCCGGAGTAGTAGATAATCAGAAGAATATGTTGTATTTCATGGAAACAGAAACAAATACAGAGTTTCTAGAAACACTGGGAATGGAAAAAGAGTTGATGAAAGAAATAAAAAAGAGGCAAGTGAACTATTTCAGCTACACTAAAAGACATCACACTCTTATAAAAACCATACTGGAGGGTAAGGTTGAAGGTAAGTAAGCAAGAGGTAGACAAAGATACAAGTGGGAAGATAACGTCAAGAGAGGGACGAACTGCATTCTGACAGAATGAATAGTCAAGGTGAGAGAAAGATAGTGTTGGAGATCCATTGCAGCCAACCTTCACTGTGGAGATGGCACCTGACTGAATGAATGACTATTCATCATCCCTCGTGTGTTTCCAAGGCCCATATGGGAAGCAAAGCATTGTAATACTGTAACCTATCATGCATTTTGTCAGAGGTAACTAAGGACGCATTCTGTTCTTTTAAGTGTGAGCAATTCAGTATCATAGAATTTTAAACAACAACAACTGACACCACCGAGATATCTTCTAACACAAACACCAGGTGTCTCATACTTACAATCAAGACCAGACTTAGTGACAGACCAGTCAAGCCAGGGGTGAGGTCACTCCTGTAGGTCACCGCCAGCAGCCCGGTACCCAGAACCAATAAATTACTGAGCAGGCCTAGTCGAGTGGACAGCCATCTGCAGACATTCATGTTCAATTGTTAGAATACAGAATACTTTATGCAAACAAAAAGACATGATCGTCTAAAATTACTGTGGTAGACAATTGAAATTACTGTGTGAATATGGGTGTTGTATATTTCAGCTTTAAAGATTTATCTTACTGCTTAAGTTCATGTTGTGTGATTTCTGCAGTATTTACCTGATGAGATGTAGCAAAATATGCCAGGTAATAAATTGTGCAATCTATATATAAGTTTGTGTTTTTGTTATGCCAAATCATGTAATCTTTTGTTTGCATCTTTGTTATTCAGAATACAGAATAGTTATTTTCTCTTAAATAATTAGGGTTTCCATGGCAGTGGTTAAGCCAATCAGAAGGACACAATCAGACTTACACGGATACCATTAGTATTGGGACTCTTCACTGGCTGTTGAAGATGAGGATGGAGCACATATAGCAATGTCCCTAGTGCTGTGATGTTGGTTCTGGACTCAACTCAGTGGTCAAGCCATGTACTTCAAGCTCTGAAATTCATAGGTTCATTTTCGAAATGCATTGTTCAGATTATGAGTGCAATCTTCCAGAGACCCCTGGGTGTCATAGCTGGAGCTACAGAGTTCATGCTTTGTACAATGCTTTCGGTCACCGGCTTGCTGTTCTGTGAAGAGATTGAGCCCAATTGGGTAAAACTCAGTGCAATGAAGTCGATTCTTTCACCTTTAACTTTTATCTTCCATTATTTCTTGTTGTTTGCCAGTACAATGTATCTTTGTTATTTTCTCTGCCACTATCGCAGATGCACAATAAAATACGACAGACAGGCAGACAGCCAGCCACCCCCCACCACACACATGCACGCACACATGCACACACGTATAAAAGTAGTCACACAGCAGATATTGCTGTAGAGTTGTGAAGTGTAAGGTCTTTTGCATACTCTAGACCAGTGGTCACCAAACTTGTTTCACGGCGGGCTGGATAACTGACAAAATGACAAGCGCGGGCCGGATACTCATTCTGTAGAATACTTGCACTGGTCTCCGTGGTGAAGGTATTACGAACGCGATTTGTAATCCCGTATACGCACGTTCGAAACACAGCTGCGCGGGATTTGACAGCAGACCGCGTTGCGCTGGTTTTTTATGCAATGGTATGGATGCCGGTCGTTCAGAAAGCAATGGCAAACTACTGAACGTAAACTTGCCAAGACATCAACAACAGCAAAAGATGCTGGTGTTGACTGCAAACTTCCTGTAAAGAATATGCAACTAAATTTACCAATACTTGCAAGCCAAAACGAAAGTTCCGGTAAAAAAAAAAGACGAAAACCTAAGTTAATCATGGGTGAGTGGCGAGCAAATGCAAAAAAATAAAAATTTTAAAAAAAAGACACTCAACATATTTATTTACTAAAAAAGTTGTCTTTAGGTGACGTTGGCAAAAAAAAAACAGTTACATCAGACCTAGTGTGAACATATCCGAATCTCGCAGCAGAAAAGGTTAATGAGATTTGTGAAACTGATATTTTTTTTATCTTTCAAGATATCATCACTGTATAGTTTGGAATTGCTGCATCGAATCAAAAGAATTGCTTTCAAATGTTCATCAGTCAATCTCGTTCAATGTGTTGACTTCACATACTTCATTTTTGAAAATGTTCCAAAGGTTATAGTCTTGCAAAACTGTTTGCATTTCCACGAAAATGTCTTTTTCAGTTGTTGTTCCAAGAATGCTGCAAACGGATGCCAACTCTTCCATTATTTGAAAGAGCAAAGTTATACCATGAATGAACACAAGAAGTTGTGACGTTCTCGAGAAATCAGTAGAATCATCCAACGCCAGTGTCAAGGTACCTGTAGGGGACAGGAGAGGACAGACGTTAGAGGTAGGGACATGGGGTGAGTACGGAGGGAAAGAGAACAGTCTAGATGCTGAAGGCAGTAGACACAAGACTGTACCAGTGAAGGACAGGGTCACCCTGAATAGAACTACGCAGTACGCCTGGCCTCAACCAGGAGTATGCGAGACATATGACTTCCCACGGGTTGCACGAGGTGCAAACACCTCGTGACCACCAGGCAGTCGAGAAGAAGCCAGACGGGCTTTAGACATGACAGAGAGAGGATGCATGGCTGAGAGTGTGACAGGATAGACTATACATAGGACTTCAGGGACCATTAGATATTTGAGCCATTTGACTTGGTGCTTGTGTGTGTGGCTGTGATACGAGAGCGTATTGGCTTGTGCCGTAATATTGCATTGCTACATTGTTGCTATATCTTGAATTAGTACGAGAACGAACGCTGTAACGATGGATGAGACATTATTATGTGATTATATCCTAGAGTAATAAATTATATCTTATTGACTCATGTGTTTATGTCTCATCTATGCTCGTACTATCTACCTGTCTTGAACCCTTCACTTTCTAATACCCCGAGACGCTGACAGCCAGAGAATACCACAAAAAAGTTCCTAGTTTTCTCGCGTATCTGTAGCACTGTGTTCTCTCCAAGTTCTTCTGTTCTTTACACAACTGAATTTGCCAAAAGGCTGATAGTTCCAAACAAATCGGCTTTCTCAGGACATGAATCATTTGCTACTTCCATCAAACACTCTTTGATGAAGTTGACATCAGTAAATGGTTTTCCTCGTTCTGCCATCTTATGCACTATTTTGTAACATGTATGAGTGACAGGTTCATTTTCAGCAAACTTTCTCGTGAACAGATCTCTTTGTGTTTCTAAGCCACGTTTCATGGACTCATATTTTTCAGAGCGTAACTTTCCAGAAAACTGTGAATATGTTGATAGATGTTTTGTTTCGTAGTGACGCTGAAGATTGTACTCTTCTAAAACGGCAACACTTTCGCTGCATATTACGCAACAGGGTTTCTGGTCCTTTGTTTCCACAAAGAAGTATTTTACTACCCATTCTTAATTGAAAACGCAACACTCGGCGTCCACTTTTCTTTTCGTAGTAGCCATAATGAAGAGTGAAGTACATGGGATCAGAAAATGAAGAAGACATTGAATTCGAAACATAATTAAAATCCTATTGAAACACAGGAAAAGCAGAGGACTAGGTAGGTAGGTAGGTAAGTAGGTAGGTAGGTAGGTAGGTTGGTTGGTTGGTTAGTTAGTCGAGGTTCCAACTTCACGGCAATGGGTCGTCCCCATTATACTCCATTCCTGTGCCAGTGAATATCACACAAAATGCTCCCCACTGTCCAATGTGAAAAGTGGAACAGACAGGAGTCTCTGCAATCCAACAGCCCGTACAGGTACACTGTGCATAATGCCGCCGTCAGAATGCCAACACAAAAGTCTTCCACAAAAACCACAGTTCATCGTTGATGGAATCGGCAGTCACCAGAAATACCTCATTGACCTGGATTTTCTCTGTCTCTATCCGCAGGGCGACCCGCCGAAAGCGCTGCATTAAGCACGAACTCCGTAGCTCCAGCGCTGACTCCCAGGAGTCTCCTGAAAAATGCACACGTGAACCGAAAAGGCAAATCAGTCAATTCAGCAACAGCCGGTAGCCTTTGTTCCAAACATGCAGGTCACTGTACAAAGGCGGACACGTAAGAGCATTCTGCCTGTCAGCAACTCACTTGCGACAGGCATACAAGGATTCCCTTCTTTTGCACTACACGAAAATAACACTCGTATTGTTTGCAAAAGGATACATTTTTATTCGGAGCTGATCATACAATAGCTCCTCGAGCGGAATACCACAACGGTATTAAACATCATAGGATGTGATGAAGATAAGATGGAATGAGGAGATGATCTTATTATTCTAACTCTTGAAGCTAAGCTAAACTATATAACTATTATACTGTCCTTAATAACTACAAAGTATCCCCAGCAGATACACGTCTGATTCCTACGCCGTCCGGTCTCTGTCTGAGCCCGCTGAGCGTGGCGTGTTCAGCCACCGGCAATTAGCTCAGAGTGCGTTCGTTAGTTTACGCACTGGGCACTGGGCTGTGCTGACCAGAATTACTTGGTCCTTCCTCGTGAAGTGGGTTTCCCATCTCTTGGGTAACCCCCAAGCTCGTCTGTACTGGTTGCCCTCCTGGTTGACACAAGTGTGTCCCGTTATAGCTATTTATAGCGTTTGTGTCTCTTCTGTCTGGTCTCCTATCCTGTTACGTCACTTGCCCTCTTCCTAAGCTCTATTTTAGCTCTCCTTAGCTTAGAGCTCCCTCCTAAGTCGTTGACACCACGCGAATATTACAGCTCACAGAGTCGCGCCACGCACTCACTCAGTAGCAGGGCGACGGAACCATTTACCTCATCCATCCATCCATCATGTGCCATGCCGGTAAGCGTGGGCGGTCATGTTCTGCCATCTCACTCGAACACCAGAGTCTTGGATCAGCTCCGTGTTATTGTCTCAACCATGCCATGTGGCCAATCCATTCAGGTATTTACTTCTCGGTCTTCCCCTTGTCTCTTCCCTTCGATCTTGCCAGTTGTCACCAAGTTCTCATATACTACCAGTCCAACAAAAGGAAAATGCAAAATGCGAACCGCAGTCACAAAGATAAATACTCCAGAGGCCGTAGCGGTTTAATACCTAACCGCCATGCTGGGGACCGGAAGTCTTCAGAGGACTAGGTGTCACTGGTGAAGCTACAGCTCACCAAAGGTACATATAAAGTTTATAGGTACCTTTGGTAATAGAATTTATCTCATAATAAGGTTCGCAAACTATATAAAGAGGGCCGGCCTAAATAAGCAGCCTAGAGCAGAGTTTTTCAACCAGAGTTCCGCGAGTGGCAGCCAAGGGTTCTGGCGAAACAGACCGAAATCGCCTAAATGCAACATTTCTGCCCATCTGGTTTATTACATAAAGTATGACAGACACTTGGATCATCGCACTTAGTTCCCTGAGCAACGTAAACATTTGCGTAAGGATCTGCTCCAACAGAAAGATTGAAAAACATTGGCCTAGAGACCAGCTCGATTAACACCTTGACTGGGGAATTCTTCTGAGCTGGGAATAATATTTTCGTAATAACATGAAGCTTCTATGGCATTTTTATTATATGTTTGCTACTTTATTGCCTCTATTCACACTTGTTGTTCACTTACGTATCACTGTCAAACAAAGAAATCCTTGTTACATACCTATAAAATGGATGACTGGCAAACAGAAGTAAATATTTCTGGAGCATCGGACCTGTGTTGACAGCCGGACGCATCTGGGGGAGGGAAAGATGTGTGTGTGTGTGTGTGTGTGTGTGTGTTGCCATGGAAACCATGGTAACATCAGAGCGTAGGCAGCGCTACTATGAGCCGGGGAAGGACTTGGGATGGCGCGAAATAATCAAACATTACAATAAACAAGAAAATCTAGGTACAATAATTTATAATTGACAATAGTAAATTTAAGGCACATAGCAGCCAGAAGATCTGCGCACCTGTGAAGACCTCGTATTATTCTAAACATAATATTTACATTTAAATTTTATCACAACGTCTCGTGTTCCATACTGTATATCAGGCAAATTCAAGTACTGTTGGCGGGCCGGATGAAATGATGTCGCAGGCCGGATCCGGTGACCCCTGCTCTAGACCATGGTAAATGAAATGGGGTGGTCAGTCTCCCTGCCAACTTTCTTTCCTAGAAAATTCTGAAAAATTATCTGTTACCCATTTTATGAGGCCGGGTCTACGCCAGAGCTGTACTGGTTAGAATAACCACTTCTGGGGATTGAACTCAGACCACTGTCTTGGTAAGCAAGTGTACTAACCATTACGCTGGTATAGACACCATTTCAATATGGTGTAGCATACAGGGGATGTGGTGTTGCCCATATTTCCTTTACTCCATGGAACTGGAAGGCTGAGGTGGTCAGTAACACACCAGCTGCCTGGCTTCCCAGAACATTTTCTGGTGCCCATTTTTTAAAGAGCTTTGTCGACTCCAGAGACAAGAGGTGGAAAATTAAAAATAACTATCTCAGGGAAATTTGAACCAGCACCATATGGTTGGTGAATTAGTATACTAGCCATTTTACTACCACAGCACCCGCATTTCTGACCATGAGAAGGAAAATGGCCACATGGTTTTCTAAAGCCAGGATCTCAACAAGTGAAGTCACTGCACAATTTTACATCTACATGTGGGATTACTGTTACCTAGGCCAGGAGCTAGGAGCTGTGCGGGCAAAACGGCTAATGCAGCCATCCAGGTTTAATCCCAGCAACTAGCTGCACTGATGCTCAGATTAAAATAAATAGCCATCTCCTCCAAATCTCCATCACTCATATCTTTCATATATACTTGATGTCTTCTACCTGTAGAATGGATACTGGATAAGTCCTCAGAATTTTCTGGGAGTTGTCTGGAAAGGACAACCAATGAGGAAGGGAACTGACCACGAAAACCTCATTTGTTGTGGCCTAAGTATGTGTAAATGCCTAGCAATTCAGATCCCAATTGCAACATCTGTGATGGGACGACCATTACCTCTTACACTAAGAATTAACGTGTGAAGGCTTATTCTTTCTCTAAAGCTTCTATTATGTTACCCACTTTTCACAAGCAAAGCTGGCAAACTTCATCTTCTGGCAGAAGTCGATCTTCTCCTCGGCTGTTCTGATAAACCTGCCCTCTTCTCCCAAAGCTCGAATGACAGATGTACCAGCAAATGATTCACTTGCATGGCTAAACACCGGTGCTATAGACTTTCTTTCCAGTCTTCGGAGTTGGCATGATGTTAGCAGGTAGAATTTCTGAAAATATTGGAATTTGGGGAATATTTACACAAATGTAAAATTAAATACAACAGGAAACATTAAATATTATCTGTGTACATTGAAAAATGACAAGGAAATACAAGACAATTTTAACATAGAAGTAAATAATAGATTTGATATGTTGTCTGATCTAGAGATCCTATTTCAAGATGTAGGGGGGACTGGGGTGTCAGGTATTAGTAGTACCTTTGGTAAGGATGACTGTCATGTCCTTTTCAGGGCCCATTTCCCCACTGGTCCAAGCCTGACACCCAGCTCACGCCTGCGGCTCCTAGTAGCTGTCAGCATGTGACAGCGGCCACCTCCCCGGGCAACAGCTGTGACAGGCTGGCTAAACCAGGTGTGTCAAACCAATCGGTGAACTAGGGTATGCCTACCCAGCATGTGAAGACAGGATTTGGCAGAATGCGCGGAAGAAATCATTGATGATTCAATGGGCAAGATGACGTTTACCTGCAAAGCAATGTGAACGTAATGAGCATGGCAAGGCACGTAGAGCGCCCTGGTCATCCACTGCACCTGTATTCATCTCCAGTCGTCTTGACTTGTCTTGTCACTGGAGTCAGATGAACTCAGGCAAGAGAGTGAGGTCAACAAATTGTGCAACTCTTCTTCACTTTAATCCAATTCAACGCACAAGTCTTTCTTCATCCAACTTATACATTCAACCCCACTGGATGAAATGAATGGTCATCATTATTATTGATGGACAAACATTTCAAGATGTGGATGATCAATGGGAAATGTTGAAGAATTCACAATCAGTTTGGCTGCAAAAATAATTATTCCAAAATTAAAGAAAGTGGGTCGTAAGAAGTGAACAACTGAAGAAATTTTACAACTAATGGAAACAATAAGACACAACAAAAATAATCCTGCCAAATATGAAGAAATTCACAGAAAAGTCAGAACATTATGTAAGGAGGCAAATGAAGCATTGCTTGAGAAAAAATGCATAGAAATTGAAAAACAACACAACAGTAAAAATATCACACTAATGCAAAAAGAATTCAGGAACTTACTGATAAAAGAACACGTACATCAACAGGCTGCCTAAGAACAAAAGATGGAAACATCATAATAGAAAAAGATAAGATTTTACATGAATGATATGATTATGTGAAAAACCTTTATGATGATAACAGAGAAGAACAGTATAATATTCAAAATTATTATGAAGGACCATCAATTTTGAAGATGGAGGTTGAGAATGCTCTTAACCATATGAAATGTGGCAAGACCAACGTTTCAGATAACATCACAGCAGAAATGATTAATGCTTTAGAAGAATATGGAATAGATCATATCACCAGACTGCTGAACACAATATATTATACTGGAGATATACCTGTATTTATTGTAATCCCAAAGAAATCATGAGCCTTGAAATGTGATCAACATCGTTACAATTAGTATAATGAGTCACATCACAAAGATTTTACTAAGAATTATCATGCAAAGAGTTAGGAAGAAAATACAACCTGAAATAGGAGAAGAACAATGTGGGTGTGTAGAAGGCAAGGGTAGAATAAATGCTGTGTATGTGCTGAGAACAGTAACTGAAAGTTCTATAGAAGTAAACAAAGATCTACAACTTTGCTTTATTGACTACACAAAGGCTTTTGATAAAGTAAAACATGTCAACATGTTACAGATGCTTGCAGATTTACAAATTGATGGAAAAGACATTAGACTAAAAAAACATATATTGGAAACAACAAGTTGCCATAAGAATTAATAATGAAGTAGGTCAATATCAGCCTATTAAGAGAGGTGTGAGACAGGGATGTGCAATGTCTCCAGATCTTTTTGTCCCCTGTATAATACCAGATATGAAAGGAATCATCATTGGAGGAAGAAACATCAATAACATTAGATATGCAGATGATACAGTCTTGATTGCAGACAATGAGCAGGATCTGCAACATTTAGTAGATGCTGTTGTTGCACACAGTGAACAACTAGGGTTAGAATTAAATTGTAAGAAGGCACAGATTATGGTTGTAACTAGGAAGAACGAAATACCACAATATAATGCACAAGTATTCTTAAATAAGTTAATAAGTACAATTATCTCGGAACAGTCATAACATTTGATGGGAGATGCTTTGAAGAGATTAGAACAAGAATCGCCATGGTGAAGGTAGCCTTTTGCAAGATGAAAAACATACTGCCCAATAAAAAGATGTCAACTGCTACAAGAAAAAGAGCGTTGAAGTGCTACCTGTACTTCTGTATGGATGTGAAGCGTGGACAATGAGCAGTCAAGCTGAAAAACATCTGATGGCTGTGGAAGTGTGGTTTCTGAGGAGAATGCAAAGAAAACCATGGACAGACAAGAATCCAATGACCAAGTCCTATAGGAAACAAATGAAAATCGTAAACTGATTAGAGAAATTAGACGTAGACAATCTAAATTTTTTTGACATGTTATGAGAAGAAATGAATTGGAGAACTTAGTCACAACTGGCAAGATTGAGGGGAAAAGATGAGAACAAGGGGAAGACAGAGAAATAAATACCTGGATGACTTGGCCACGTGACATGGTCGAGACAAGAACACTGAGCTGATCCACGACTCTGGTGATCGAGTGAAATGGTGAATCATGACCACCCACGCTTATCAGCATGGCACATGATGGATGGAACAGTAATAAGTCCATTATGGGAAGAAAAGCAAAATATGGGATTAGAGAGGGTATGGAAAGAAAAGGAGAAGAGAATGATATATAATAGGTAGTGAGAATACAGAAGAGATAAAAGACAGTGGAGGTGATGAAGTGATAAAGTGTTAAGACAAGAAGGAATAAGGAGAGAGAGAGAACAACAACAACAACAACAAAACTTTATTTTGAAAGGGTTAAGAATTGGGTACGCAGGCCCGTCTAACATTCTGCCCTTTTATCACTCTCTTTCATACATTATACCATTCACACTTCATTCAAGGCTAACTGAAAACAGCAACAATATAAAAGATATGCATTATAAAGGCATGTGGAAAATGAAAAATCAATACTACATGACTCAGTAATAGTAATAACTGGTGTGGCACTTGTTATTAGCTATGTGGAATATACTGGCCTACCAAAAGGGGACTGGCTATTATACTAGGGTCTTATTATTATTATTACTTCTTTTATTAAGGGGGAAGGTAATCCGTACTGAGATAGTGTTCAAATAATTTGCGATTATATGTATAGGGATTGGTGATGTCTTTTATTTCATGTGGAAGATTGTTCCACAGCTGAGCTGCAGAGTACGTTAAGCTTGTTTTGTATAAGTCTATCCTAGGCTTCGGAATGTGTAATATATTTAATCGTTTACTGCGTCTAGCATTATATTCAAACAATGGCCAAAGGTAATTTGGGGCATTCCAATGTAGGATTTTGTGAATTATGCCACATTGCGTTTAGACATAATGACGTCATCGGAAAAGGCGGTAGAAAATCATATAGGAAAACACCACAAGAAACTAAGAACTGTTGATAAAGAACACAAAGGACAGTGACGTCAGATATCAACAGAAAGGACATTGATTGGGAAGGTACTAGCTGGCCGTGAAATGCAAATATTGGCGGTAGAATAGTGTTGGCACATGAAACAGTGGCTGCGACGGAGATAGCAAGGAAGGAAGATATACAGGGTTTGCTACAACGTGTCGCTACATAACTTACGGGGTACCTAGACCTACATCGCGCAGAGCGGCAAAGGAGAACTGCAGGCAGAGCAAGTGCTCGTAAAGTACTACAAGGTACCGGAACTAGACGTACCGATTCTGTTCCACAGGCATCTCGCATTGGAGCCTTTAAAGGTAATCGAGTTAATACCTGAGGACTTACGTACTAACTACAAATACATGAGAGATCGTATTTTGGCACACTTTAGTTTAGATGAATCGGGCTTACGTACTAAGTTCAAAACACTCACTCCTAAATCTAACCAAACTTTCCTTGACTTTGTTTCTGAATTAACCTCATCTTTTGATAAATGGACTAAAGCCGCTGATATTGGGTCTGACTACAATAAAATTCGAGACTTAATAATTAGAGATAGACTACTATCTGCGGTACCAGAGGCCATGTCTATATTTCTAGTGGAGAATAAATGCAAAGATCTTAAGGAAATGGAAACGAGGGGAGAATCATATTTCAATGCACACCGTGACATATTTGCGGAATGCACACAACCTGAACTGGTAATAGGGGCTAGTGCTAGAATTCAGAATAACAGAGGTAATGGTAAGTTCAAGAAATTCTCTAATAGAAACAGGGGACCTTACCAGAACACAAACAGAGATTCTGACAGACCTAGAAAGGGTCACTTCACACGATGTCAATATTGTAAACTCTCACACGGTGCTTTAGAAATGTGTGACCAACATCCTGGGTATCCTGCGTACCTAAGAGACATCATATCTAAGAAAAAGAGTAAGTATGACTCCTACAAGAATAGTGTTAAATGTTATTCTTGTCGGGCTTACGGACATACAAGCCGGTCGTGCGCGATGAGAAACACTTGGAAGGAGGCGAATGCTGCATACGTGTTCTCCAGTAGCGATTCTGACGACTTAGAGGACACACATGCAGCTATAATTCAGACATACAATAACAAAACAGGTAAGGAGGGTCATGATGATGATGATGACCATAAGAGACATATACATGAAGCTAATGCAGTATACACGCATAAAGGTACTCTTGTGATCCACCAAGCATGGGTTAATGGTTCACCAACAACTTGTTTTAGAGACACAGGATCTGATATTGCGGGAGTTAGTCACAAACTAGTCAACAAAAAAGACTTCACACATGACAGCATTTATTGCAGAACATTTGGGGGTACAATAGAAACATACAAGACCGCATGGGTCGGGATAAAATGCCCATACTATGAAGGTGAAATATGCGCAGCAGTATTACCAAACCCGTGTGCCGGGTTGATAATTGGTAATATCCTTAATGTCAAAGATTACGTTCAAGAAGTGACCATCAAACACAAACCTGACAAGACACTCACAAGAACCCAAATTCACACGATGCAAGAAGAAGAAAATACGCAATTGAAACAAGTGACATTAAATAGTAACAAACACGATGTAACACAAAAGAGAGACAACACAACAGTACAAAAATGTGTACAATATAATACTCACAAGGCAAACAAATCCAAACACAGGAAATTGAATTCTCCATTAAATAAGTTTATTTCTGTGAGTGTAAGTGAAAAACAAAAGCAAACAACCAGGCAACCTCATATGTCGACGAATGACACCATTCACAAACATCAAAAACAGAAAACGAAAATTATACACACTAGTAACAAACAGAGGCAGTGGGATGTTGTAACCATAATGGTTGCTCAGATCATGATCTTAATGAAATCAACCCTATCCCATGCTGAATGCGTCATTATGAACATTTACTCACAAACAAAGAGGTATGTTACTTATATCAGTACAAACATCTACGCACAGGTCCAGAAACATATTGCAAACATGTTCATACGAATAAAAAGGCATATCACAAGCATGCACACAGAAGTCAAGAAATATGTCACAAACATGTACTCACAATCAAAGAAAGAGATTACTTGCGCCATTACAAACATTCACTCGCAAGTCAAGAAAATTTGCGCACAAGATAATAAACGCAAAGAATATTACAATAGACAAACTACACTTATCTTTGCTTACTCTATTTACTTGGTTTATTTCTTTTACAAATGCACCAATATACGTTACACAGTATACACACGAGTGAAAACCACAACATTGTTCCAATCAACAAAGTTACAATGTACAAATATTGGCATGTGTGCAGAAGAGAGATTCTATAGGTTTGAAGCAAAGAAAGAAAGAAAGAAAATGAATGAAAGAAAGAATAAAAGAAAAAAAAAAGAAAAATAAAATGGGATGAAAGTGTTAGGTTCATATCAACACATTGTACACTACAGACACATTAGGGTCTTATTAAGTAGTTATTCCAAGTATCTCTGATATAAAGTTATGCTTGTCAGAATTGTTCACACTATCTCATATGTCTACAATTCGTCTTGAGGAAATAATTCAATTCTCTATTCTTTGGTAATAATATCCATAATAGAGAACATTACTAATTTATATGAATATTATTAGATTTAAATATTTATTCTTCTTCAATCCGAATATTATATTATAATTTTGGTTTAATTTCAGTAGAAGTCCTTACGGATTATTCTGAGCATGACTACGATTTCAAGATCTGCCAAATTCTAGACAATGATAATTTTCTTAAAGATCTTCTTAGTCATTTCTAAAAAAAATATGTATGTTATATTTTCTTATTTATTGTCTGCGTTCATATTTGGATTTTCGTTAGGCTGATTAACATATAGTTGCATACATTCACCCAGGTAGATTACTGTTGAAAAACAACAAATTGCGAATTATGTTAAATTTAGTTAGTGTTATATGGATATGTACATAGGTTTGTTTAATTCGTTCTTTGGCAGGGACATTGTTCGCCATGACGAAGTGACACTGCACAGTCGAGTGCGATTGACCATGTGCGCTGTAATTGACGAACTATACCTGAACACTTCTAGGATTATCGGAAATCGTTTGTATTTCTAATATAATGTTATGTCATATTAGTACGGCATATTCGTATTAAACATTGATAGTTATAGTGCTATTTCGTGGATCGAAACCTGACTATTGATGAGAGTGTATGTGTTGAACACTGATACAGTAGATGAAAATAGACACAGGTTTTCGTCGCGAAACGACATATGTCAATATTAATTGTACCCTTGTGATCACTACTTGAGTAACATTATTCATTTCATTAATCAATTATTAATTTATTGCTAATGCGTAGCATAGAATTATATATATATATATTTCTTTCACATAATTTCAGTTCATAGAGTTAAGTAGTTACATATTCTTATTATTATTATTATTGTTCATATTAGTACTTAATTATACATATGATGGGTCAGTAGATTTTTCAATTCTCATTGTGATCGCCATTGCCAAGTATAGCCACCACATTATGAAATACGCCGTTAGATGATATTGTCACTCGGTCATTATTGCCACACCTACACAAAGAGTTTATGATGACGTCTCTAAAGAGCATTTACCTTGATTACGCCTAAAATTATGACGTCATAATACTGGTACCTCACCTACCCGTTTGATGAGATTAAGATTCACGACATAGCAGTCGAGATAACTTGCACAGATGGATTACAAGACAATAGTAGATGCAACTGGTACCTGTTTATTCCTCACGTCCCCTTACTCCAGGTTTTGACCTAGAGAAGGACGCTTGTCCTTAGGGACAAATGAGGGACTGATCTTTATGATTAGTTAGTACAGCCTCCCCATGGGCTGTATACACGACATCTACCGTTGGTGTGTAGATTGGAGGGCGTGCCCGTTATATATTAATTTTTTTTTATTTTGTGGGTAATCGATAGGTGTCCATAGCATCTTGCTAGTCCCATAAAAGTCATTGTGTCTGCACTGCTATGTGTCAGGTTAATTCTCTTGATGTAAAAAAAATGATTACATCATTTTAAAAGGGAGGGGGGCATACTGCCACATTGCGTTTAGACATAATGACGTCATCGGAAAAGGCGGTAGAAAAATCATATAGGAAAACACCACAAGAAACTAAGAAACTGTTGATAAAGAACACAAAGGACAGTGACGTCAGTTATCAACAGAAAGGACATTGATTGGGAAGGTACTAGCTGGCCGTGAAATGCAAATATTGGCGGTAGAATAGTGTTGGCACATGAAACAGTGGCTGCGACGGAGATAGCAAGGAAGGAAGAGATACAGGGTTTGCTACAACGTGTCGCTACAGAACGTACGGGAGTACCTAGACCTTACTATCGCGCAGAGCGGCAAAGGAGAACTGCAGGCAGAAGCGACAGAAGGGCAATGGAAGATACGAAGGTACAATATCTATGTAAGCAGGTTAGTGTTGAGTATCAATGAGTTCCTGTAAATAGAACTAGGTCCCGCTTGGCAACAACAAGCACCTAGGTACGGATAGAATTGATAGAAAATCTCAAACTGACTGTGAGAACTTATTAAATGTTATTACGTATCAACATCTTCAGCATGGCCATTGGCTTCGTCATTACCCTGCCGTTCCAGTTCTGAACTTTGCTCGTTTACTTTTATAAGTTTGTGTTGAGCCGAAATTATTGATCGTGCTATTTGGACATTTTGCATGTAATTGTTATGAATGCTGGACTTATAGCATGGCAAATTAGTTTGGCCTTATTGAAAAGCAGACGTTTGCAGAGTGGTAGTAACTGAAGGCGTTTATGCAGGCTAGGATTGTCAGTTAAATGTTTGCTATAAATTAAACTCATGGCCCGTTTCTGGAGTGAGTAAAGTCGCTTGGTGCTTGATTTGGAACAACCGTCCCAGATTGTAGAGCAGTAGTCAAAATGTGTCTGTATGTGAAACGTATAGAATATTTTCCTTGTGTCCTCATCAAGGAAATTTTTAATTTTGGCGAGTTGGTAGACTTTTTTCTCTGTTTGTTTAGTGAGCGCTTGAACGTGCGGATTAAAGGTTAGGTTTATATCAATGATGAGGCCTAATGTTTTGTGCTCAATTACACTTTCTACTGGCATGTTATCGATGTGAAGTTGAAGTGATCTGTGTGAATTTAGAGTTTGAAGTCTTTGTCTGGTTGTTAATAACATAGATTTTGTTTTAGTGATGTTAATTTGCATACGGTTCTCATAGCTCCACCTAACTACATTATTTAATTCTTGTTGCAAAGACGACTCCAGCAAATTACTGCTTTCAGCGTTTGTATACACTGTACAGTCGTCTGCAAATAGATCACAGGACGACGAAAGATGCAAAGGTAGATCATTAATATATATGGTGAATAATAGAGGGCCAAGAATAGAGCCTTGCGGTACTCCAGTATTGAAGGTAGTGGTTTGGGACAGAGATTTATTGTATGATACTACTTGCTTTCTGTTTGACAGAAAAGATGTTATTAGCGTCACAATATTAGGGGAGAGACCTGAGATACAGAATATATATTCAGCATAATTATCATCCATTGCCTTGCCAGCTGGTGTGGACGATCATGTATCTCCACAAATTACGTTCTCCGACGTCATGGATCAATTCGTGTGTTGACTCCCTTCCATGCCATGACAAAAGACTGTCAAGAATCTTCTCACGCTGTCGTTCTCTATCTATCTTTCCGCAAATCTTTCCGGTTGTCACAACATGTTCAAGTTTTTGTCTTCTCATAACATGGCCAAAAAACGATGACTACCTCTTCGTGATGTTTATGATAAGTTGTCTTTACGACTCAGCTTCCCTTAAAATGTCCCGATTGCTCATTTTGGCTGTCAAATTCATTTTCAGCATTCTTCTATAAAACCACATCTCCGAGGCTTCCAGGGATTTATTTGCCTGTTTACTAATTGTACAAGATTCACAGATATATGTTAAAACTGGTTCTATGTAACACGCAAAAACTGTTTTTCTAACTTTCAAGGACAGTGGCTTATTGCACAAATAGTTCTTCATTTGATAGAATGCAGTTTTTGCTTGTTCTATTATTATTTTTATTGCGCTCACTCACTTTGAACTCAAGCGTAGTCCATACACACTACTTCTAGTAGTGCTGGACTGAATTTTGCGTGTGGATTAGCTTTCCCTATTAACAGTCGTGTCCCTTGCCATCAGATGAACCCGTTTTGACTTCAGAGGTACTTGTAATTTACGTCCCCAAGGCAAGGATGACAGGTCAACATTTTAGTCCAACTGTCTGGTGTAGGGGTTGAACCCCTAACTTCCGCATCAGCACACCGGATGTTTAAGAACATGCGTTCCTATCCATTCAGCCATGCTAACCAACTTGTCCTTTTCTGTTCTTGATCTCAGTAATGCATATATATTAGGGCTGCGGAAGTTAACGATTAATTAATCGATTAATCATTAATTGTTTTTAACGATTAATTTTTTTTTAAACGATTAATCTAAAACTTTTCTCCCATCACTTATACAAATGAACCAGATGTCGAAAAATTGTCGGACATAGTGCTGCAAACACAACCGAGTTGCAAAATTGTACTGAGTCATCATTATGTAAGCTGCAGCAAGATGTACCAACAAGATGGAACAGTATTTTTTATTATGCTACAGAGTCTTCTACAGGTCAGAGAAGCATTAACTGTCTAAATGTCAGATGGAAAGATGCAATACAAAGGTCCAAAACTGTCAGGTTCAGATTGGGAGAAGATTTCGAAATATGTCAAAGTTTTGGACTTATTCTGTCAACCACGGTCCTGCTTGGCAGTCCAGATTTTGTTTCATGTAGCTGTGTATTGCCACTGCTATCATCGTTGACAAAGCATATGACTGTACACGATGATGATCCGGGCTACATAGCTAAATTTAAGGCAGCGTGTATTAATGACTTCAGTGAACGTGTAGCTAATATGACACGTATTTAAATACTACAGATTGCAACAGCACTTGATCCACGCTACAAATACCTGAAGTGTTTGTCAAAAGATGCAAAAGAACGAACTTGGTCACGTATTGAACAACAAATAGCAGTTAATGTTCATAATGAGCAGCTGGAGACTGCTGCAACGAATGATACTGACATTGGCAATGAAACTATATGTGAACCAAATGAAGAGAGTATTAAGCTAATTGAGTCTGAAATGGATAAGAAAGTTGCTGAATCGGTTGACCCTTTACAATGGTGGAAACTTAAAAAACATCGATATCCAAAATTGGCATTCCTTGCCAAGATAATTTTGTGCATACCGGCTACCTCAGCTCCATGTGAACGATTGTTCAGCTCTGCTGGTTATATTGTTAATAATAAATGCTCGTCACTTAAAGCAAATACTGTCAACATGATGGTTCCGTCGCCCTGCTACTGAGTGAGTGCGTGGCGCGACACTGTGAGCTGTGAGTTTCATGTGAAAAGCTTTTGAATCTGCCTGAGATTTTTTTGAACCTGACTGCATGTTCGGAGTGATGGCAGGTGGCTATGTCCCAGAGTTGACCGGTTTTTGCCTTATGCAGAAATGCGTGGCTGCTGGGCTTCTGGTTGACTGCCACTGCCATCGACGATGAAGTGTATTTTCGTGGACTGTGTGGGTGAACATCTAGGAAACATTCAGATAGGAAAACGACAGCCGATTCCATAGATATGAACTGGGTGTTTCGTGGGGGACTGGTGTGTTGACATTCTGGTGGCGGCATTATGCACAGTGTATTTGTGCGGGCTGTTGTTTGTCGAGACTCCTGTCTTTTCCACTTTTCACATTGGGCAGTGGGGAGCGTTTTGTGTGATATTCACTGGCACAGTAACGGAGCATAATGGGGACGACCCGTTGCTGTGAAGTTGGAACTGCGACTAACTAACTAACTAACTAACTGTCAACATACTCGTCTGTTTGCATAGTTTGTTATTAGATGACATATGAACAAGACAATCCAGTGTTATCTAGATTTTTGACAAAGTACAACTATAATGTGAGTTATATGACCATAATTGTTTTGCTTTAGTAGAAATTAACGATTAATTAATCGTTAATTTTTCAAAAGTTAACTATTGAATTTAAATTAATTGGTCGCAGCCCTAATATATATATATATATATTTTTTTTCCGCGTTTCCATCCTGTTTCAGGATATTGCGATCAACATCAGCATCTTTCAGCTGTATGTTGATTCCTAGGCTAGATTACGCTCATCAGCACGCCATGACTTTCTGAGCGACTGGCTCCATACTCTCATAAGTCACTGGTGCGACTCGAACCACTTCTAATTCTACCACGAGAGTATTCGGGGTTATGGAGAAAGCTGCTAACCCCTCGACCAGGGAAAATGGCATATATATATATATATATATATATATATATATATATATATATATATATATATATATATATATATCATCATCATCATCATCATCATTGGCACCTTGCCGTCTTGACAGACGATAGTTTGTGCTTTAAAAAGGCATAATAACTTTTAACTATGGCGGTAGCGAGTGTGACTGATAAAGCTAATTTGCGCTGTAAATGTCCGTTCACAGTGGGTGCATGTGAACACGTGGTCATTTCCACCATCATGCACCATCTTACGTCTCAAACGCTTGGTGTGTGACTTTTCTGCAATAATTTTCTCCTTTGACTTTATTCCATTTCTGATATTTGCCCTCCATGCAACACGTTCAGCGGCGACTTGCTCCCAATGTGCATTATCAATGCCTGTATATATATATATATATATATATATATATATATATATATATATATATATATATATATATATATATATATATATATATATATATATATAGAGAGAGAGAGAGAGAGAGAGAGAGAGAGAGAGAGAGAGAGAGAGAGAGAGAGAGAGAGAGAGAGAAAGAGAGAGAAAGATGGAGAGAGAGAGAGAGAGAGAGAGAGAGAGAGAGAGAGAGAGAGAGAGAGAGAGAGAGAGAGAGAGAGAGAGAGAGAGAGAGAGAGAGAGAGAGAGAGATGTTGTTTGTCCATCAAGAATGATGATGACCATTCTTGGCTCGAAATGTTCTTTGACAATGTGGGCAAAGAATGCTTGACGTCTCTGGAAGAGGATTTCCTGCAGTGGTTTTTCTGTCCTGCCTTTTCTTCACAGCTCTTGCAGTCCTGGTTGCCTCACATATGACTGCACCTTTGCGTAATGATGCACGCCACGAATTTCGGTCTCTGGCTGCAGCCTCCCAGGTGTCATGATGAATTCCAAAAGCATTCAGTGAAATTTTCAGAGTGTCTTTAAAACGTTTCCTCTGGCCACCTTGGGAGCGTTTACCACAACGCAGTTCGCTGTAAAAAATTCGTTTAGGGAGCCTGTGATCTGGCATGCGAGTCAAGTGACCAGCCCAGCGAATCTGATTCTTCATCAGTAGAGTGTGGATACTGGGCATGGATGCTCTTTCTAGGACTTCAGTGTCTGGAATCTTGTCTTGCCATTTAATCTTCAGTAGCTTCCTTAGGCAGACTGTGTGGAAGTGGTTTAATTTCCTAGCGTGTCGCTGATAAACAGTCCAGGTTTCACAGGCATATAGCAGTGTGGATAATACAACTGCTTTGTAGACTTTTAGCTTTGTTTGCAGGCTTATTCCAGTTCTGTCCCAAACATTCTTGTACAGTCTGCCAAAGGCTGCACTGGCCTTGGAGATTCTTGCATTCACTTTGTCATCGATTGTGGCAGCTTGTGACACGGTGCTGCCAAGATAGGTGAATTTGTCCACAACACTTAGTCTATGATCATTCACTTTGATATTCGGCACAGTGTGATTATTCCCTGGAGCTGGCTGGTACATAACTACAGTCTTCTCCAAGTTGATATTGAGCCCAAAGTTGGCACAGGCATGTGAGAAAGCTGAAACATTATGTTGCATGTCCGCCTCTGAGTTGGCGTATAGAGCGCAATCATCAGCAAACAGGAGCTCTCTGACGGTGCCGCTGTTAATTTTGGTTTTAGCTTTCAGCCTTCTGAGATTGAATAACTTTCCATCCATACGGTAGTTGATGTCTATTCCAATGTCGTCGTTCTCGAAGGCATTCACCAACATGGCTGAAAACATAAGGCTGAACAGTGTTGGTGCCAGGACACATCCTTGCTTCACTCCATTGGTGACAGGAAAGGGTTCAGACAGTTCACCATTTTCCTGTACTCTTGCCTGCATGCCGTCATGAAATAGCCGCACTATTTGGACAAACTTTCGTGGACAGCCATATTTTGCCATAATCTTCCACAGTCCTTCTCTGCTGACTGTATCAAAAGCCTTGGTAAGGTCAATGAAAGTGGAGAACATTTCGCAGTTCTGTTCCTGACATTTCTCTTGCAGCTGCCTTGCAGCGAAAATCATGTCAACAGTTCCACGTTCTTTTCTGAAGCCACATTGACTCTCAGGAAGAAGACCTTGATCGAGATGGGCTGTGAGGCGATTGAGAAGAATTCTGGCGAGTATCTTCCCTGCAATTGAAAGCAAGGAGATGCCTCGGTGGTTGTCACAGGATTGGCGGTTTCCTTTACGTTTGTAAAGGTGGACTATTGACGCGTCCTTAAAATCTTGTGGCATGGTCTCGTTCATCCATATGTTTGTGAAGACTTGGTGAAGCTGCTCTGTTAGGACCGGCCCACCTGCCTTGTATATCTCTGCTGGGATGGAGTCAGGACCAGGTGCCTTGCCGCTGGAGAGTTGCTGGATGGCTTTGTTTATTTCCACTATGGTTGGCAGGTCATCAAGTGTCTCATTGGTGGGAACTTGAGGAAGGCAGTTGATGGTTTCATCATCGAAGAAGGAAGTTGCATTTAAGATTTTGCTGAAATGCTCTGCCCAGCGTTGGAGGATTTCTTTCTTATCGGTGACCAATGTTCCCCCATCTGCACTGAGGAGGGGAACTATGCCTGGTGATGAAGGACCATAGACCGCTTTCAGTGAGTCGTAGAAGTTTTTCATATCATGTCTGTCAGCAAAGCCCTGAATTTCATCAGCTTTGCTGCTCAGCCAGGAGTCCCGCATGTGCCGAAGTTTCTGCTGCACTACTCTCTGAATGTTCTTGAAAGCATCTTTTTTTGATGTTGACTTTGGGTCATTCAAATGTGCCTTGAGGAGAAGATGTTTCTCGGCCAGCAATTGGTTGATGTCTTCGGAATTTTCATCAAACCAGTCTTTATGCTTTCGGGGGGCTGGACCCAGGATTTCCATAGCAGTGTTGTAAATTGTGTCCTTTAGGGCTCTCCATTCTGTTTCTGTATCCTGTTTAGCTTCAGCATTGGGCTTGAGGCGGTCTTCCAGCATATTTTCAAACGACTGCTGCATTTTCTTGCTGTTTAGGCGGGTGACATTTAGCTTTGTTTGTATTTTCGCCCCTTGAGGACGCCGTGGTGGCCTGATGTGGATGTTCATTTTCGAGACAATGAGACGATGGTCTGTCCAACATTCGGCACCACACATGGATTTTGTCACTCGAACGTCTTGTCTGTCACTCCTCCTGACGATGACATAGTCAATGAGGTGCCAGTGTTTCGAGCGAGGGTGCATCCACGATGTCCTATTTCTCATGGGGAGACGGAAAATTGTGTTCGTAATCAGGAGATCATGTTCGGCACATTGTCTGAAGGAGGCGGAGTCCATTGCTGTTACAATTTCCGACTCCATGCTTTCCAATAATGCCACTCCAAGAGGTGGTGTCCGTGCCTACTCTGGCATTGAAATCCCCAAGGAGTATAAGTTTGTCTCCTTTGGGAACAGATGTTAATACATTGTGCAGGTCCTCATAGAACTTGTTCTTGACATCATCTTCGTTGGTCATAGTTGGTGCGTAGACACTCACAATGGTTGCGTGCTTCCTTCCATTCAGCAGAGGCAACTTCATGGTCATGAGCCTGTCGTTTATAGCCTTTGGAAATCCAGCTAATTTGCCGACCAGGGCCGACTTAATGGCAAATCCCACACCGGATTGGCATCTTTCCTCGCTTTTCCTTCCACTCCAGAAAAATGTGTAGCCGGCACCAATTTCACAGATTTGGCCTTCTTCTGCAAGTCGTGTCTCGCTCAAGGCTGCAATGTCGATGTTGTACCTGCCCAGCTCTCTCCCAATCAGTGCTGTTCGTCTCTCTGGACCCGACGCGCCGTCTCTGTCAAGTAGGGTGCGTACATTCCAAGTTCCAATTGTTAAGGGAATATGGTTTACTCTTTTAGCTTTGCTTGTTTTATCTTTCTTTGTATGTCGACCGCAGTTAAGGGTACCCACCAACCGCGGCTAGCTGGTTAGGTAGTGATGGAGCAGACAATGTTTAGGGCACCTTTTCTAGCCCCTTCCTCATGCTATGGAGGTAAGCAGTGTGTTCCTATAGAGGGCTGCTCAGTCGCTCAGGGGGCTGCCGAATCCCACTGCTGCTCCGGTCAGTAGAAGACGACCATATGGCCTGAGCCGCCTGTGTGCAGGTCTGCGACTACGGCTGCCAGCGTACCCACGCCTGCCGCTTTGCCGCTCGCCCATCAGCCACAGGGCTTGAAGGTGATATGTGACATTGGATGAAGAATGACTTGCGCGATGACTTGGATTAAAGTGAGGAAGAGTTGCGCAATTCGTCGACCTCACTCTCTCGCCTGAGTCCATCTGAGTCCAGTGGCAAGACAAGTCGAGACGATTGGAGACGAATACAGGTGCAGTGGATGACCAGGGCGCTCTACGTGCCTTGCCGTGCTCATTACGTTCCACAACGCTTTGCAGGTAAACGCCGTCTTGCCCGTTGAATCAGGAATGATTTCTTCCGCGCAGTCTGCCGAATCCTGTCTTCACATGCTGGGTAGGCATACCCTAGTTTACCTCTTGGTTTGACACCAAATCGGATACCCATGCCTGGTTTAGCCAGCCTCTCACAGCTGTTGCCCGGGGGGTGGCCGCTGTCGCATGCTGACAGCTACTAGGAGCCACAGGCACGAGCTGGGTGTCAGACTTGGACCAGTGGGGGATGGGTCCTGAAAGGACATGAGAGCCATCCTTACCAAAGGTGCTACCAATGCCTGACACCCCGTACCCCCCGAGAGAGAGAGATAGACTGTCCTGGCAAGTCAAGGTAGTAGTGTGATATTGACCACATCACCCATCGAGCTCTGATTGGTCTATACAAACGTGAGGCTAGCACCATATACCCAAGATGCCTTATGACATGCAAGATGGCCATGACTCAGACTGTACACTGCAAGCCACACTATGTAGCACACATTTCTAGTCAAAACCAACACTCTACATTATATGGCATCTACGAGGGTAAGTCAGAGAGCTATGCACCACAATTATTATCTCAACTAATAATAAAGACAGAAGCATTAAATTTGTACCAATTTAAGTTTATAATCTCTTGAAGGTTCGTACCAAATTTTAACTCTGTAAACCAATTCTAATCGCGACACAAAACTGTTGAAATGGAAGATATTAATGACATACATTACAAGTAGAGGATTGTTATAGAAGTTTTGATCACAGAGAAAGAAACCCATGTTAATATTCACAAACATTTGTGTGCTGTTTATGGCACTTTTGCAGTCAATAGAAGCACAATTAGTCGCTGGGCGCAAAGAGTTATGGTTTCTGCATGCAGAGCTGGCTATAAGCCATGCTCTGGACGTCCTGCCACAGCCACCTGCCGGATCATGTTGGAGAGTGCTGACAGTTGTCCATGCAGCTTTCAATAAGGTAGTGTGATTGAAATTTTCAAAAACAAGGGAGGCAATCGACAAAATGTGGTGGAATGTACTGCCCCATCCACCTTACAGTCCAGACCTGACACCATCTGATTTCCATCTTCTTTGGTCCCCTTAAGAATGGTATCCATGGGACAAAGTTTGAAGACAACGGGGGAGAGATTAATGCAGTGAAGAAATGGCTACGAGAACAGAATAAAATGTGGTAGAGATCTGGGATACATGCTCTTGTTTCAAGATGGCGTAAAGCCATTAAAGTTGACGGGAATTATGTTGAGAAGTGGAAATGTTTGCTGCACACGTGCATGAACATTGTGACTAAATTTCATTGATAAGTTATTAACGGTTAAATAGATAATAATTGTGGTGCATAACTTTCTGACCTACCCTCGTACTTAGCCTCTGCATGTGAAAATGTAGCAACACTGACATATGTTCATACTATTTACTTTTTCTTGGTAATACATATGCTGAATTCAGCCATTTGTTGATTTTAACAAATTGTGAAACAAATGACTCATTAGTTGAAACAATCTTAATGCAAAAAGTATATTAATAAGTCACTGTCATTTAATGTAAGAAAGAGAGTACTGAAATGTTATACAGAACTTATTTTGCTGTATGGTAGCCAATTATGGAACCTAAATGAACAAATCAGGAGGAGGCAGGTCTGCATGGTCGAATGGATAAGAACGCGTGTTTTTTAAACATCTGTTGTGCTGATGCCAAGGTTAGTGGTTCAACCCCTACACCGGACAGCTGGACTAAAATGTTGACCTATCATCTTTGACTTGGGGATGTTAATTACAAATACCTCTGAAGTCAGAGTGGGTTCGCCTGAGGCGAGGGACATTGTTAATAGGGAAAGCTAGCCCACACGCAAAATTCATTCCATCACTACTATAAATAGTGTGTATGGACTGCGCTGAGTACAAAGCGAGCGAGCCCCCCCCCCCCCATAAAAAAAAAAATCAGGAAGAGCTTAGAAGCAACAAAGCTGTGGTTCTAGAGGCGATTGTTACAATTACCTTGGACTGCCATAGTGACTGACGATTGCCTGGAAGAGGCTAATGAAACTAGAACATTATATACAACTATAAGAAAGAGACAACCAGCATTCTGTGGTCATGTGATGAGATGAGAAGCACTGGAAAACACTGTGACCAATGGACAGATCAGTGGGAAAAGAGGCAGAGGTAGACCACGAGAAATGATGCTAGATGGACTGAGATGGTGGCATGGAGGAATATCAGTAGCAAAGTTGATCCTGAACACCAAGGATGGAGATCTGTGGAGAGACATGAACGCCTACGCCAGCTGGCAGGGCGCAATATGATGAATCTTAATGCATGGCCGTGAATTCTGGACAATTAAAAAGCAACATACCTCAATGATGTAAAAGAGCAGCACAACAGGAACTGCGGCTACCAGAAACACAGGGATGTTGATGATGATGGCTCCGATGGCACAGACGATGGCAAAGACTGAATGGATCCAGATCTCCATCGACAACAACATAGTGATATCCACAACAGAAATGTCTTTGGAGAATCTGTGGACACGTGATGGTTTCAGCTTGCTTAATTCTTAGTAGATTATACACAACATCTAGTGACACCCCTACCCCCCATTTCCACTTAAGATCTACACAATTTACTTCAAGGTTTGTATAAGGCTCCTTTACTTTACTTCACTTACCATGTACACAACTTACTTCAATGTGCGAAAAAGTCTCCTTTACTTTCTTCATGTACATTTACTTCAAGGCTTATATAAGGCTCTTTTACTTTACTTCACTTACTATGTACACAATTTACTTCACAGCTTGTATAAGGCTCCTTTACTTTAAGTACCATGTACACAACATACTTCAAGGCTCGTATAAGGTGCCTTTACTTTACTTTACTTCACTCACCATGTACACAATTTACTTCAAGGCTTGTATAAGGCTCCTTTACTTTAAGTACCATGTACACAATATACTTCAAGGCTCGTATAAGGTGCCTTTACTTTACTTTACTTCACTCACCATGTACACAATTTACTTCAAGGCTTGTATAAGGCTCCTTTACTTTACTTTACTTTACTTTACATACCATGCACACAATTTACTTCAAGGCTTGTATAAGGCTCCTGTATTCTTACCAGTGCTACTCTTCAACTCCCAGCATGATACTGACCATATCACCCACTGAACGCTGTTTGGTCTATACAAATATGGGGCTATCACCTGATACCCAACATGCCTCAGGATGTGGAATGGGTTCTGACAGTTTTTAAAACTCTTCAACTCTACCATATCTCATATTAAAAAATTAAGAAGAATCAAAAATCTTAAATATTCTTGGGTCCAATCACCTCAAAGTAGGGATACACCAGCAGTAGATGTCTGAAAGTGTTATGTGCTGGCACATTTCAAGTTCTACTTGTCAATTATGGTCCATATTTGCCAATTTGCAGGATACATAATGATGATGATCATCATGATATTAATGATAATGATAATGATGGCGAAGATGACAACGATGATGATGATGATAATTGCCACATATCAGTCACTGACACATAGCAGACTGAGAAAGGCTGAAGGGAGCTTCCCTAAAAGATGCACTGAATGGTACAATTATAGAGTGCGCAGGGAAACTAGGGAAGCGTCACAGAAAACGTCACTGAGGGAGTTAGACTTGGGCTGCCGTCCTGTTCGGATGCAGCATGTCTTTTGGAGCATGACTAACAGTCTGTTATGCCGCTCTTTGTGTTAATCCAGTGTGTGTTCTAAAGTTTCTGTGGAGCGATTGAGTGTAGTCGACATGTGAGTAATTGAGTCGACATATTAAAGTCAATTTGCGAGAGGAAAAGTCGTTGTGGAGTTTTGTTCCAGTGGCTGAATTCGAAGGTATTCATATTATTATTCATATTATGTCAAACCCTAGACGCATTGATAGCCTTTACAATATCACTTCGTGACAATAATGATGATGGTGGTGTTTGTTTTGATGTAGACGATGATGATGATGATGACATGGTGGTAATGGTGATGTAGACAATGATGATAAAGGTGATGATCTCAACGATGACGATGATTATGACAGTGATGATAGTGGTGATGTAGATGATTGTGATGATGATGACAATGACATCATACGAAGAACTGACTTCCTGACATTTTTAGAACATACATTTTCATGTGTTTTTATTTTTTATTGCAGGTCCTATTATAAACAGTAGGTCAGCATGGCAGAACAGATAAGAGTGCGTGTTCTTAAACATCAGGTATCCTGATGCCGAGGTAAGGGGTTCAACCCTATATCGGACAGTTGGACTAAAATGTTGACCTATCGTCCTTGACTTGAAGACGTTAATTAAAAGTACCTCTGAAGTCGGAGTTGGTTCGCCCGATGGTGAGGGACACTGTTAATAAGGAAAGCTAAGCCACACGCAAAATTCAGTCCAGCACTACTAGAAGTAGTGTGTATGGACGGACCACACTTGAGTTCAAAGCAAGCGAGCAAGTGAAAGAAAAAAAAACATATTATAAACTGTACAGTCTGACAAATGCTGACCTAGATAGAAGTCGTCCTACGGGTGTTGTATCGAAGAACTGGACAGGACAGGCCAGGACACTTGAAATCAGGTCCTCGTGGATGATACGACATGAATGCTGGTGTCTCCAAGCTTTCAGGTTACTGAAGACCACAATCACCAGTGCTGAAGGACACATGACAATTGTTACACATGGGGAAATTATAACAAGGCATAACTTCAAACTAGGTAATAGTGTGTTTGCCTGCCTGCCAAAACAGTTGTCCAGGTTCAATCCCCAGCACAGGCCAGTATGAGCCTCATACACAAGGATATCAGACAATTTTCGGAAATATCTGGCAAAGGAAGCTGTCAAGGAAGGGAATTGATAACCCCATCCCAAATGTCATGATCTATAACACTGGTCTACACACATTTTGAAAGTTAAGTGCCATCAGTGGCATTTTGACTGTAATCTGCACTCATATTATGTGTAATTACTGTGCATTTATTGCCTTCATATAAAACACCAAACACGTATTAAAACTTTATTACTAGCATTTTATTATCTGTAGTCAACACACAAGCAGCTTCTTTTTGAGGTCTTCCTGGAATGTGATCTGTCCAGACAGTCATGCTTAAGGGTCAAACAGTAATCTTCCATCATGTAGGTATTCCAAATTCTCTGGGATCTCTCTTCCATTGTTTTTATATCTTGGTGAAATTTTTCACCTTACTCCTCACTAAAGTCACCAAGATTCTCGAGAAAGACATGTAAATGGTTATGGAGGTAGTGCAATTTTATGCACATGTTGCATCCAAACTTACAAAAACTCAACAGCTTTAAGTTTTTCTTTGCTGAATTCCTAAAACTTTCTGCATAAATAATTAAAACAGGTACACACGTATATTATATATTAATGATCTCTTGGAAGTTGTAAATTGTAAATAATAAGATAAATTGGTCATGACAAGAGACAAGAGTAACTATGACGAAAAGACGAGACATAAAGAGTTGAAGACAATTACACAATAGTTCAAATGAAAACAGACTATAGCGAGACAGAAATACGTGACATGCCCAGAAAGCCAGTCAGGCAACTCCAGTGAGCTCTAATAATAAAAACTTGGGTTAGCATGAGGAAAGTTTACGGGTCAGATTTGTCAGTTCCAAATCAAGCAGAAAGAACACTTTACTTAGGCATGAGGCAGACTATTCATGTGGTCTTGTAATTCAGCTTCAGCAAAATCAGAAGCTGAATTACAAGACCACATGAATAGTCTAAATGAAATTTGTAGGGAACATAACATGAAAATTAGCACACGTAAGACAGAGGTAATGAAATGACCGTAACTAAAGAATAAAAAGCAACAACGATTCATCTAAACGAATATACCTTGAAACAAGTAAAGAGTTTCAAGTACCTAGGAAGTATAATAACATCAAATGGCAAATCAGAAGACGAGATCAAAAATGGATGCAATTAGGCAAACAAACTCATTGGACAAATGGCACCAATACTAAAGAACAAACATGTATCAATAACTACTAAGAAAGCATTTTACAACACAATCTTCCTACCAACTCTATGTTACCAATGCCAAACCTGGACAATGACAGAAAAAGAGAAAAGAAAAATCACAACAACAGAAATGAGATTCCTGAGAAGAATACTCAATGTATCAAGAAGAAGAAGATCAGAAATGAAGAAATCAGGACTAAAGTGGGGGTTAGAGCTGCACTAGATTTTATTAGAAGGCAGCAAGTCAAATGGTTTGGTCATGCAAGTAGGTTACCAACTAACAGTATACCACAAAAAGCAATGATGTACAAAGTCCAGAGGGAAGCAGAGGAAGAGACTGACCACGTAAACGATGGACACAGGGAATAACAGAGTCCATGGGAATATCGATACATGAAGCCCATAAGCGGGCACTCTCCCGCTGTTTATACTTAATCTCGATACTGCAAGGTACAAGAGGAACATGATGAGATGAGATGAGATGAGGCAGTTTAGCGACAAGTCATTCAGATTTGCGAAAAGTCATACAAGTTATAAAAGTCATACAATTTATAGATGTCATACAAGTTGATATATTAAAAAGTTTGAATAACGAAGACACAAACAATAGATTGCACGATTTATTGCCTGGCATATTTCGCTGCATCTCGTCAGGTACATACTGCAGAAATCACACAACTTACGTGAATTAACTAGATAAATCCTTCAAGTTGAAATATACACACATTCGCACAGTAATGTCACGTATCTACCACGGTAATTTTAAGCTGACTAACATGTCTTTCTGTTTACACAATTCTGGCTTGCGTTGATAGATCATAATTGCTTCTGCAAATTTTAACAAGCGAGTATTTTGTGTGTTAAACAACACGTGAAATGCAGTGTCTCTGTCCACGACATGGCCACTTTCGACAATGTGCCTGCCGATTGAAGACGCCAGGAGCTTCCGGTGTGTCGGCCCCATGAGGCTAGCATCTCCTGTGTGTTGTATCTTGTTGACCCATTGAGGTATGTGTTCTGACACCCGTTTGTTAAGCTGTCTCTCTGTTCTACCAATGTAAACGGCCTGGCATCTACATGTGAATTGGTAAATACAATTGTTTGTGGCGTACAGAAGAACAGGCTCTTTGACTGCTGGTGTAGGAATCAGTACGGTTTTATATCTAATGACTGGAGTTGCCGCACAGAATGTTCGACCTACTGCTGTAGTAAGCCGGTCTTGTAGACGTTGCATTACGTCATCCCCTCGAAAGGTTAGCTGGATGAATACCTTGAGTTTAGGGACTGTAGTTACGTCTGCTTTGGGTTTGAGCTGTTGGCAGTGGCGCTTTATAAATCCTGTGGAGTACCCATTCAGGTTTAAGACATTCTTCAGAGTTTCAAATTCCTCTGTCAGTGTGTCCTGGGTGCATATCTTTCTAGCACGGTCAAACAAGGTCCGTACTAAGCCCCGTTTGTACTGGACAGGTGTGAAGCTCTGAAAATTTAGGTATTGGGCAGTCCATATTCCTATGCGATACACCGATCTTTGAATTGTGCCGTCTGCTCTACGTCTCATTAGAATATATAGGAACGGTAACGCTTCGTTGTGTTCGTGTTCCATAGATAGAGAGATGTTTTTATGCGTCATGTTCATTATGGCCTGAAACGATGTTGCTTGTAGCTCGTCTGTGGTGATAATTAGTATATCGTCCACATAACGACGGTAAAAGGCCAAGTTGTTGATGTCTGAGGATCTCTTTTCTTCTAAATGTGACATGAAGATGTCCGCTAGAATAGGACCAAGAGGACTCCCCATGGCCACTCTGTCAATTTGGCGGTATGACTTAGTTAGAAAATTGAATTGTATGTTGGCGGTACATAGTAGTAGTAGCCTCTCCAGAATAGGTGTTGGTATGCCTAATTTTAGTTGTTTGTCTTCAATGCGTTCCCTGATTATTTTCACTGTCTCCTCTAATGGAAAGTTAGTGAATAGGGAGGCTATATCCATGGATGCCATGTGTTTGTTATTTATGCCCATAGTATCCAATAATTCCACCAGTTGGAATGTATCTCTGAGTATTTTTGGATCGAAGGACTGTCGTACTGGCTTTAACATTTCGGCTAGCCATCTCGCCATTCGGTGTTGTGCATTGATATTAACAAGTACTTTAATCCCTTGGACAGTATCAACAACACGTCCCGCAAGTGTATTTTCACGAACATTGTAATTGTGAGGACATGTGTGTAAGAGAGGATCCACTGAGAAATGGAAAGTCCAGTGTGTAATGTGAGAGGACATTAACAATTGTCAACAGTGGTACCCAAGTGAGTTTTGTCTTCAAGTTTATATGATAACTATTATATATCAGTGTTTGGTACCACACTAAGTTGTGACAGAGAGAGAGAGAAATTAAAATTGTAGTGTTTCAAAAGCATACCACGAGCTGGACTGTACATATTGCATAAAGGGCCACCAAGCACTCGGTCCACAGTTGAGAGTGTATGAGAACTCCATGAACAAACGTAAGAGTGAATGACTCAGCTAGTTGCGGAGGTTTGTTTGCATGTGTATCCTTAGAAATAAACTCTATGTCAGCTGCCACCGTGAGTTGCGTTGAATGCATTATCTCAGCATCTGCCAGACTACCATATGAGCGAGGTACATTGGGTTTACAGTCTATCTACTGTCATAACCAACTAGACCTAAACAGTAGCCTCCTGGCAACTGTTACACTTATAAAAGCTACCTAGAAATTCATTTCTAGCATGTAAACTTGTATATGGGTATTGGAAGTTAGGGTGAAGCTGCCACATACATTTTCCAAAATATGTCAATGGGCAGTCACAAAGCCAGATTTATGCTGGAGTGACATGATAAACGTGCCTTGTCATACACAGAGTGACTGATAAACATATGATCATGTGAGATTGTGATCAACATCTATTCAACTTCATCATCAGAAGAGAAAAACTGGAACTGGAAGTTGTAACAGCTAGTAAGACTAGACTAGTGGAATAAGGGATAGAGGATGGTACAGAGAGAAAATGCTGAGACGTCTTGCTTAATGACAATGAAAGATATCAGCAAATTAATTGCTACTTAGTGCTACAGAGAAGATTGTGTGGAGAGGCAAGATTGTTCATGCCAGTTGGCAGGGTACATGATGATGACGGTGAAGATGATGACAATGACAATGATGATGATGGTGATGTGGACGATGGTGATGGTAATGAAGTAATACAAAGAACTGACTTCCTAGTATTCCCCACAGAGAGTATATCCCCAGGTAGTAATTATTTTCCTTGTTCACGAAGTGGACTGTCAGCTGAGATAGTCATGTTGTTGAGGAGTGGGTTGTCCACCCAAAAGGTCATCCAGAAGCCTGCTGTGACATCAAAGCAGAAGTAGCTGAAATACAGCAGGGCTAAGGCAGCCATTGACAGGTAGCCAACGGATCTGATGTATGTTTTATAAACAGACCATTTCACCTGTGGAAGAGAGGATAGGTACAGGTGAATTTGTTTCCTCTTACACCTGCGTGGATTGAAAGAGTTAATAGAAAGTAGTGGTGTGCTCATTAGTACTTAAAGGATGTGTGGGTCTGGCTGCGTTTACTGCCAGATTGGTCTCACATAGAGTTTTCATAAACTGTTCAGGTTTAGTCATCAATTTCAGTAGATGCCCACAAGTCTGACACTAAGCATCCAACATTCTTGCAAATCCAATTAGTTTAAATTATGACCCCAAAAATTTGCCCAACCATATGAAAGCTTAGTAAAATTCTCTTTTCTTCTAAAATGCATCATTCAACTGAAATTTTAAGTCATTTGGTGTGTATCTGTTACAATTTGTTCACGAATATTTGTGCTAATATACTGATACACATACTATGTTAGTTAGTTGCATATCCTTTACAGGACGTCGCAGTCAACACCAGCATTGTTTGCTGTTGTGATCTCTTGGCAAGTTTACGTTCAGTAGTTTGCCATTGCTTTCTGAATGACCAGCACTCATATCATTGATCGAAAACCAGCGCAATCTGATTGTAGACAATTGGCATTACTGTGCCAACATGTGTATATTTCAGCTTGAAGGATTTATCTAGTTACTTTAGTTTATGGTGTGTGAATTCTGCAGTATATTACCTGACGAGATGCAGTGAAATATACCAGGCAATAAATCGTACAATCTATTGTTTGTATATTCATTATTCAATTTCAGAGATTTGACAATGGTGTCTGGTACCTAAAGGTCAGACTTTCAGAGATTTGACAATGGTCTGGTACCTAAAGGTCAGACTTTCAGAGGTTTGACAATGGTCTGATATCTAATGGTCAGATTTCAAGGCCAATGATCTTGTTCCCAATGGTCTGTCTTTTATGGGTTTGACAAAGGATAATTCCTAACAGACTTTCAGGTGTCTGATTTTCAGGGTTTGCTATATTTTCAAGTATTGTGAACACTTTTTTGATGGATAGAAAGAGAATTAATAAAAATTGTAACCATTACAAAACAGAACTGCCAGTTCCGTCAAAGTTTCACAGGAGAGGAAAATAGCCGATATGAAATCACTAAGCATACAATGTAAACCAAATGTGCCTGAGCTGACAATCTTGAGCAGCTCAAAAGACCCAGCAAGACAGATATATCCCAATAATGAAATTTCATAAATTCAGCTTACTTTTCCTTTTGCTAGCTCCTCCTCTTCAATTAAGTTTGTGAATTGATTCCCTGTGTCCTCTCCATCTGTCATACTCTGCTGTTTGAATAACTTAGTTCCCGATACATCTTCAGTGAGGAAGATGTTTCTAGAGATAGCCAGGAATATACAAGATTATAAAACTTAAAACAAGGTAGTGTTTCTGTTATAACTAAAGAATGTGTGTGGTCAAACTGATAAGTTTCATACAATCAATCTAAACCAGATTCATGCTGTCAAACTAATACACTTCATGGGTGAAACTTAATTTCAAGCAGTTGAACTAACCAGATTAATGCTCTGATACTAACTAGCTTCATGCAGGTATACTAATATGTTTCTTGCAGTTAAACCAACCAGATTCACACAGCAACATTAAGATAGTGATACCATGATAAAGTCAAATGAACACACAGACATCTCATACACTGTATCATGCAGTCAAACTAACAACTGCCACATAATGTCACACAGCAACATTAAGATAGTGATACCATGATAAAGTAAAATTAACACACAGACATCTCATACACTGTCCCATACAGTCAAACTAACAACTATCACATAATGTCACACAGAAACAAGATAGTAATATCATGAAGTCTCATAAAGTAAAATAAATATAATGATATATCATACATGAAGTCTCATAAAGTAAAATTAATAAAATGCAATAAAACTAACAACTACAACGTAATTTCAGACAGTCACATTAAGACAGCAATATCACAAAGTCTCATAAAGTAACACAAACTCATCACATGCAGTAAAATATAACAACTGTCACAGAGCTGTAGTTGATGATGCCAAAAACTGCTGAGTTATCTACTCTTGTCAGCCCAGTGCCATTCTGATGAAGATGCAGCACTCTGCAGTTGGTACAGGGACACACAGGGTGGGAGTGTAACTGTTGGAGATGGCTGTATTAGTTTTTCCCTGGTGCTTTATAGTGTGGGGCATTTGAAGAGAAAGTGGTTGATGGCTTCATATGTGTGAGAGCAATGTCTACACAGAGATGTATGTTGGGGATTGATGCAGTTTAGGTGGCTGTTGATTCTAGCATGCCTGTATGGAACATTGAAACATAAAGGCTCTGGTATTTTTTTGCTAAGACTATTGATGTTGTCATTGATTTTTTGTTTCATTTACTTCAAAAGAGCTTGGTCTCAGTTTCTCTTTGTCCATCTGTTCATCTGTTCTTCCCATGTTGTTTCTGAGAATATGTTGGACTGTTATCATATTGCTATATGCATGTTGTAATTGTAAAGGACTCACAAAGTATGATGAGAAAGGTGAAGACAGGCATGATTCAGGCAGAGTGGAGGCTTCCATTCAACAATCAAAGGTCAACAGCATCTGTTAGATGTTTTCCGCTGGACATGCTGGTGTGGTGGGAAACCAGCAGGCGGACAGATTGGCTGGGTCTGCACCGCTAGGTGGGGTATTGGTGCATGATAAGGCAGGTGTGGTTGGAGCCCTTTGTAATCGTCTTTATAGTGCAGAAAAACATGTAGATCATTGTGGCTAGGAGAGAATGGTGCTACAGGGAGTGACCAGAGGATCTGGCCGACACTAAAACTCAGAAAAAGGCCAGACGGACATATTATAATCAGACTGCTACTGGCACTATTAATATTGGACTCTTTGCTGGCTGTTACAGATGAGGATGAAGCACATATGGGAATGACCCGAGTGCTGTGATGTCAGTTCATGACTCAACTCAACTCACATTGCATGGTCTGTCCCTTTGTTGTTTTTCAGCTCCTGCTTTACCAAGTCTATCAACTTTCTCATGTCCCATGAGGTTGCTCTCCTGCCACAGAAAACTGACATATGTCATACTGTATGTGAACTCCTTCCTTGCTTTAGAAGTGACAGTGTACAACCCTGAAATACCCCAGAAACAAAACAGATCTGAAAATATACAATTGTTCTCACTGTTCTCTGCCTGTTAACACAAACACTTCTGAATAAGTTCATCAGGTGTTCACTAACTCCAAAGTTTTGTAAGGTTTCACAAGCTGTTGCTTCATGACATGATCACAAGCTTTTTGTCTTCCAGATATGAAGCATAAAGTTTCTGATTCAACTCCACTGTCTTCTCGGATAGCTGTCATACTGTGAACATGGCATCACTACTTATCTTGTTTCTTGTTAACTCCATTAAGACTCTCCAAGTTGGGTTCTGTAAGGGAAACCATTATATACAAATAAAATGCAGGAACAATACCTTCAAATTTAAAAGTTGAACAGGGCAGAAATGTGAATGAAGAGAAGAAGAAATTACTGACCACATAGATCTTGGTAGACATGGAGACACATAAGTTACTCTAGCAGTGGAAGAGGGACCACAAAGAATGCAAAAGTTATGACACTACCATACCGTTCACTTGCTAAGGTTTCCATGCTGCTGGTCTCAAGTGTATCTGATATCTCTGATTCTTTAGATAGCCTCTGAAGGAGGTTTTTCCCTGTTGTTTCTGAAATGTCAGTTCTACAGCATTGAACTCAAGCTATCAAATTCAAATGTTACAACATATATGCATTTTAGATATAGAGTATAAAACCAATGTGTTTCTTGTCTCCGTCAATTTCATAGATTATCATAAAACCTGTGTGTTTCTTGTCTCAGTCAATGTCATCTATTATCTTTCCGTCTGTTTATGGAAAGTGGAAAAAACATCTACTATATTGTATCAGTGCACACCTCTCTCTTTCTCTCTCTCATACACATACACATACATACATGTATGTGTTGCAAAATTTAGCTTCCCCATGTATTCACAGGTAAAAGGTTGTGCGTTACTTCAGTCTATAAGTGGAAAATACATTTGCCAGCTCAACTAAATGAAGGCTCTGTTTAAGTTGTCAATGATCTTCTATTGGACAGGCTGTACACCTGCACACACAATAAAGTATCCAATCTATCTTCCTTGCTGTTAAGACGTGGCTGCAATGACAGGAAAACTTGTGATATAAAACTTACCACTGTCCGAGTCTTTGTCTGGTGTAACAGTGGAGTCACCGTCTCCATGGTGACCACTATGTTGTATGTGCATGGCTGCAACATCTCCTTCACCCTGGTGCTGGTGTTGCTGTTGTATGGTCAGAAACTGCGACAGAAACTGGGCAAATGGGCCATTGTGGGCCACCAGGTCAACCAGAGAGCCTTGCTCAGTTAAGTGACCGTTGGTCATTACAAGAATGATGTCCACTTCTGGCAGCCACTGGATGCCATGTGTGACCATGATTCGAGTCTGTGAAGAAAGGATACAATAAATATGTTCATTATTCTAAGCTATGTGAGCAAATATGTTGTCCTTGGTATCAGATTGCAGAAAACTGAATGACACAAATCAGAAGGTTTAAATAAAATCGTTGGTGAATAATTTTACAAATGATGAGAAAATTAAAGTTCCCTAACCGTGAGGCATGTTGGGGATATGGATAAAAACCTGGTGCAATGAAGTTGACCCTGTGGATGATATAGTCAGTATCATACTGGCTGCCTTTACTTTCCAAAACATTTCCTCATACCCATGTTAGGCTGGGTTAACCTCACAGCTCGGGTCAATGAAAAGATTATCCTGGATGTTGGGTAAAAGGAGCAGCTGGTTGAGTGGCTAGAATGTCGGGTTCTCCTTCGGGAGACCCGGGTTCACATCCTTGGTAAAGTGTGGATTTCTTTCCGTCGGGATGAAAAGAAAACCCTAGCTTGCACAGTTCATGGCGACTGCACTAGCCAGGGGCCATAATTCCTCGGGCTCAGGAGCCCCCTGTCCTAACCACAAGGTACTATAAATGTTGACTTCTCGTCCTCGACTTAGGGACATAAATTACAATAATCTCAGAAGTCGGAATGGGTTCACCTGACGGCGAGAGACACTGGTAATTGGGAAAGCTAATCTATGCACAAAAAGAAGAATAGTGCACTAGAAGTAGTAGTATGTACTATGCTTGAGTTCAAAGCAAGCAAAATAGAAATGCATCTGTTCCATCATCACTATACACTTGTGGATTTATTAAACTATATAGTGTGTTCAGTTGGGTTGTGTACAGACAGTGGAGAAAGATATGTGGATTTAATAAACTATATAGTGTGTTCAGTAGGGTTGTGTACAGACAGTGGAGAAAACTTATCAGACTAAGCTCTAAGCTGTATGAAACTAAACAACAACTCCAGACAATAGTTGAGATCATCATGAAAACTGACGGTTTAAATATGGAAGATATGATCACAAGAAGGAGGAGAGGAGGGGGAGAATATAGAAAATGAGAGAAGAATCAGGAAGAGAAGCAGAAGTAGAAGAATTGTAAGCAGAAGAAGAAGGAATAAAATAAGAGAGGAGGAGAAAAAAAAAGGAGAAGAAGTAAATGGAGGTTGAATGACAACGGTAACTGAGAAATTCAGTGCAATGTGTATATGTTTATGCCAAATATACCAGACTAAAAGATATTTTCCTGCACATTTAAGAACAGAAGAATGGTGACAACGAAAGACAAGTGGGAAAAACAAGTGCTCACTTTATCTTTCAGCAATCCCTGTCTTCCAATGACATGCCTGAAGATGTGCTGACCCACATGGCTGTCCACGGCACTGAGGGGGTCATCCAGCAGATACACATCACTTCTCTGATACACAGCTCGGGCCAGGCTTACACGCTGCTTCTGGCCACCACTTAAGTTTATTCCCTTAGCAAACAAAAGTAACAAAACATCACACTATTGCTTCATGTAACACAGTGTTTGCATATCTATGAATAGCACTGAGCTGAAGGACAATAACTGTATACAGTGGGAACTGGAAGCAGTTCACAAATTAGTTATGGACTGAGCAAAGTGGGGACTGGACACAGTACGAAGGTTGGCTATGGACTGGGCAAAGTGGGAATTAGGCACAGTACAAAAGTTCACTATGGACTGGGCAAAGTGGGGATTTTAGACAGACAATATATAGACTAAGCAAAGGCCCAAGCTAAATTTAAAATAAGAAAATCTGCTCACAAAAGAATATTTATAGGAAGTGTGATTCTGGGATACACACATTTCGATCCTTGCTGTTGCTACGAAGTTGGGGCACTGTGGTGAGATACTCCTAGTGTGATCAATGGGAGGAAACTGGATCACGTTTGTGCAATGAAAGTGTTTTTGGACAGACAAAACAACCTGTTTCTGATCTTACACAGCTCATGGAATGGATAACAGAAATCTGTCTGTGAAGGAAAGGAGCCAAGGAAGGGAGTTGGTTACTCCACCTCATAATTCCATAACCTAGTAAATGAAATCCTAGTAGTTCACATCCCTAGGGTAGTATCCTACAAGAAATCATGTTTACATTTAGGTATAAAACATGTGCAGTTAACCCATTTAGAAACCAAGCAGGCAAATTAATGCTAAGGTTTTAGGCTTATTTTTCAAACATGAATAGTATTTGAAGGGTTGTTTGTTAAGCGGGATCGTAACCTCAGAGATGTGCTTGTCCATAGCAGGCTACCCCAACCTCACCAGTCTCTTCCTGGCACGGTGGCGTGTCTTCGATCGGTTTGCAAGACCTGTCCATACGTACTTCAAACCCAGAGTCTGACATTCCCTAAGACGACCTTCCACATCCGTGAGGGTTTCTCATGCATCAGTCGCAACGTCATCTATGCGATTACCTGCACACTTTGCGACGTGAGATATGTCGGTGAGACAGGCTTACGTCTTGGGGACAGATTTCGACAACACCTTTCTGACATCACCAGCGGCGCCCAGAAACCAGTATCCACGCATTTCAACAGTCCTGACCACCATGGCGTAGCTGACATACAGGTCACGGCCATCAAATCATGCGCATCCCACGAACGGGATCGGAAGACATTGGAACACCGTCTCATCTTCCAGTTGGGCACACTCTCCCCTCACGGCCTTAATGTCCAACACACCTTCATTTAACTCCCCACCCCACCCCTCCCACCCCTAGCTTACAGTCCACCATCTGGGTACGTGCAGATCCTTTGTACGACACTAGTCAACTCTCTTGGCGGATTTACGTTCGGTGTTTTGCCATCCTTTTCTGAACGACCGCCACTCATGCCCCTCTGTGTATACTAACACTATATAGGTTTCAGCAGCGGTGTTTCGAGCGCCGATAATTGCTAATTGTCATCTGCGTCCGTAACATCTTTGCCGGTCTCAAATTTCACTTTTCCGCACACATGGGCGCGTCTCCACCCCACTCCCCCTCCCGCTTGACCTTTGACCCGTGTACCATACATCCGGTCTATTGATCCACTGGCGCCCTACGCGTGTCAGACTTTCCAAGCCAGGACACAGAATTCAGATGAGTACATTTAATTTTAATTAGTTTAATATTGTCATAGTGTGTTTCATGTAGTTTTGTGTTGGTTTGTATTTGTTTGTCCTGTGCTGATGAAGGCTTTGGCCGCAATGTCCAATTTGTCTCTTGTAGTCGTGTTTTAGTAAAGCTCACAATCTACTTCTCGTTTATTTTGGGTGATTCATTCATTGCAAGAATTTTTAAAGGACATTAGCTAATCTCATTGTTTATGCGGGATTTTGCTGTCTCTCTCTCTCAGTTTTCATTTATAAGCGATAAACAAACAGTTAGGTTTGAGGGGAAGTCAATAAATAAGTCACAAATGGCTGTAGAAAAAAAAACTAACTATGATAACAACTTGAAACCAGATTTATTTGTATACATACATTGACCCTTTATTTCTCAGCATAATTTCCACAAAGATTTATGCACTTATCCCATTGTTTTATCAGTCCTTCCACACCAGCTGCATAGAACTGCGTGCTCTGTTTTCTAAACCACATTTTCACTTCACATTCAACTCTGGTGTCATTCGCAAAATGTCTCCAGCCAAGGTAGGTTTTCAGTGGACCAAAAAGGTGGAAATTGCTAGGGGCTAAGTCGGGACTGTAAAGTGGATGTTCCAGAACTTCCCACCTTAGTTGGTTAATTTTCTCTTGCGATGGTGCAAGGACAGGCCAAATCAGTTCATTTTGTGTTCCTCCTTAAATTGTCTGGGTACCCACCTTGAGCACACTTTCTTAAATTTACAGAAGTAAGACTTTACAGACAGTAAAACAGACTCCAATGTAAGCAAGGTTATAGGTATTTATTGTCAAGAGACTGCAACGTAAGCCAGGTTCTAGGTATTTATTGTCAACAGGCTCCAACATAAGCCAGGTTCAGATTCCAATGTAAGCCAGGTTCTAGGTGTTTATTGTCAACAGACTGCAACGTAAGCCAGGTGTTAGGTATTTATTGTCAACAGACTCCAATGTAAGTCAAGTTTTAGGTGTTTATTGTCAACAGACTACAATATAAGCCAGGTTCTAGGTATTTATTGTCAACAGGCTCCAATGTAAGCCAGGTTCTAGGTATTTTTTGTCAACATACTGCAACGTAAGCCAGGTTTCAGGTATTTATTGCCAACAGACTCCAACATAAGCCAGGTTTTAGGTATTTATGGTCAACAGACTCCAACGTAAGCCAGGTTGTAGGTATTTAGTGTCAACAGACTCCAACGTAAGCCAGGTTTTAGATATTTATTGTCAACAGACTGCAACGTAAGTCAGGTTTTAGGTATTGATTGCCAGTAGACTGCAACGTAAGCCAGATTCTAGGTATTGATTGCCAACAGACTCCAACGTAAGCCAGGTCTTAGGTATTGATTGCCAACAGACTCCAACGTAAGCCAGGTCTTAGGTATTGATTGTCAACAGACTCCAATGTAAGCCAGTTTCGAGGTATTTATTGCCAACAGACTCAATCAAAGGCCAGGTTTTCCTAGTGGGTCGAGCCCAGACGACTGTGTTGGTAGTCAAGAGTACTAATCACTACAACATTATGTTATTATTTACAACCAGCAAAAAACATGTAAAAATGTCATCCTGTACTGCACAATCTCACTTTTTCTCCAATCTCAGTCTGATCCCCTGTGACGAAACGCCTATAGATCGTCAGATCTCTGCATAATATCCCTTTGAAGGGAGTGCGGGGCGTTGGTCTCCCTTGAAATTAATATCAATTAATAGGGGATTTCCCTAGAAACGTAGTGCGGGGCGGAGCTATTCTAGTTATTTATAGAAAAATCTAGAATGTTCCCTCAAGTGCGTACGTAGTAAAGATCTCTAAGTTCACGAGTGCTACATGCAGCACGGGTTGGTGGAACTTATCGTGACTCTGGTTTTCTTCATGAATCATGAAAGTCACGCGGCCCGTGTAGGCGAGTGGAAGGCGCACTGACTTTGTCGTGAGCAGTCGCCCACCAAACCTCAGCGTAGGCAGATCGCAGCCAACAGGCTGATGTAATTTTGATGTCAATATTCGCGGCCAGTGCGGACATCTGCAGTCAAGGTTGTGATTCTTCAATCACAGGTTAGTTGAATACTTATTCTATTATTTAATTGTTGTCGTGATGCCGTGCTGAGTTCCCGGAATGAATTAATTGCCGTCGCAAAATTGAGTTGTCGCGTAGAGTTATCCGTTACAGTTGGCGGTTTGCATATTTAAGTAGGCTTTATCGATCAGCAATGTAATGTGTTACCTGACGGAACAAGCCGTATTCCACAGCGAGTGGTGTGTAAATAAAATAGGCCGAACGATGTGCTTTACAGTGTGTAGCAGTTACTGGTTTGGTTTATTAATTACGCAGGCAAGGCGACAGTTTGTCAGTCATTACATCAACATGCTAGACGCTGTAAATGATAAGGTAGAGCTTATTATTAGAGATGTGTAATGTGCTTCGGGACATTAGAATGGTAACTTAATTGTGCTATCAGTGATGGTGATGTTTCGAGGAATCAAGGTGAGATCAGCAGTGGTGTATTTGCTGTGTGCAGATAGCAGTGTTATTCCGCGTAAGCCGAATGGTGTTGCATCGGTAGGATAACAGTTGATAAGAAGTATTCATGATACTATTGTTACTGCTTGTTGTCATGTCCGTCCGCTAGGATGACCGTGCGTGTTCCATCTTACGTTTGTCTAGGCAGCGGGAGGTAGGCCGGTACCCCCAACCCGATCGGTAATAGGTCCGACCCAATGCGTTCGTGCAGATCCGATGAATGAACCTACCCGATCGAGGGTGGTGCGGCACTCCGTAATTCGAGGCCGTGGTGTCTAGATAGATCGAGGTTTGAACCTAACCGTTTCTGTCTCTAATATTCTACTCTTTTGGAACCCTGACTCGGTTCATGGAGTACTTGGAGTACTGCCGTGAAGTAGTAGTATATGAAGGGAATAACCCCCCCCCCCCCCCCCCAAAAAAAAAAAAAAACGGTGGAGTCAGAGTTTGGTAGTGGAGTCTGGAGGTTTGCTACATTGGATGAAGTGACTTAAGTCGTCACGGGACAAGGTACACGGGACCCACCGTAGCTGTGGGAAAGTGTAATGGTGGATGGCCACCACAGCTGTGCTCGACCGGCACAGGTATGACTGACCTGAAAGATAGTCAGTGAATACAAGGGCAACTCAGGATCTGGGGCAGGGATCCCAGACCTGACACTATGGCTGTGATATGATTTTGTTATTTAAGTGTAACAAGTCATGAGTTCTCCTTAGTTAATACTATAGTAATGAATTATCAGGAGTATAATTCATTATGGTCATATAGTTATTAATGTGTGTAATTGATCAGTCCATGGGTTAAGGGACTGAGGAATTGATGAGTCTGTCAGGAAGGAGATGTCCGGCTGGACACCTTCTCGATAAAGTAATCACTACACTGAAAGGAAAGTAGGTGTATATGTTGATTGATGATGAGAAGATGAAACAGGATTGGACTGGCACCAGGCGAAGGATGCTTTGACAGAGTCATACAGTCGACTCTGGTGCTAGGGGTTATTTGTAGCCCAGAAGTGGTACTTGACTGAACAGGTGTGCTATTGCTTTTTCTACCATCATTATGCCTATATATTATAGTGACTAAGTAGATCTATGATGTGATGATTTCATACTCATGTTGGTAGACATGAGGAATGTCTGAGAGGCAGGTGACATGGGGGAGATGCTGGTAGTCTGTTGTAGTTGAGTACTCACACCAACCTCTCCGTGTTTCAGGATCTGTTATTACTATACAGAAGAAGATTCAAGAGCTTCACCATGAGCTCTATGGGCCCACTCATTCCAGTGCCTATCCAGAAGTTGATTGAGGCCATACTGGGAGTGGTCGTCTGATTCTGCGAGATCAATGTTGGAAGGAGCTGAGTGCTGAATAAGTCGGTAGGTCTAGGTTAGGACCTCCGTCAAGAGTCCGACGAGTGTCATCCGATCCTGAGAGGATCCAACACTGAAACGTCTGGTGATTCTAGCCAGTGCAGCACTGGTGACATTCAACCTCTGTGTAAACCTTGGTGATTGCAAGGTAGTGACCTTTCAAGTTGAGCAGAGTGATCATTGATACCGGTCACCATGACCTATGTTATATGCTTCTGGCCCGGCTGGGTTATGGGACACCATGTATCAGCTGATGCTTAAATAGTGTTTCTACATTGGTTACCTTTATGAAGCCAACATGTGGTCCAGTGACCTAGGACATTGATTACAACATTGGTGGGAACACCAGAGTGACATGTTTGTTAAGGTAGGGAGCTACCTCATGCCAATGTGATGAACTGTTGACAATGTTTGTTAAGGTAGGGAGCTACCTCATGCCATCGTGATGAACTGTTGACAGTGTATGCTAGGTTGTGATTACTACCCATTGATCAGGGTAGTTACATGATACTGTGTGAAGATCTATTTGTCCAAGGACATGGAAATAAGGTGAAGTGTTTAGTCACCTGATAGACTTTACCAGTGACATTGTGTGTTCGTGTGGAGCAACCGCTCATTTTGTAGGTGACATATCAGTGTGTGGGTCACTTATGAGATAGAAGTGTGACCAGGCTCTTGTGTAGTTTGAGACGGTGCTACATGTACTTTTTCTGCAAGTGGGAGACCGCTAATGTTCTAGGGTCGGCCCAGACTTCATCAGGAGTGTGACGAGAGGAATAGTACGACAGCAAGGAAGGATCCTTGTGCATCGGTGCAGTGTCAGTCAGGCAGTGGTACTGCGCTTGATCAGCCCTTGATTGGTTCTCTGTGTGAAGAGGGAACTTTGGAGAGGCAGCAGACCTTGGAGTTCCGGTCCACTGGAGGAGCCTGGGTGAGTCGCTACCACGACTGGACAACCGCACGAGCTATCGTCCGTCTCCATGATGAAGAATCCTCATCTGCATATGTGCTCATGTACATAGTCCTTCTAGTCTGGCTTTCAGCCATCCTTCTCTGTGTTGTGGTTGACGTAGTTCAGAATTAAATTTTTGTTCTCTTAGCTATGACTTTGTGCAGTGATATGACTGGTGTCTGGTCCGAGCCCCCTTGGGGTTTGGAACCCTAGGTGAGGGAGGGGAGGTTAAGCTGTCCCGGCTTGTGTGGGGCCTGGTAGATGTAGAGTGCTATTGAGGTGGTTGGAGCAAAGGCAGGGGATAGTATCTATCGTGGCAAACCAGACCAAGCCCCGGCGGTATTGATTGTCAACAGACTCCAATGTAAGCCAGTTTCGAGGTATTTATTGCCAACAGACTCAATCAAAGGCCAGGTTTTCCTATGGGTCGAGCCCAGACGACTGTGTTGGTAGTCAAGAGTACTAATCACTACAACATTATGTTATTATTTACAAGCCAGCAAAAAACATGTAAAAATGTCATCCTGTACTGCACAATCTCACTTTTTCTCCAATCTCAGTCTGATCCCCAGAAGGAAGAATACAAAGATCTCTGACTAGAGCACAAGCCTCCAACACTTGCTGGTAGTCCTCTTCTCTGTACTCTGAGCCAAACAGAATGTTGTTCTGCAGAGAATCATTCTGAATCCAAGCTTCTTGAGGTATGTAGGCAATTGTTCCCTGAACACAGGAACAAACAATCTCAACATAAAACACTAGTGGAATAGATGACTAACTGCAATAAGCATCAGATAATGGATTGTATGTTAAAGATATCCCTTGAGAACTGCAAATAATTATTAAGCAATATAGCATAAGAATAAAACTTCCTATATAATCCTCTGGTGGTCTCCCTGGCATAGGGGTTAATGTCTTTCTCAGTAATCCCGTATATTCTCGTGGGGTGACGCAGTTGTGCGAGAATCGGCAGCGGTTTGCGCCATGCTGATAACTTATGGGGGTATGTGAGTCGGTCGCTCAGAAAGCAATGGCAAGCTACTGAGCGTGGTCTTGCGGTCATAGACAGCAGCTTAAAATTGCTGGTGTTGACTGTGACATCCTGAAAGGGATATGCAACATTAAAAAAATTTTTTTTAAACATAAAAAAATGCAAAATAAAATACTAATGCATGTAAGTCACTTAATGAACAGCTGTATATATGCTGGTAGAAGTATGTAATCTACACAGTTTGGCAACAGTGAAAAAAAAACAAATAAACACTTTATGTTAGTTAGTTAGTCGACAGATCATCCTCATTGCACATCGAACCACTCAGTCCATAAGTGCTTGGATCCCCTCCTCAGCAAATCCCGCAGCGTGTAGCGGCTAACGACACCAGTTCTGTGTTGGTTTATCAATCTTCTTTGGCTTCCTGCGTAGTGTTCTTGTTTGGCCACCCCTCTTTTAATTTGCTGTTCTCGCAGTCTGGCCATGGTTGTAGATTCACAGTCATAACTTGGTTCTCGCAAAAGTCTTACTTCTCTTAGAGCATTCAGAATGTCAGTCTGGTCCATGGCGCATCCGCCCTCCACAGTAGCCTTACCTGCGAGCTTGTCAGCCCGCTCATTTCCTTGTACTCCCGCATGCCCTGGCACAAAGATGAAACTACTCTTTGCCAGCCGAGACCGCTCCAGAGACAGCAACCATTCTCTTTGGATCCACCCCATCTCTATCCTCTTGAGCATGCTCATTGAGTCGCTAAGGAAACATGCCCCAGTGAATGTCTGTGTCTCGAGCCATGTTTGTGCTTTATTTACTACCATGACTTCCATAGTCAGGCTACTTGTGGTCTCAGCAAAAGCACCAGAGTCCTCCTTCACAATTCTCTCTCCGGCCTGAGCTGTAAAGGCCCATGAGCTTCTCACATGTCGGATGACCGACCCATCTGTGTAAATGATAGTATCACCGTCTAACGAATTCTCAACTTTGTTGAAGGTGGGAAGCACAGTGTAAATATCATAACTGGGACATCTTTTTGGGACAGGTCTACTAGGAAGTTCCTCTAAGTATTCAGTCCACATGTTAATTTGATCTTAAATGTTGGTGAGAACTTTCCCATCGCTAATTTTGATCAGTCCTAATGTTAATTTGATCTTAAATGTTGGTAAGAATTTTTCCATTGCTAATTTTGATCAGTCCACATGGTTTAGTATATTTTTCTACTATTTTCCTTGTGGTGCTTTACAGCATCAATATGTTTTAGTATTTTTACTTTTGTCTGTTTTAGAAGGGTTCTTGCATTATCCTTGCTTGATGTCAATCCTTACAATGTCCGGACTGGGCGAGTTTTCCCGTGTTGAGTAAAATTAAGCCACAGGCTCCACTCGGTTCAAGGTGCATTTTTCTCGGAGACTCCAAGGGGTCATCGCTGGAGCTACGGAGTTTGTGCTTTGTGCAATGCTTTCGGCAGGCCGTCCTGGAGAAAGAGACCGAGCCATTTGGGATAATACCTGGTGCAATGAAGTTGATCCTCTCAACTTTTAAGACCTTTTAAGACCTTGCTTTATGATCTTGTTATCTTTTTTCACTCCAAATGCTTTTAGCCCCCTGTCAGCAGTCTTCTATACTCACCTTGTCTAACTGTTGCAGGACCTGGTACTTATTAAACACTGTGACCACACATTCATTGTCCCTTAGTTGCTCAATTTCTGAGATATCCTACACTCTGTTGATTTCTATTCAATTTCTGAGATATTCTACACTGTGTTGATTTCTATGTTTATAATATGTTATGTATCTCTTGAGTTTCAACTTAATTTTACTTATCAGCAGATGGTGATCTGAGTCTACAATTTGTAATTTTTACAGTGTATTTCTAAATCTAGCTGATCACTGTGTACAATCATAGTATTTACTAAATGCTGAATATCTTACTGAATGTTGTGTACTATCTGTATCTCTGATTCACATTTTTAAAATTAAACTGGGCTGCCAGGCCGACCCAGTCTAAAACAAGTACCAGGAAATGTCTGGGACAGTCAAGGACTTTGTCACACATATGGTGCTAGACATATATTTGTATAGACCAATCGGTACTCTGTGGGTGATGTGGTCACTATCACAAGGTGCACATGGGGTACCATCAATCTTTATTGACGACGCCGAACTGGAGATGGTAGACCATTTTACATATCTAGGATCAGTGGTAAATAGCAAATTATCCCTAGATCAGGAAATCAACATTCGGTTTGGTAAGGCAGCAACAACAATGAACAGGTTAAGAAAAAGAGTCTGGGAGAACAGGAAGCTTACTGCCAAAACAAAAGTCCTTGTCTATCAAGCCTGTGTCCTTAGTACTCTTCTTTATGGCAGTGAAACCTGGACAACTTACTCACACCAAGAGAAACATTTAAACAGCTTTCATATGCGGTGTCTGCGAAGAATTCTTGGTATTAAGTGGCAAGACAAAGTCACAAATACTGAAGTATTGGAAAGATCAGATTGTGTGAAGGTTTATTCCATGCTCAGTCTTCGTAGACTTAGATGGATAGGACATCTTAGGAGGATGGATGATGGTAGAATACCAAAGGACATCTTTTTTGGTGAATTACAGATGGGTAAGAGATCTCAGGGTCGGCCTCTACTACGATACAAAGATGTGTGTAAGCGGGACATGATTGATACAGGCATTGATAATGCACATTGGGAGCAAGTCGCCGCTGAATGTGTTGCATTGAGGGCAAACATCAGAAATGGAATAAAGACAAAGGAGAAAATTATTGCAGATAAGCGACACACCGAGCGTGTGAGATGTAAGATGGTGCATGAAATGACCACGTGCTCACATGCACCCACTGTGAACGGACATTTACAGCGCATATTGGCCTTATCAGTCACATTCGCTACCTCCATAGGTAAAAGTTATTATGCCTTTTTAAAGCACAAACTATCGTCTGTCAAGACGGTAAGGTGCCAATCTGAATATATATATATTTATAATGTATGTAGTATAAGGTACTCCTATTTGATATCCCTAATTTTGTATGTTTATATTAGTTACAATAGAGTGGATGTAGGACATGTAACATACAAGTTAGTGTACCCCGCCAAACCTGCAGATTAAACCGAGAATTTTTCTCAGTTTGTTCTGAGCAAAAGTTGCAACACAGAAAATCGGACGGACCACATCAGGTCCTGGCGAAAGAGCTGTAATTCTGTCATTTCATCAAACCCGATGTTGGAAGGAGGTACCGAGTCAACTGGGCTAGAAGTATACATTTATAGTGTCTTAGAGAAATTCATGTGGCTCGTGTTAAGCCTTATATTTTGAGAAAAATATAGTGAAACCCAGTGGTAACTCTCCTCCAATGGACAGGTGCATGATCACGAAAGGTTGAAGGGTATGTGATACAGAATTATGTAAATTATTCACCGTGTGTATACCGACATGTCTTTGTAATATAAAGTTAGGGAGGACCGCCACTAGTTAATGTTAATAGAACCTCTCAATTAGATCGCATAATCCTAGAAGTAGTATAATATTTGAACCATGCCGCTCGAGGAAAAGGGCATAACGAAATTGAGTAGGGGCAACCCAAACGTGGTATCCAAAATGGCGAACTACACAGCGTGGTAATCAAAAAACCAGAAGTGGTTACGTTCAGAAATAAAATTTGATTATTCACTAGACGATTAGAGTTAGGCTATACTAATTGAATGCTTAGCCTAGGAACTAACATATTCATCTAGATAATATGTATAATTCGAAGGAATTAGTTCTGATAGAAATTAAAGTAGATTTAATTGTTAATTATCAATCTTTGTCTCGCAGATAGTTCAACTTACTAATATGTGTCAAAGGTGAAATACTAACGAGGTTGAACAGAAGAAACTCTCCATTCTTAGTATCGTTCTTGTCTGTAGCGAAAGCAATCTTAAGTCTAGCTTATAATTCATATTGATACTTAAGTAAAGTGTGTATTACAGAAAGTGATCAGAATTGTAGTCTTGGAATATAATGTTTTGAGTTGTTCAATAATGCAGATAGTGACGTACTAGTTGTGACATATGATTTGCATGAATTCAATGTGATTCATCCGATAATATGTGGTGTTACTGCAGCATGCAAATTATGGTTATTGTGTTTCCATAGGTGTTCAGACTTAGAATATAAATGTTACTATGTCAGTAGTCTGCGGAATAGAATGTCTGTGCATCTATACATATTAGATTTAATTATAAGAAGAAGAAGGGATAGAATAATGTTTGTGTGCTGTTTTCCTTAGGTCAGCGCATGTTATTGATCTTAGGATAAGGAATGGTATGTGACAAGGGTAGATAGCACATGCTATTCTATATCAATGAATAGGACCATGGCCAATCTTAGATTTGTTCAGTTGTCTTGAAAGAACATTCACCCCTTCTCAGTACACACAGATTTCTACAACAGCAGCAATTATTTGAGTTAGTCAAGAACCACTGACTTGACCAAAATCATCACTCACCAAACTACAACCTACTCTTTTTGTGGTTTTTGTACCACCAGTCAATCAAGAGAACAACTGTGTTAAGTGCCTTACCGCACCAAATAATATAAATCAAATTTTGGACATCTATCAACAAAAGTAAAATCTAAAGGGAAGGACATTGTTTGGATAAATACTAAAACCAAAAGCTGAAGCCAATCATCCTGCCAGGAGATTCATGTACATCATTTTCACCAGAAGAGGAGGAGCAGAGAAGAGATTTGAAGTGCCTGCTTGCCAGTTAGGAGGACAAGACCCAGCAGATAAATGGACCGACACCTGTTGGCCACCACTATAGACATTCAAACAATATTGTAAACAAACTCAAATACAAATGTCAATGATTAGCCTTTATAGTAGCTGAACAATATAGAAGAGCAGGACAGGAATTATAAATATCAATATGGAACTTTAGGAATAAAAGGTGTAGTGTTAAACCCTATTTATGTCAGGGTAGTACCCTGTGGATCACCTGTAGTGTTTTACACAATAAATTTAGTTGTTGTAACTTTAAATTTCAACCAACCCAGTTTGTTATCATAGTAAATAATATTAGTATACATAGATTGGTAGATGAGGTGAAAGGATTATAACTTTATATGTTAATCTGTCTATCTCCTTGTTTGTGAGATTGAATTAGATTTGGGGAATCAATTATTAATCAGGCAGAGTAGCAGGAAAACCTTGGTCTACTGTCTTTGTCTAAGTACAGTTGTTTGCCATTCCTTTACCGCCTGACACTGTTAGAAGATTAGATAAGTTCTGGGACCTATTAAATCCGTCTAGGATTACGAGCCATTTGGTCTCTTCTTCGTTAGTGAGTAATCTTTCTGTTCTTAGGAAGTCTATTTGTATCTACTTTGGTATATTCACTATCCTAGTAGCATATGCTACGCTACAATATGCCCATTGCACTAAAGGCTTGTAAAAGGGACCTTTACATTTACCTACTTACTATCTGAATCAGTGGTTATGAGTAATTTTATTAGTAACTTATATACAGAGTAACTTTTATAATGAGTAACTTTTATATATATATATATATATATATATATATATATATATATATATATATATATATATATATATATATATATATATATATATATTCATGTAGAGGTGTTGATATAGTTGTATCGGTGTGTTTGTTGTTTGTGTGCTGACAAAGGTTTTGGCCGAAACGTCCAGTTTGTTACTTGTGATTATGTTATAGTACAGCTTACTGATTCTACTCCTCGTGTTTTAGTGATTCATTCATTGTATCAATGGCTGGCTCACCTGCATGTTGACCCAATGATCATGCGTTCAAATCCACATCAAGGCAGGGATTTTTAAAAACTGCCTGGGCTCTAGGTCAACCAAGTGTAAAATGAGTACCAGGAAATGTAATGGGAAGGAAACACAGCCATCATTATACAGACCAGAACACCCATCAAGCTCCGATTGGGTATACAAATATGGGGCTAGTATCAAATATCCAATAAGTCTCAAGACGTGAAAAAGGATTCTTTCTTGTAGTATCTGTATGAATGGACCCATGGTTCTCACCTGTTTTTGAACACTTCCCTCGTGAACAACCATCTCCCCCAACATGGCTGACAGCAAAGATGTCTTCCCACTTCCAACCATTCCTACCACAGCCACAAGGCTCCCTGTTGGGACATTCACATGGATGCTGGGAGGGTGAAAATGACACGAAAAAACTGTCATAGGATAAAAATTAACCTTCCATTTTATTAAATAAAAAAGATAGTAAACGCACTAGGATGTAGTAAAGTAAAATTAAACAAAAATATCAAGCAGAATCTGTTTTGTTGTTTCTGTAATACATCTCATATTTGTAAGTTTGTTTTTGCTATTTATGTAAGTATACGTAATCTCCCCTTCTACTGAGCATTATCTAGAAAACCACAAAGAGTCAATGATGGGGTTGATTGTAACATCCTGTAAAGGACATGCTACTACTACCTAATCTTCCCTAATAGTGAGTTTGTTATTGTTTTTTTTTAAAGTAAATTTACTCCGATCATTTGTTTGTTTTTGTTGTTTTATAAAGCAATACCACCTCCATTATTTATTAGTAAGTTTCTTTTTCTGAAGTATATCTACCACCCCTATCAGTTAATTTGTTTTTGTTGTTCTGAAGTTTGTCTACCTCTCCTATTTGGTTTTTTTTTTTTTCTGAAGTTTATCTACCTCCCCAATTAGTTAACTTCTTGTTGTTTGTTGTGGTCAACACACCACAATGTAGTGATCACCATGATCAATAAATGTAGTCACAAGTCAAACTGCAGAAAAGTGACAGAACAGTTGGTAGTGGTGGTACAAGATGTCTTGTGAGGGCTGCAGCCCTGTAGCGGAGACAGGGAGGGTAGTCCAAGCCCACAATAACTCAGCCCAGACAAAAGCTGGTTTCCTCTGGGTGAGTGAAGGTGGGTGGATTCTTTAGCTGTGAAAGCATGCAAAGAAGGCAACATGGCAGAAATGACATCCACAATAGTATTCACGATTCACTGGGTGTATAATGTTCACCTACTGAGGGCTGGATGGCTTGTGGTTTGGCACATTTAGCAGTGTCTTTGTGGGAAGAGTATGCAAAAACAAAACAATGTCTAGTCAGGGTGTCAGCGTGTGACAGGAAAAAGACACCCTGGAGTCATGACCTGAAAAGTGTCAGGAAGGTAAAGAGACTGAAACACTTTGCCGAAGGGAGACTCCGTCTTATGATTAGAAGCCTTCTGTCATGACTGCCCCGCAGTGGAGTTTACATCACTGGGTACCAGACAATGTTTAGAATGTAGAGGGAACTGATCAATCCAGCTCAAATGGCCTAGAACATGTGAAAGCCTAATACACAACAAATGGCCTAGAACATGTGAAAGCCTAATACACAACAAATGTTAGACAATTGGTTGTCCAGTTATATTACTTTCTAGTTATATTATTATCAGGCTTTTTCAATGTCTGGCCTATCCAGCTGCGTCTTCTCCTTACTTCTTGGTCCACTGGAATCTGTCTAGTTCTTTACCTAAGCTCCACATAAGTGATTATATCATTTTAAATCTAACATTTAATGAATACTGGTAGTTTACTCATAATTGTTTTATTTGTTTGTTTTCCACATTTCTGCTCCATACAGCAGAATTGTTTTAATGTTAAGAGTTAAATATTCCATGTTTGGTACTAGGTTTAATTTCTGGCAACTTCTACAAATCTCCTTGTGCTATGAAGGTCATCTTGCCTTGTGTACTCTTACTATAATGTCTCTATCTGTTCCTCCATTTCTGTTTACATTACTACCAATATAGCTGTATGATTCCAGTTCTTGATGTGAGGTTTCTCCCAATGGACATCATGTTATCATTTGTTTGATTTGTTGTTGTTGATGTGTGTTTTTTTGTTGAGTGCTCGCTTGCATTGAACTTAAGTGTAGTCCATATACACTACTTCTAGTAGCACTGGACTGAATTTTGTGTGTGGATTAGCTTTCCCTATTACCAGTGCCCCACGCCATCACGTGAACCCACTCCATCTTCAGAGGTACTTATCATTTATATCCTCAAGTTAAGGACAAGAAGTCAACTCTCCAGTGTAGGGGTTGAACGCCTTACCTCAGCATCAACACACCGGATGTTTAAGAATGTGCGTTCTTATCCATTCAGGCATGATGACCCCCTGCTTGATTTATTCTTATGATCTCCATGAAATGTTAGACCTAATTGTTGTGACCTGCCATCAAGTGTGTTTATTTTATAAGATCTCAATAAAATGTTAGACCTAATTGTTGTGACTTGTCATCAAGTGTGTTTATTTTATAAGATCTCCATGAAATGTTAGACCTAATTGTTGTGACTTGTCATCAAGTGTGTTTATTTTATAAGATCATCATGAAATGTTAGACCTAATTGTTGTGACTTGTCATCAAGTGTGTTTATTTTATAAGATCATCATGAAATGTTAGACCTAATTGTTGTGACTTGTCATCAAGTGTGTTTATTTTATAAGATCATCATGAAATGTTAGACCTAATTGTTGTGACTTGTCATCAAGTGTGTTTATTTTATAAGATCATCATGAAATGTTAGACCTAATTGTTGTGACTTGTCATCAAGAGTGTTTATTTTATAAGATCATCATGAAATGTTAGACCTAATTGTTATGACTTGTCATCAAGAGTGTTTATTTTATAAGATCATCATGAAATGTTAGACCTAATTGTTGTGACTTGTCATTGAGTGTGTTTATTTTATAAGATCATCATGAAATGTTAGACCTAATTGTTGTGACTTGCCATCAAGTGTATTTATTTTTTCTTGCATCTGACATTATGTGCAGGACAAGCAGGCAAAGCTGTCAGTGAAGTTCACATCATCAAGCTGCTCTGTCAGATTCCACTGAATTCATTTCTGCAGTTATTGTTATCATCATAATCCAGACTATTTTTTTTCATATCCTATTTACAGACATCGTTGTCAACACCAGCATTTTACTGCTGTTGTTGATGTCTTGGCAAGTTTTCATTCAGTAGTTTGCCTTTGCTTTCTGAACTGACTCGCTCCCATACTAATACGTTAAAACCCAGCGAAATGCTGCCTGCTGCCAAATTGGTGGCAGTTGTTTTTAACGCGGGTAAGCAAGCTTACGAATTGAGTCCGTAAGCCCTTAGCCACGGAGACCGGCAATCCAGACTATAGTTAGCAAGAATCATAAAGATGACAAAAGGCAATCCAGTCGCACTCGTGTTCTTATTTTAATAGTATCTGGTAGCTTTCCCTCATGAAGAACTCTGCATTTCATGTCGTTATGTTGCCTTTATTAATGTAATGATTTTCTGAGGTATCTCACAGTGCCTCATCAATTTCATAAGAGATTCCCTATTAATGTTGTCAAAGATCCTTTCATAATCCACAGATAAAATATAAAGTAGTGAGTTTAGTTTCATGCATGTGCCATGCCGATAAGTGTGGGCGGTCATGTTCTGCCATCTCACTAGATCATCAGATCTAGTGGATCAGCTCCGTACTTCTATTTTGACAATTCCATGTGGCCAAGCCATCCAGGTATTTACTTCTCAGTCTTCCCCTTGGTCTCTTCCCTTCGAACTTGCCAGTCGTCACCAAGTTCTCCAAGTCATTTCTTCTCATAACATACCCAAAAAATTTTGACTGTCTACGTCCAATGACTCTAATCTGTCTACGATCTTCATTTGTTTCTTGAAGGACTTGTTCATTGGTTTTTCTGCCTGTCCATGGTATTCTTTGCATTTTCCTCAGAAACCACATGTCCACAGCCATCAGCTGTTTTTCAGCTTGACTGCTTATTGTCCACGCTTCACATCCATACAAAAGTATAGGTTCTATGTAGCACTTCAACACTCTTTTTCTCGTTGCAATTGATATTTTTTTTTATTGGTCAGTATGTTTTTCATCTTGCAAAAGGATATCTTGCAATGACAATTCTTGTTCTAATCTCTTCAAGGAATCTCCCATCAGATGTTATGACTGTGCCGAGATAACTGTATCGATTAATTTGCTTACGAATTTGCCCATTTACACGTATATCACATTGTGGTATTTCCTTCTTCCCAGTGACAACCATAATCTGTGTCTTCTTAATATTCAGTTCTAACCCTAGTTGTTCACTGTATGCAACAACCGCATCTACTAAATTTTGCAGGTCCTGTTCATTGTCTGCAATCAAGACTGTATCATCTGCATATCTAATGTTATTGATGTATCGTCCCCCAATGTTGATTCCTTCCATATCTTCTATATTTCTGAAAATATTTTCACTGTACAGGGAAAAAAGATCTGGAGACATTACACATCCCTGTCTCACACCTCTCTTAATAGACTGATATTGACCTACATTGTTATCAATTCTGATGGCAGCTTGTTGTTTCCAATATGTTTTTTTTTACAAGTCTAAGGTCTTTTTTGTAGATCTTCAAGTATCTTTACCATGTCGACATGTCTCACTTTATTTAAAGCCTTTGTGTAGTCAACAAAGCAAAGATATAGATATTTGTTTATTTCTATAGAACGTTCAGTTACTGTTCTCAGTATATACACAGCATTTACTGTGCCCTTACCTTCTACAAACCCAGACTGTTCTTCTCCTATTTCGGGTTGTATTTTATTCCTAACTCTTTGCATGATAATTCTCAGCAGAATCTTCGTGATGTGGCTCATTATACTAATTGTTCGATGTTGATCACATTCCAAGGCTATGCTCTATTATTATATGTAATGTGGCTATCTAGTCAGTGCAGGATCTGTTTGGTTGGAAACTTGCTTGTTCATCCCTTAGTTGTCTGTCAATGGCATCTCTTAATACCTCTATAATGATCTGCCTAATATTTTCTCAGAAGTAGACAATAAGTGTATTCTATATTTTTTGCACTCCTGCAGGTCCCCTTTCTTTGCCAGCTTCACCAGACATCCTTCTCTCCAATCTGCTGATATTTATCCAGTCTCTTAGTCTCAGCTAAATAATTTGAACAGAAGTTCAATTTAGGTATCAATTTTGACTTAATAGCTTATGCGAGGATACCATCCGGACCCGCAGCTTTCCCATCTTTCAATAGTTAAAAAATAAATATGTCTGTAGTTAGTACTAAAATGCTTAGAAAAATATTCAACTGCCCCAACAGAATGAACAAAACTTAAGGAATACAGAAACAATGTGCTTATAAACATGAAAACATGAGTCACAAATCCTACTTCTTTAAAACTGGCTGACCATTTGCTGACCATGCAAATGTTCCATCTGAAATAGATACTGCATTACCTGAAAAGAAAAAACATATACTGTATTGCCTGAAATTGACAATATATACTGTGTTACCAAAAATAACAACATATATTTTGTTGCCTAAAATTGAAAACATAACAGATACTGTGCAGCCTGAAATAGACAATAGAAACTGTTGACTGAAATGGACAAAAGAGACAGTGTTGAATGAAATGAACAAAAGAGAATGTGTTGCCTGAAATGGACAAAAGAGAGAATGTGCTGCCTGAAAGGAACAAAAGAGATTATGTGTTGCCTGAAATGAACCAAAGAGATTATGTGTTGCCTGCAATTAACCAAAGTGATTATGTGTTGCCTGAAATGATTAAAAGAGAGTATGTGTTGCCTGAAATGAAAAAAAGCAATTATATGTTGCCTGAAATGAACAAAAGACACTATAGCTTGAAACTTGGATAGAGAGATCAGAGGAATAGTTTTCTCAGATAAGGATGTGTATGTAAATCCCTCAGTAACAGGAAAACAAGAACAGGTCTCATGGTCATTGCTCAGACAAACATTTACAAATGAGGAAACCAACCCACCGTAAAAACTATTGACAGAATATGTGAATCTTGCTTATACATGAACTGGTATTGTCACCAGTGCTACAGAGTTGTCCTGTGTGCTCAAAATTCCAAAAGTGAAATAATGAAGGTGATCAAAAGTATGATTTTACGCTATGCAATAAAGAAAGTCCCAGAAAACCAAAAATATAATCTTGCAAGAAGTAAAAAAAAATCATTAATAAAGACAAATAATTATAATTATTTAAAGCATGCATTCTAAGACAGTATTATTTGCAGATTCAGAGAAATTGTCGCCTCGTCAACATATTCCCTCTGGGTATTGTGCTGAATTTTGTTGACCGAGAAATACTTGAGGCCTGTCGAGGAAACATTAGCAAACAAGATCTCATCCCAGCCAGCCATACGTACCGGTTACATAACTGGTTACATCTGAATATGTCTCTTGACAGATGGGAAGCTTCAACATCAGTCTTGCAAACATTATTGGTTTCTGAGCTTGGAAAGGGAAACACAACTTTCCCACACAGCTCTCACAGATATGGTACTTGAGTACAGGCCAGGAAGAAAGTCTCTACAAAACCTTACTTTAATAGAAACAAGCCCTGTTTAGGGCTCTATCCATTTAGGGCTATATCTGATTAGGGCTCTATTTGTTTAGGGCTCTATCTGTTTAGAGCTCAGACAACCTGAATGCCAATATATTGCTCTTAAAAGTTACTCACAGCCTTTCAGAAAATTCTCAACCAGCAGCCCAAGCAATCTCAACAGTATAAAGCTGTGACTCACTAGAAATTATGTCCTCATTAAGAGATAATCTCCAGGTATTTAATATAAAAATTATAAGCACATCAATAAAAACGACAGACGATCAAATTTTTCAACAAAACATACCCTCTAAATTTACATTTTCTGCAGATTTTGGAGATACTGCTTCCTGTTCAATCTCCTTTAGCAAGAGGAACCTTGTCACTCTCTGGGCAGAGTTAACACCCTGCAAAGGCAGTATAAAAGAAACACCATAAATCTAATAATAAAGTAATGAATACAGCTGGGCCCAACTTGTGTGATTTGTTGGGCTTAATAAATTCATACCGAGAAGCAATCAGTGAGTAAAACGATGTTAAGTGTGAAAAGAGTTACTGGAAACAGTGATGAAATGAGCACCAGGTGGTTTCAGAATACAGATCTCCAACCTCAAAGAGGTACAAAAAGAGAGATATAAAAAGTACTATGTACTTCTAACATTCCAACCTAACAAAAGTCCAGATACGACGTGACATACAATTAATGTCTTAACAACAACGCATTAAAAATCCAAGCTATTGTACATTAAAAATCCAGGCTACTGCAATCTCCAAAGGCATCATGGAATGCAGGATAACAGTGGCAAAAGCAAAACTAGGTAAACAACGTGGTGCCATGATACTGTGACTGGCAAATAATATACTTCATGCCAGCTTGCTCAACACCAGCCACTTGTTAATAAGTGAGAAATACAATACAATCAGCAGTAGGAGAGAGGGTCACGTAACATTATAGGAATTATATGCAATTAAACAAAAATGAGTAAACAAGGTAAAATGATCCTGGAGAAGGTTCGTGGGCACTAGGCCTACTCTTAACATTAGGAAGTCTAAAGCTAGAGTGGATGGAAAGAAGCATACACAAGGGGTAGAAAGGAGGAAGGATAAAATAGCCCATACTACAGTCAGAAACGAGACTGATTCAGAAAGCCTTGTAAGATGTCAAAACGACACAAGAAAAGTAAATCTCAATTCTGTTTAATTTCAACCGAGTCCACAGACAAAAGAATGTTCAGTTCTCAAAGGAGCACAAGACAGAGCAGACACTTGCAAAGGGAAAGAGCTGATGGACTTAGGTGACAGACAGGCAGATGCCATGAAATCAACCAGCTGGGAGCATAGACAGAGTCTCAGACTGGGGCATATCTAAAGCTTTATTTTATTGTGATATGTTTGACATCCATCTGTTTTCATGAGCTTCATCATAAACAGCAACCATAATCTCACCATAGATAACTACCAATTAGTTAAGTGATATCCCCCTCAAGACAAAAACAACTCACTGACAATCCTCACAACTTCAGACCACATATTTTATTATTTGAAGATGTTAGAGATTTACCAGGAATAAAGCATATCTGCGTTAATTTTGCCTTACATTGTTTTTTCTTCACATTTTCTAAATGTAGTGTACGCTCACATGTGTAAGAAATATGTTAAAACATTTAGCTAAGGCATCAACTATATACTCACCAAGAGGGGAATTGTTGGGGAGGTGACCTGCACTGTCTAGATATTTCCTCATATATTGTCACTAGATAGCAAAGACCTCTTTCCTGCTTCTGGGATACAAACACAGCTTATACTACATTTTATACCAGCCACTTCGAGGCTGTTTCTTGAGTATCTGTGGACTTTGCCTGTAATCACAGCAAAATGATGCATTTGTCCAAAGTTTTCTCAAATGGATTTGGAGTGCAGGGAATGTGAACTCATACCTACCAGTGAAGGCTTGTGAGGGTTAAACTATACCTACAACTGTTACTGATTACTAGGAGTGATGCCACAGTAACCTAGACATGCTCATAAATTCTCAGTCTCCCCCACAGATATTAAAGTGTATGGCTGCTAACTACCTCCCGTCTACTTTTATATGAGTTAAGAGACTTACAGATATGATGATGTCAGAAACAGCAGCCAGGCAATTGGCACATAGGCGGATGTACACAAAGTAGGCTATCGTGACAAACACGGTGGAGGCTTTCAGATGGTGCTGTTCATCCACTAGGACGTAAGTCAAGAAGGTGAAGAATAGCATCTGTACACAAATCAGGAGTGGAAATATACCAGTTACATTACAGGCATGCACAGGTATAATAATCAACTAATATAACATTATGATTCAACAGTAACATGATATAAACATATAACATACAAACATAGTCCTGTAGCAGATATGATCAGGGCATGAACTGTTAAACCTTCACATATTCTAAGTTACAGCAAAATGTGATTGGATGGCTATTTCTTTACTAATATACAAATGCAACATTAAACTAACATACTACAAACAATGTTATCCACCTATGAATCTAAATAATGAAGACACAAACAATAGATTTCACAATTTATTGCCTGGCATATCTCACTGCACATCATCAAGTATATACTGCAAACATCACACAACATAAATAAACGATAAATCCATAAAGCTGAAATATACAACACATATTTCCATAGTAATTTACAGTCTACCACGGTAACTTTGAACTGACTATCATGTGTCTTTTTTTACACAAAGTTGGCTTTGCTATGTGAATAGCAATGACTTCTGCAAACTTTAACATTTGTCCATTTTATGTGTTAAACAACACACGAAACACATTGCCTCAATCAATCATGTCAGGTTTCCAAAATATTCCACACTTTTGATGATGAGGGTAATTTCCAGTGTGTAGGTTTTACTATAATAACAATTGGAAAGATCAAGGGGAAGAGAGGCAAAGGCAGACCAAGGGAAATGATGCTGGATGGATTGTGACGGTGGCATGGAGGAATTTAAATGGTAGAGTTGATCCAGAAAACCAAAGACCGAGATCTGTGGGGAGTCATGAATGCCTACGTCAGTCGGCATGGCACTTGATGATGATGATGAGGTTTTACTAGGTTACCAGAGCCTTCTTTCTTTATTATTCTGTCTATCCAACTAGGTAAGTGTTCTACCACCCTAATGTTCAACTGCCTCTCTGTTCTGCCAATGTAGGTAGACTGGCTGCTACATTGAAATAGATAGATGTAATTAGGTTTGGCTTATAGAAAAACAGGTTCTTGGACTTCTGGTTTTCACAGTTTTACTATATGCTGAACCTTGTTTGTAATATACACCGGAGATACAGTAACAAATGTCAGGCAAATAATTGTGCAAAATATTCTTCATGTCTTTATTATTCAAACTAACATATAACAGTAACATATTCCAGCAACATTAACACATTTCAGCCAATTCTATACTTCAACACTTACCCAAAAGACTGCTCCTGTCCAGGCAAAAGTAATGAAAAATCTAAACAAGTCATATTTAAAGATGGCTGCTAATTCTTTCTTGCGTATGGCACAAATGCGATTTTTGAAAGCTTCTTCCCAGGCATACAATTTCAAGACCTGCAAATCACAGAAAATGATTGAGAGAAACTGTTGCAACTATAAGATCCACAGGGAACATAATGTATGATGGTATGATGATGATGTCAACTGCACAATATAGAATACATTGTATGTTTCCTACGCATGCAGTTTATGCAGCTGCAAATCACTGTCCGTTTTTCATGATTTTATTTTCTGCTTCTGCCTTGTATCCTCCAATAGAGCATAGTCATGCAAGCAACTCATGCCAGGCCCTCCTCTGTTGCCATCTCCTGCAGCCCCATCCATGCCCTCTCTGTATTATTCATCTCTTTAAGTCTCTTCTCTGTGTGTTTCTAGGAGAACAGATTCCTTTCATCTTAGTTGGCTGAGTTATTTTTCTTCCCTTTCTTAGATTAAGTTATGTTGGTTAGATTTTGCAGCTACTGTTTTCTGAAAAAAATTGCTGCTGGTATGGTATCAGTGTTTGGAACAACTTATATCTGTGAGCAAATATTTTCAAAAATGAAATATGTGAAGTCAACACATTGAATGAAATTGACTGATGAACATTTAAAAGCAATTCTCTTGATTGGATGCAGCAATTCCAAACCAAACATTGATGACATCTTGAAAGCCAAACGTCAGTTTAAAAAATCTCACTAACCTGTTTTGCTGCTTAGTTTGTGAGATTTGGATATGAAAAATAAGATGGTCCCTTTATGATCAGAAGAGGGGGTAATCATAAAAGATCGAGCAAAATAAATGGATCGCTGGGTAGAACACTACTCAGAGCTATACTCAGTGGAGAACACTGTCGGAGAAGAAGCTCTGGAAGCCATCGATCAACAGTCCACCATGCATGCCCCGGATAACGAACCATGCCTCACAGAAATCAGCGAAGCAATACACTCTCTCAAATCCAGCAAGGCACCAGGAAAAGATAGTATTCCACTTGAAATTTTAAAACGTGGCAAAGAAACAATCATCCCAGAACTGTACGCAATACTTCAGCTCTGCTGGAAAGAAAAATCAATGCCACAAGATATGAGGGACGCAAACATTGTTCTCATTTATAAAAACAAGGTAATAGAAGCGACTGCAACAACTATCGCAGCATTTCCCTCCTCAGCATTACAGGCATGATTTTTGCTCAAGTAATCCTAAAAGGACTACACATTCTTGCTGAAAGAATCTACCCCAAATCACAGTGCGGATTTAGACCCAGCAGGTCCAATATTGATACGATTTTCTCACTCAGGCGGCTCCAAGAGAAGTGCAGAGAACAGAGGAAGCCATTATATATTGCCTTCATTGACCTCTAAGTCTTGTGAAATCATTTCACGAAAATATGCAGGAGACCATTTTATTTGACGGCTCAACATCCCAGTCATTCAGCATCAGCAGTGGAGTAAAGCAGGACTGCATTCTTGCTCCTACACTTTTTGGTATCTTCTTCGCCATTCTCTTAAGACAGGCATTTGGGACTGCCTTTGAAGGCATATACCTATAGTATGTCCAGAAATGAATGCCGTCATTCACGATCAGTTATCTTGAAAACTGTTGCATCAGTTATGAAATTTTTCCTGCCATCTTATATTTACCCCCACCCAAGTCTTTGATAGGTCCAAAAGCAACTTAAATCATCGAAAGCGGCGACATTTCTTTGATGTTATGCTTGCTTGCTTGTGTTCGTTGGCTTGAGCTCCAACGCAAAGTCCTGTATGTCGGATGAAGGCATCCTGTTGTCCAACATCAGTGTGATGTCATACAGGACCTGAGTTTTGTGTGAGTATCCGTTGTCCCATGTCTGGCTTATTGGTGTGCAGACTGGTGGTTCCTCGCCGTACAGGCAGACACTCTCCGACTTCGGAGGAATCGGCGATCCTACTGACTTTAGCCAGGACACCGAAAGGACCTGTTGCCCAGGACGCTCGACGAGGACGCATCAATAGGTCTTGGCCAGTATATAACCCGGCCCTGGTGCCTTGGAAACACCTCTGCGTCCCCTTTGATGTTATGCTGAAAAACTAGTGATTTCTCGCTAACAAACGTGTTTTACAGTAATGCCCCGCCAATTCAGATGACGACACAAGGCGTATCCAGATTCGTATGGGAGTGGGTGCAATAAAAGAAGTAGCTTAAAAGTCGACAGGGTTGGCTGCATTGCACCGGGTTTTTATCCCATATGGCTCAGTCTCTTTCCGCAGCGTGGAAAGCGTCGCACAAAGCACAAACTCTGTAGCTCCAGCGATGACCCTCGGGAGTCTCAGAAAAAATGCACTCATGAAATGAAGGACGCGGCCCAGAATCGAACATACAACCTTCGGAGCCCGAGTCAGACGGCTTGACTACTTCACCACAGAGAATCCCAAGAGGGGTGCAATGTGTAATATTAGTAAAGACAGAGAATTTACAGAGGCACGGGGTAAATAATTTGTAAATTGACAGGAAAGTAGAAGGAATATATTTCTGACCTTATTTTTCATTTCCTTCTTGTTTCTTCAGCTGCTGGTTAATAATGTGTACACAAGTATTCATGTTAGCTTTTTATATTGAGTTCGTGAAAGCTTCCAAATAGCTGTGCGTTAATGTGCGTATGGAGTGACCAGAAATTATACCGCAATTTAGTCATCATGTTTCCATTTTTAACTGATTGCCTGCCAAACAAAAAGTGGTCCTGACCAAACAGAAATTCAATGCAGAAAATTTGAATAGGGGTGTGTCACAATAATGCTTTTAAAATGGTTAAAATGGTAGCAGATTTATTGTATTACATATCAAATTAAAGAGGATTGCACAGGGAACATAACAATGTTAATAATTAATTCATAGGTTACAAATATTATGACAATAATGAGAGGTTTAGTAATAACAATTGAAATTAAAGTGTTAAAAAATATGAAAAAATTCACTTACCAAGGTGTTATTTTCTATCCGTCGCAGCTAATCCAGTTAAAATTTCGTGAATAATGGTACACATACCACTTGTGTTCAAGAATATCACAAGAACTGCTCCATAACACGAATAAAACACAATGAAATCATAAAATTATGAAGCACATAATTTTCACATCTTCTTCTATTGCCATATATTCTGAAGAACTGTCACTGTAAAATTTCTTTTTATATTATCTGACTGTCTTCTAAATAATTAACTGACTACTGCACATGGTTGGTTTTAGAATCTTTCACAAAGTCCTTTACATCACAATAACTATAATATAAAATTGTTTAAAACAGTAATTTTATTAAAATATACGAGGTCCAGAACCAGAAGGTATTGCACTTCGAATTTCAAATCACAACAATCATTTGGAATCTCATGCCATGCGTGCTAATCTTGTTGGCCATGCGTGATTGTGCACACGAACGGAAAGGAAATCTTTCCTTCTAAAGTTTAATTCAATGGGACACTAAAAATTGTGGACTAAAACGGAGAAACGGATCAATTAGAGCACTATATATACGGAACCGATGAGTCGGTTTTTGGGTACCAAATTTGGGCTCTAGAACTGACCATTCGGTCTCTGGCAGGCAATCAGTTAAGGATCTGTTCAGCTGTCTGTGTAGTTTGCTCACACATACACATGGGTGACAGACCCGCTTTGAGTCTTCGTGAAAGATTGTCTACTCTGCTGTTTACCGTTCAGAGACGGAACATGATTACCTGTTTTGCACTATGAAATTAGTTGTCAGTGTCTCTGTAGTGGGCTTTCTTCTTAACGACCAAGATGTTGGTCCTCTTTTCATTGAAGTTTATAGATTGATTCGTATGCACGTGTGTTGTCCCCTAATTTGACGATGTGTTTGCTCTCGCGTTTCTTGTTATGCTACAATATGTCAGTTTCCATCACAATATTACTATTCTGTTGGTATTCAATGTGTTTAGTGTGTGTGTGTTTGTTTTTCAATACAGTTTGTCACCGCTGAGGGCTTGCGGAATTGAAAATTCTGTCACTGTGGAATACCAACTGTTGCCATCGACATTGTGCTGATGTTGTAATGTTTAGGGCCTGCAATTTGTCTGAATAGTTGGAGCAAAATATCCCAGTAAGTGTGCACATAGATTAAGGTCTGCGATCTGCTCAGACCTTAATCTGTGTCGGACGATTTCAGTAGGTTGATGATTGCTCTCGGTTGCATAAAATTCAATCCATCCATTCTCCAATAGTCCTCTTTTCTTTATCAACACATGGTCCTCACATTTTTTCCAGTAACTTTTATCAATATTTAATAGCGCGGACTGGGTTAGGATCTTGACGTCAGACAATTTGAATGTAGTATTGGCAGCTGCCACCTGTCCTTTAATTTTAGCCCACACAAGTTCTATAGGGTTTAAATGAGAATGATACGGTGGAAGTCTCAAGCACCTAAGGCCATGCTCTTCTATCAACTTGTCAATTTGATATTTCTTGCTTTTTTGCGCATTTTACAAGGGACAACAACTGTAGCTTGAAATATGTTTCTGGAAATGGTATATTTTCCCTCGGAGCCATATCTTTATTGCTTCCTTTGTGCTCGATGCCGTAGGGTATTTTGTCTTCTTTGGCAACAACATTGTGATATGATGCATTGTCCATGATTAGACAAGACGGCGTATCAAGGGATGGAGGTACTGTATTCTCGAGCCAATCTCTAAATACATTACCATTCATCTCATTATGATAATCCCTATTGTCTGTATGCTTTGATACGAACACGAGCCCAGCATTCTGTAGTAAGCCATTATGAGTACTACCAGCATAGGCTATGACCAAACGCTGTCCTTTACTACTGGGCACATAACACTTTATCTTTCCATGCATTGATTGCCATTCCTTTTCACTTGTGTAGTGCGCTTTGATCCACGTCTCATCCAAAAACACTATGTCATAATTTTCTTTGCGCATTTCCCTTATTTCAAGTAGGTATCTGCTTCTCATGGCTCCTAAATGCAGTTGCTCGCAAAGGATATTTCTACCTCCCTTGTACTTTCTAAAAGTGAAGCCTAATGTCCTTGTAATTTTCCACAAAGTTGTTTTGGATAGCTCTATGTTATTGTTCTTTCTCAACAAAACCCTCAGTTTTCTTACAGTCACTGTTTCTTTGGCATCCATCATTTTTATAATAACTCGCCTGGTGACATCCTTGTCAAAGCTGTCTACAATTGCCTTTCTACCTACCGTTTGCTTATCGCGTGTTGGTTTCATTCCAGATTCTTGCACCTGGCGACGAAATGACAATTTACTAAAACCCAATGCATGCACTGTTTTTTCGGGATTTGTAACAGTATGAAACAGTTTCCTGCGATCAGCTTCTTGACAAAAATATGTGTACAACTTCATAGTGATGCTTTGAAGTCAGTGGCGTGCAGAGGGGGAGGGGGGGGGGGGGGGGGGGTGCGACGGCCCCGGGCATCCAGCCAGCAGGGGGGCATCCAATTAGGGAGAGGGGGCAGCACAGTGCAGTTGGAGGGGAGGAAGAATGAATTAGGGAAAGAACAATTAAGGGGCATCCAATCAAGGGGTTGGCTCCGGGCATCAAAGAACCTCTGCACGCCACTGTTTGAAGTGTACACAATTTCACTTTCAATCCCATTGAACAATATTCACACATTAAAATATTAGCTATTAATATTATACTAATGGTAAGATTTATTTATATATTTATATAATCACGTTTCATGAAAGAACCCACTTTGGAGACACCTCTGAACAATCCCATTTAACTGTGCACAGTCTGTGCCAAAACGAAAACCACGAGACAATTTTAAAAAAGCGCGGATGTGTCTTGGTGAAGCTGTAATACTTTTTAAATGATGGACTTATAATCTCTGAGCTGTAAATTATATACCGCATATAAACAAACATTGAAATCTGCTGTACAATCTCCAGAACACATATTTTTTTGTTGGGTGGACATAATGATAAGGTTATATGCTAAATCTCATCATTTTCCCTCAGTTGGTTACTGTGATATGGAATTTTATATTGGGGCAAAAAAAAAGTAAACAAACTATAGATACATGATCTGATGGCAAACATTTTAACCCATCAAGAATCAAGGCAAAAACCAAAATAAAATCAATATGCATAAGAGAAATACTTTTTGCAGACAATGTAGCACTGACTACTCATGCAGTAGAATATCTCCAACGGCTCATAGATCATTTTGCAGCCGCCTGCAGAGACTTTCGGCTCACCATCAGCCTAAATAAAACAAAGGTGATGGAACAAGATGCTGGTGCGCCTCCATCAATAAAAATTTCTAATAATTACGAACTGAAGGTTGTCCATAAGTTTGCGTATTTGGGGGTCGATAATATCAGATAATCTTTCCTTGGAGACAGAAATTGACAGACACATTGGTAAGGCAGCCACAACACTTTCTAGACTAACTAAGAGAGTTTAGGAGAACAACAGACTAACAGAGCGTACAAAAGTTCAAGTATATAAAGCAAGTGTTGTACTCACAACAGGAAAGAAAGTTGAATTCCTTCCACATGAGATGTCTGAGGCGTATCCTGGACATATCATGGAAAGACCATATAACAAACAAACACGTGCTTGAAAGAGCGGACATTACCACAGTGCACTCCCTCCTCTGAGATAAATCCGGTGACTGGGCTACGTATCTAGAATGGAGGATGAACGTAATCCCAAAGACCTCCTATACGGAGAACTAGCCACAAGGAAGAGACCAACCGGAAGACCTCCAAATGCGATACAAGGATGTGTTTAAACAAGATAGGAAAACCCTCTGCATAGATCCAGACATGTGGGAGAGAGTTGTAACAGGCAGATGCTCCTGGAGAAAAGAAGTGTGAAACGGATTGATCCAACAAACAGTGGATAGGAGGCACAGGCATATAAAGTCAGTTAGTATGGCACCTGCCTCATTTTACAGATGCGGAAACTATGACAGATAGTGTCACTCTCGCATTGGACTGTACAGTCACCAGCGGCGCTGTCAAGAGCTTCCCCAGTGGCACAACTCTGTAGTCCTACAGGACTGAAAGAGGCCTACTACTACACAGCAGACTCCTTGTTTTCTCTAAAGCATGGTGGTGACAATAAAACTGTGGGCAATATATCTGGTAAGTGTCATAACAGACTCCTTGTTTTCTCTAAAGCATGGTGGTGACAATAAAACTGTGGGCAATATATATCTGGTAAGTGTCACAGCAGACTCCTTGTTTTCCCTAAGGCACAGAGTTAACTGGAGGTGAACATTTCAATTCTGGTGTGCTTTATTTTTAACTTGTCCATTGCGACAGAAACAGCTAAGACAGAGTGAATTAAACTAATAACTGGGACATTATGAATTAAAATAATAACTAGACTCATTGGGCAATTCAACAACTGATTGAGGCGGGAATTAAACATAATAATTTGGCAGTTTAGCAAATATATTTTGATTGTATAAATACACTTGAAACCAGTACTGTTGGACAGGAGTGAACAATTCTCATCCAGTAGTACCTCATTAGAGTTCTATGTAAGATTTAAGCAAAGATATTCATTTGCTGGTGAATTAAGAGTTCAGAAGAACTACTGACAGAAACTATAGAGGGAAATGAACAAAAAAATCAGTCACATAATGTTGTGAGAACAATTAAACCAGCAGTGGTAGCTAGAGTTGAAGAGTGTGTTTAAATTGCTGAGCACAAGTACAGATCAGAGTCAGAGAATGACAAGGACCAAGAACTGTCAAGATGAACAAAAGAGTTGGCAGGGCACATGAAGAAGATGTTGATGTTCATCATTTCAACTACCTTGATGGTTCCGTCGCCCTGCTACTGAGTGAGTGCGTGGTGCGACACTGTGAGCTGTGGATTTCATGTGAAGTGCTTTTGAATCTGCCCGAGGTTTTTTGGAACGTGACTGCATGTTCGGAGTGATGGCAGATGGCTATGTCCCAGAGTTGACTGGTTTTTGCCTTATGCAGAAATGCGTGGCTGCTGGGCTTCTGGTTGACTGCCACTGCCATCGACGATGAACTGTATTTCGTGGACTGTGTGGGTGAACATCTAGGAAACATCCAGATGGGAAAATGGCTGCAGATTCCATCAGAAATGAACTGGGTGTTTTGTGGGGGACTATTGTGTTGACATTCTGGCGGCGGCATTATGCACAGTGCATCTGTGCGGGCTGTTGTTTGTCGAGACTCCTGTCTTTTCCACTTTTCACATTGGGCAGTGGGGAGCATTTTGTATGATATTCACTGGCACAGGAACGGAGCATAATGGGGATGACCCGTTGCTGTGAAGTTGGAACTGCGACTAACTAACTAACTAACTATTTCAACTACCTTGCCATGTATGACATATTACAAGGACTCCACATTTTTTATTAAGATATTACGCTAGCAAATAATACAAATAAACGACTCAACTTTGATTCCACTTAAGACTTGAGAAGCGATCTTCATTCTCTCATCTGCGTATTTCTTCAGCTGCCTGTCGTAGTGGGCGTGCTTACTTGCTGTGAAGGCCTTGATAATAAACAGCACACCCATTGTTGCCAGGCCTGACAAAGACAATATGTTCAGACAGATAGATAAGTGCTTGCTTGCTTGCTTGCGTTCGCTGGCTGTAAACTCCAACGTGACATCCTGTTGTCAAACATCAGTGTGATGTCATACCGAACCTGAGGTGTGCGTGAGTATCCATTGTCCCATGTCTGGCTTATTGGTGTGCAGACTGGTGGTTCCTCGCCGTGCAGGCAGATACTCTCCAACTTTGGAAGAATCAGTGATCCTACTACGTCAGCCAGGACCCCGAAGGGACCTGTTGCTCAGGAAGAGTGACTAGGACGTGTTGGTAGGTCTTGGCCAGTATAGAACCTGGCCCTGGTGCCTTGGAAACACCTCTGCGTCCCAGATAGATAAGTGAGCATGAAGGTATGTAGGTAGAGGGGGGGGGGGGGGGGGGGGGGGGGGTGTGTGTGTGTGTGTGTGTGTGTGTGTGTGTGTATATATGTGTGTGTGTGTGTGTGTGCGTGCGTGCGTGCGTGTGTGACGCACACGCGTGCGTGCATGTGTGTGTGCATGTAATGATGCTCCAGCTCTCTCTCTCTCCTTCTTTCATCATGATGGTACAGTCTAAAACACATATGTACGCACACAAACATGCACACAGACTCTCTCTTTTCTCTATCTCTTCCTCTCACATATACACACATGCACAGAGAGAGATTTCAAAGTGGTTACCATCTCTTCTGTTTGCCCTCTGTTGCAATACCTTCTGGAAATGAAACAGTTAAAGAGTTGAGAGCTGAGCACCCAATTAAAGATCATAGGGGCAGTGAACACATTTCACAATTCAGATGATTTGGAAGCAGACTTCTTAGGGTTGATTTTTATGGTATGAGCATCGGTCGTTCACAAAGCAATGGGAATCTGCTGAACGTAAAAATACCTAGTAAATCACAAGCATAAAGAAACTGCTGGAGTTGACTGTGATGACCTGTGAAAGAACATACAAATAACTTTTAATGAGACGTTACCAATTGAAAACATATTGACCGCCATAAACCTAGAAAAATGCCCCATCAAATAAACAATTCAAACATACCTGCAAACATGGCGACTCCTACTGTTCTATACACAAGAATGAGACCAATGAGTAGCTCCAGTGGGCACTCGATCAAGACAAAGCCTTCATCACTCAGAGTGCCAATAGCATCGCAGTCTTTGGACAGCAACTGGACAATCTCCCCTGATGATAACTTCTGTTTGGCTTCACTGCTGAGGCGTAAAGTCTGTCGATCAATTAAGAAATGGTCATCAATCAAGAAATGCTGATCAATCAATAAATAGTGATCAATCAAGAAATTGTGATCAATCAAGAAATGGTAATCAATCAATGTTGATCAATCAAGAAATGTTGATCAATCAAGAAATGTTGATCAATCAAGAAATGGTGATCAAGCAAGAAATGGTGATCAATCAAGAAATGGTATCAGTTTATAGGCCAGAATTACTATCAGTTTATAGTCTTGAAATACTGCTCATTTATATTCAGAAATACATCCAGTTTACAGCCAATAAATACTGTTATTTTAGAGTTATGAAATGCCACCTGTTTACTTACCAGAAATACTACTAATTTAAAATGGAGAAATACTGCCTGTCTAAGGTCAAGAAATATTACTTTAGTCAAGAAACACTACCAGCTTAAGCCAAGAAATACTGCCAGTATACAGTTAAGAAATATAATTTGTATTTGTATGTAAAGCTGAAGTTCACATTACTGTTTTGTGGCTTGTTATTTCTGTTCATGGCTAGGTATTCTTGTTTTCAACAACACACATGGAAAATGAGACAATAATTAAGGCAGTGCAAAATCAAAGTGAAAAACAAAATGTATATCTCAATGCAATAACATAAAAAAATAATGATAACGAATAAAACAAATATTATGACAACCAATATTGAGAGAAATTGAAAGTGAGTATTTTTTAATATCTATGTTCTCTGTTGACAGAAAATTATTAAGTTATGCACAAAATTAAAAGAATGACAAGTATTTTCTACAAAAACTAAGCAATTAAAACTTTTATAGACTGAAATAGAACAACAAAAATGCAAATACTAAGAGTAAGCATATTTCCTGTAGCAAGATATGGCCTGCTTATTACTGCCACATACCTTTCTGTCACATGCCTTCATGATATATACCTTTATTCTAAATACCTTTCTAGACCTATCATTATGCATAAAATATATTTCTATATCATTTATCTTTCAATATCACATACCTTCCTATATTATATACATTTCTTCTTCTTCTTCTTCTGTGTTCATCCGGAGTTTTTTTTTTCCAGACGTGATTGCATTGTGCCTGTTTACAGCAGAGCTGTGTTCTTGCGCTGTTAGGCTGACACATCCGACATCTGTGGGCATTTGTTGACCGGGTTAACCTTCCCGGTTATATACATTTCTATATCAGATACATTTCTATATTATATACATTTCTATATTATATACATTTCTATATTGTATACTTTTCTATATTATATACATTTCTATATCACAAACTTGACTATGCCACTTGTCTGGAGGTCAGCATGGCCGAATGGATAAGAGTGTTTGCTCTTAAAAATCCAGCGTGCTGATGCTGAGGTAAGGGGTTCAACCCCTACAATGGACAGTTGGACTAAAATATTGACTTCTTGTCCTTGACTTGGGGACGTAAATTACAAGTCTTCAGATGTCAGAGTGGGTTTGCCTGATTGTGATGGACACTAGTAATAGGGAAAGCTAATGCACACACAACATTCAGTCCAGTGCTACTAGAAGTTGTATGTATGGACTATGCTCGAATTCAAAGCGAGCGAGTGCAAACAAAAAAGGCATTTGCCTTACATCACTTCACAGTTTTCTATACTACATTCCCTTTTATATCACATACCTTTCTATATCATATATTTTTTAATACCACTTACCTTTCTATATATTGCTGAGAAAAGTGCAGTTTTCACATTCAAACCAAATTTGTTGATCTGAAATGAATAAAAATCAAACAACACTTGGCCGGTTGTTGATGCCACAAACAAGGCGACTGCCAGCAGATATCCATGCCAGTATGGCTCATCTTCATTTGACATGAACTCAATTAACAGCCTGAAAAGATGAAAGATTTGAAATAAATGAAAATATGTACTTTTCAAATGCCAGTCTGATAGTGTAGACACACAACAGATGGCTAAACAGTTGTGTGAGTTTCAATTTCCAGTGGAGGAAGGATTTCAATTATCAGTTACCAGTTGGGGTATCTTCATTGCACTCTGGACAGATCCTCCCCCCAGCATATGCATCAGTGTCCGGTGGCTAATAGTGCCAGTTCTGTGTTGGTTAACGCGGCACCTCATTTTCCCGATGTACCTCTCGTGTCTGGCCGTGCCAATTCTTACTCCCAAGTCTTTCATCCTGGACAGCGATGTGGATTCACTGACGTCAAAGTCTTCTGTTCTCGACATGTCTTTAAGGACGTTAATAACATCGGCACGATCCATGGGCTGGCCATCTGCAGGGGGTGCAGAGCCAGCCAGTTTATCAGGTCGTTCATTTCCCTCGACTCCCGCATGTCCCGGGACAAAGATGAAGGTGACTTTACGGACAACAGACTTCCTCAGTTCACTGTCTACGGACAGATCCAGCTTCGACCTTCCAAATCCTGCTCATTGAATCACTTAGTACACACACGTTGGTATAATGCTGTGCTTCTAGCCATAGGAAAGCCTGTGTTACTGCCATCACCTCCATCGTCATGCTGCTCGTGGGCATAGTGTGGGCACCACTAGATTCTTGAACGGTTTGGCCTGCTGAACGAGCTGTGAATGCCCATGCACTTCTCTGCTTCTTTACAACAGATCCATCTGTATAGATGAGCACTTGGGGGTTGTCTGCGTGTTCATTGATGAGCGCGTTGACCTCTGCATTGACAGTGGCAGGGTTCTGTTCTCTGCACAGTCTGTCAAGTGTGATAATGCAGGAGAACATGCACTTAAAAGTTGGAGGCACAGGCACCCATTCCTTGCCGGGGTTGATACTGGTAGGACTGCAGACCTGTCTGATGATATCCTCCGCCCGACCCATCCATGATTTGCCTCTCTTTAGCCTATTGCCCTTTTCTCTGAATATATCTTCATGCAGAGGGTGCTGCTCATCCGCACTTATTTTCAAGTTCATTTGCAACAGATGGAGGAAGGATTTGTTCCAGGATACCTGTCATGGAGGAGATGACAGGTCTTGATCAGCACAGACCCTGACTCTGGCACACCAACACCTCTAAGTCCCTTGCTCTCAAGGAAAAGAACCCCTGTTTATGACATTAAGGCACATTAGGGATATCCAGCAGTCCCATGTTTTCCATACTAAAAAAAATTAACACAAGACCTGAGATGGTGTAGCGTGATCACTACGGTTGAGAGAGATACTCACACAAAAGTAGTGACAAGAAGACTACCCGAAGGCAAGTCTATCCACTGAAGGAAGAGAAGATAGAAGTGGCTCGTTAATTGCTAGGATGTATGAAGATACAGGTCCCAGTAGAAATCTAAACTCCTTACAGTGAGCAGGTTGAGGAAAGGTAAAGCGAACATCAGCAACTTTGGTCAAAGGCCACAGACTTAATTCCCGTTACAAGTAACCTGCATACGAAAATAACCCCCCAGTCCCCTACTGTACAACAGGACAATAGGAAGACAAAATTGGGACAAACTTTCACCCTGTCAAACTATGATACAGATCTAATTAATTACGTTAATAGAGAATGCACTCAATTGCCAATAGTTAAGTTTATTAAATATCTTTTAACAGATATGATTTATTTTACGCTAAACAGACAGCTCCCGCAAGGGAGAACACACACAACAGAACTGAATGTTATTAAATATGAAACACTATTTGGTTTAGATACATCTATGATAAGCGATCATCACTTTATACAAGTTTTAATCATCGATGGATATTGTTTAGATATCTTTCGATGATGAAGGTTGTTGGTGGCACTGGAAGTGGCTTGTCCTGCACTTAGCTTTCTTCCTCCAATCCACATGAGTTGTCTGAGCTGAACTCAGCCAAAATCCCTGATTTAGCTTGGTATAAAAATCAGATATAAATGTATATTACTAAGTAAATTTATAAACTAATATAATCTAGGCAAGAGTCAGCGGATTGCTAAAGGCTTTGCAACAGATGGTCATTATTATGATGGTCACCTTTACTTTCCCAGTAAAATTCACATTCAAACCAAATTTGTTGGTCTAAAATAAATAAAAATGAACCAACAGTTGGCCGGTTGTTAATCCCACAAACAAGGCAACAGCCAGAACAACTTAAGGCTGGGTTCATCCCAGCGGTGAAGTGGTCAGAAAAGAAATCCCTGCACGAATGGCTCTGAACAAGGACTAATATATCATTGAGCTAGTGCACAAACCACTATGATATTATGGTCTGTCGAAATGAGGAAACTTAATCTACATGAAAAATCATAATCTCTTTCTATGCCCTTCAACATCACAAGTCTGCAAGCTATCTTTGCAGCAGACACTACCTGTTCCATCTCTCTCTACGTATGATCAATCCATGTTATCCACGTCCATCAGAACTAGTTCCTTATAACTTTTCCATATTCTTTTAAGAAACTAAATGTAAATACAGAAAATACTGTCAGTAGGGTGTGAAGTGCAAGGCCTTCACATGTTCTAGGCCTCTTAGATACTACTTTAGTCTTGTACCTTGGATTTGCTAAATACATGCATGATTTATCTCTAACATGGGAGTTCATGAGTTCAACATAGCTGGACCACCTGAACACCTTGTTTTTCTGGTGCATAAACTGACTAATAAACATAGTCAACACTCAACATGCAACAATCCTGGGCTGCCACCTATGTAAAACAACAAGCTACTTCTCATTGAATACTCTATACTTTAAATACCAGGGAAAATCTACTATGACCACCTCCAATAAATGTGGCTCTCTTGATCTCAAGACAATCTAGTCAAACAGAATATTCCTAATGAAAGCAATCTGAAGAATATTCCTAAGAAAGCAATATGAATGCCGACAGCAGACAACAGCAAGAACAACACATTATTTCTGTTGTTCAACAACTTTTCAGATGACCACTTCAAATGTTCTTTAATCATCAGCATACCAACAGAGAACATTCTACATCAGACACCTTAGACTACTTACCTATCAGTGGACCAGTCAATGTGCCAACATCTCATGGTAGTTACATGACTATCAGTGGACCAGTCAATGTGCCAACATCTCATGGTAGTTACCTGACTATCAGTGGACCAGACAATGGGCCACATCTCATGGTAGTTACATGACTATCAGTGGACTAGACAATGGGCCACATCTCATGGTAGTTACCTGACTATCAGTGGACCAGTTAATGTGCCACATCTCATGGTAGTTACATGACTATCAGTGGACCAGTCAATGTGCCACATCTCATGGTAGTTACATGACTATCAGTGGACTAGACAATGGGCCACATCTCATGGTAGTTACATAACTATCAGTGGACCAGACAATGGGCCACATCTCATGGTAGTTACATGACTATCAGTGGACTAGACAATGGGCCACATCTCATGGTAGTTACCTGACTATCAGTGGACCAGTCAATGTGACACATCTCATGGTAGTTACATGACTATCAGTGGACCAGACAATGTGCCACATCTCATGGTAGTTACCTGACTATCACTGGACCAGACAATGTGCCACATCTCATGGTAGTTACCTGACTATCAGTGGACCAGTCAATGTGCCAACATCTCATGCTACTTGCCTGACTATCAGTGGACCAGATAATGTGCCATATCTCATGCTACTTGCCTGACTATCAGTGGACCAGTCAATGTGCCAACATCTCATGCTACCTGTTTGACTATTAGTGGACCAGACAATGTGCCACATCTCATGGTAGTTACCTGACTATCAGTGGACCAGTCAATGTGCCAACACCTCATACTACTAATCTAAGTGTCAGTATACCAGTCAATGTGCCAAAAGACCATGTTACAACCTGAGTGTCGGTAGACCAGTCAATGTACCAACACCCTTTGCTACTTGTCTGATTATCAGTGGACAAGTCAATGTGGCAATATCTTGAGTTACTTACTTAACTATCAGTGGACCAGTCAATGTACCAATATTTTGAGTTACTTACTTAACTATCAGTGAACCAGTCAATGTGGCTATATCTTAGTTACTTACTTAACTATCAGTGGACCAGTCAATATACCAATATCTTAATTACTTACTTAACTATCAGTGGATCAGTCAATATACCAATATCTTAGTTACTTACTTAACTATCAGTGGATCAGTCAATATACCAATATCTTAGTTACTTACTTAACTATCAGTGGACCAGTCAATTTGCCAATATCTTAGTTACTTACTTAACTATCAATGGACCAGTCAGTATACAAGCCTGAACCACCAGATCAATGAGGCAACATCTGACTAGCTGTTTCCGGAATGTGTACAAAATCACCTGATGAATACCAGCAAATAAAGAGTATTAATAAAATCCTAAGGCTATCGGAGGCAGAAGATTAATAAATGTATAGGCACTGACTTACACTCAAAGAGGGAAGAAGAAGTGTGAAAGTTATAGGCACACAGCAGAAGCTCTAGGAGACAGAGGAGACACTATTCACATGTATGGTTCTTAGACACTGCACATTTTGTAGTTACCCTATAAGATACCATTTAATATGAGTGTTACATTTTTTTTTGGCGTTCACTTGCTTTGAACTCAAGAGTAGTCCATACAAGTGCTATAACTTCTAGTAGCACTGGACTAATTTTTGCGTGAGGATTAGCTTTCCCTATTACCAGTGTCCTTTGCCATCAGGTAAACCTACTCCAACTTCTGAAGTACTTGTAATTTACATCTCCAAGTCAAGGACAAGAAGTAAATATTTTAGTTCAACTGATCGATGTAGAGGTTGAATCTGCTACCTCAATATCAGAATACCAGAAGTTTAAAGGTGAGCGCTCTGATCCATTCAGCCCAGCTGAGCTCCATTTATTTCTGTGATATTCAATTACCAAAGACAAGAAAAAAGAATAAAAAGAAGATAGTATGTTGTTGTTTGTGAATTCTCTGAGTTTTAACTCTTAAATCTCATGCACTGGCATGCAGGTTGTCTCTGCTCCAAAAGGCAGAGTGGGACGTGTTGAGATGTTTCTCCTGACACGGCACCAAGTCCCATCTCCAAGAGGACTGCATTGCTGAGCTCTCCTTTCCCTCTCCAAGCCTAGAAATTAGTGGGGTGTGCAAAATCAGTACTGGATCTTCACATCTGCAGATAGGCATATTAGTATGTAAGTAGGTCATGGTTCAGCAGAGCACAGATGGACAAGCTGAAATTAGGCCGAGGTTGGTGATGTTTCCCCCACAGGTTTTATGTATTTCATTGTCAACAGATCTTTTTTTTTTCATAGTGTGTTTGTGTGATTGCTGTGGTGCACTCCTAGCTGGTTGCTTCCATCTTCAGCACCTTTCTTTTGCTAGAGTAGACTATGGTCTTACTTGAGTTCAGATATGTATGTATGTACACTTGTCTGAGCTTGTATATATGTACATACGTATCTGGAGCAGTCTGGTTTTACGACGCCAGAAACTCACTACTACCTCTCCTCCTGTTAGTTAAAACAGTTCAGCTACTGAAGGATTACTACCTGATGAATGCACGGGCCATGGGGGTATTTTGCCCGGCTATAACAGTAATTTGAAACCTGCCAACAGAACTACTAATGCGAGGGGGGGGGGGGGGGGGGGGGGGGGGGTTGGTTAACTAAAATATGTCTTGTTCTCAGTAAAAATAAAGAATATTCCCCCATCTGTACAATGTTTTATAGGGTATTATACTCCACTGTTTTACAGGGTATTATACTCCTCTATTTTACAGGGTATTATACTCCACTGTTTTACAGGGTATTATACTCCACTGTTTTATACTCCACTATTTTACAGGGTATTATACTCCACTGCTTTACAGGGTATTATACTCCACTGTTTGAGGTCAGCATGGCCAAATGGATAAGAACATGCGTTCTTAAACATCCGGTGTGCTGATGCCGAGGTTAGGGGTTCAACCCCTACACCGGACAGTTGGACTAAATTGTTGACCTATCGTCGTTGACTTGGGGACGTAAATTACAAGTACCTCTGAAGTCAGAGTGGGTTCACCTGATTGCGAGGGACACTATTAATAGGGAAAGCTAATCCACGTGCAAAATTCAGTCTGGCACTATTAGAAGTAGTGTGTATGGACTACACTTGAGTTCAAAGCTGAACGAGCGTCCTAAAAAAAATACTCCACTGTTTCAACAGGTGCATACATCCAATTTGCAACAGACGTCTCTTTCAGGTTTGCCAACCTCTAGCCTTTGAGTGTCCCTTGTCTACCCATAAGACAATATTGTTTTTGTCTCTCTTAGAATGCTCTAAGCCTGTCTAGCATTGGAGATACTGCTGGTGGCTATGTTACTGCCTCCACAACTGCTTGGGTCATGCATTGCCAGGTAGACACATAATAAACTAAGGAATACATAAGAAAATGGAATAGAAAATTCACCCAACCTTCCAAAGAAGCATTCCAAGTCCTCTATCTGACTCCATTTCAGTAGAATCTTTAAACTCAATCATGATTTCGTCCAAGGTGGAGTCCCCATTTTCACAGTTCTTCTTTAGTGGACTCTGTGAATCACCATTCTCTATTAATGGAGGGTGTTTGTGATTGTCAGTCTCTGCATATTTAGCATGCTTAGCTTTTAGATGTGATAGTCTTGGTACAAACTTCTTCCTCTGCTTTCTGGTATGTCTGAAAATATGTAACAACTGTAGGCCACAAATTACAAAACTTCATGTGTGTGAGTGTGGGTAGTACTAAGGAGGTTGTTTGTTGGTTGATTGTGAATCCCCTGGGAGATTGTGAGGTAAATCTTAAGTCTTATGCATTGACCCTCCGGTCATCTGAGCCCTGAAAAGGGTTTGCATCTATGTGAGAGAGGCTAGTGCAGAGACTTTTTTCCCAAGCCGGCACCATAGTATAATCTTCACTGGGACTGTGTTGTAGAGTTTTCCTTTCCCTCTCCAAGCGAGGAAACCTGTAGGGTGTGCCAAACCAGTACTGGATGTAACCCATGACCCCCACAGCACATGCAGACTAGCTGGGATTAGACCCAGACTTGTCATGTTGCCTCTACATATTTGAGGTCCTTCATTGTCAACGTCTCCAACCCAATTCCCACGGGAAACTGGGGAAGTCAGTGGGCAGTATGTAGGGAGGGAGGTCAGTCAATCAGTAGGCAGGTAGGCAGATAGGTTGGTGTGAAGGTAGACAGGTAAGTAGGCTGAGAGTTGGTCAGTGTGTTTGCTTGTATTTGTTTGTGAAAGTAATTAAGCATGCGATGGTGGCATGGAGGAATATTAACGTCAGAGTTGATCTAGAAAACCAAAGACCAAGATCTGCGGAGAGTCATCAACGCCTACACCAGTCGGCACGGCACTTGATGATGATTAATGTATGTATGTATGTAGGCAGGTGTCACGAATTGGCAGCCTTTACTTCCCAGAACAATTTTCGGTTCACTTTTGATGGGCCATGTAGAGGATCAACAGACGAACAAAACTGTTTTCTCTATATTCAAGGCTATACTGTCTTGACGTAAGCTTGCAAAACCTGCAAGTAAACAAACCAACCAGCCATGACGTAAGCTTGCAGATGGCAAGTAAAATGGGATACTTGAGATGGACACACCTAGATAATTTAAATTAGTCTACACCTTGGAAAACTGCTGACCCAGACGGGCTTTGACACCACACAGACACATTGGCACCTTCTCGTCCAGGTAGACCCTGGCTGAATCAACAATGAACTTGGCCATTGGTTGAATAAAGGCAATTAACGCCAGATGGAGATAATAGCCCCAGGGCGGTACACAAGCCCCGTCCACTCGGACTGGCAGACTCAGGAAGGTGTGAAATCACTGATAAGACTCAGTGGGCTAATAATGGTCAGACCCACAGGTGTGAAGGCTAGTGTGCATGCAGAAAGAATTTTTATGACTGGACAGACTTGGAGTTAATTGCAATTAACGTCAGGAGGAGATAAGAAGAATTTATGACGGGAATGCCCAAGAGATAATAGTGTCTCAGACACTGTCTGCTAGACTCAGCTTAAATAAGGGTCCCTAGCCTGTTTTATGTTAGATTAAGTCTGACTTCAGAACAGGTGAGACAACCAGCTCGTTTTGTATGATTCTTAGGTTGCTAGATTTAACTAGGAGAATTAATTCTTAGTAACTAGTCGAGTTTTAGATGGATGTAATGACTCTCAGTCTATATCTGACCTAGGTTACTTCCAGAATTATCATTGCTTCAGGTTACTTGAGTATTCTTTCTAAGTTATGTGTTCAATATCATATTGCTTTAAAGTGTTACTCTTCTGAGACGTAGAACCTTATGTAAGACAGATCTTGTCTAAGTATACTTTTAGGTGTCTTGGTAGATGCTTGTCATTTCTTTGTACACTATCGTAGTTGCCTTTTTGGTGTGTGCATTTGTTGTACAGATTATAGTCAACTGACTATTTATTTAATTCTTACAACAGCAGTAACTAACTAGTGCATTATGCTATGATGTTAAAGTATCATAATATGTCTAGTTTAATCAATATGTTTATGTGTATTGGATGTTTGATATATTGATTTGTCATATGCAAACTTACCAATATGAAGTGTTATGCTATTGTCTGCGCATTGGCACATTGGCCAATGATTGTGTTGGAAGCAGAGGTGTAATGGTACAGACATTACCCACAATTGGTAGTATAGGGTATATGGTGCTAAACTTTCTCAGTGTATTGTGGGCGTGCGTCCACGGTAATGCATGGAAACCTGGCACAGCCACTGGTCACGGCTTGCAAGCCCGGATGATCAGGCATTGTTATAATACCCTTACCGACCCTGTGAGCTGCTAAACTAACATTGGACGGAGCGGCTGTACGACACAGAATTTCTGTATTAGCGACATGGACATGGGGCAGGCAGAAATGTAATCATTACAGGCGTGTGAGACAATTGAAAAGCCCGTCCCCGACTAAGACAGTAGGAGGGAGAAGGAGGATGGTGAACATAGTAGAGCTGGAAGATAAACTTGGCCAGACTGGTCCTTGTATATGTTTGTGTTATGATATGTTTTAATTAGGATTGCGCTGATGTAGAACTAATATAACACATTCTTGACTTTCTTTCAAGCTCTCACAAGGAGCACCTATGTTATAGATCTCAAGAACGAGTTATGACTAGGGAGAGCCAGGACTGGCAGTCGTCAGAATACCGGCAAGCTGTTCTCTTTTTTTAGTCTACTGGAGAGTGGGGATCTGGACCACAGTTCCAGATAGATGAAGTAACAAGTAAAGTTACGTAATGTTTCTCATCACAATATGTTATATGATTTTATCATTCTCATATTGACAATCATCCTATGTCTATGATTATGATTAGTAAATAAATGTTGTAGTATTGTAACTCATAGTTCTCTCGTTATATTTTAATTCCAATTGTGCATACGTGTTGTTGTGTACATTGGTGGGGGTTCACTTACACACCAAGGAAAGGAGCAGTCAGGGAGAAAACCTGTACTGAGATAGTCGTCTATACTCATATACTTAGACTTAAAACATCTATCTTAAGCTAACCTTCTCTTTCCCATTCCTTGGCGAATATTCAGCACAGTTCATTTCATTTTGTAACGAGCCACTTAGAGCTGTACGTTGGATATTCAGGGCTTAATCTGTAGTTCAGCCATATAGATTTTGTCCCTAGTCAGTTTCTGACTATTTGGGGTTGCTCGCTAGTGAGTAATACTTTAATCTAGCAGGTGGGGCACCCCGACTTCTGACAGCAGGTATACTGGCAACTCTGAATATGTGTGTGTATATCTGCTTGTGTATATGTCTGTCTGCCTGCCTGTGTGGGTGTATGTTTGACTGTGCAGGAATGCATGTGTATGCAACCATCTGTGTGTGTGCACATGTATGTATGTATGTATGATAAACATGAACTTACATAATATTTGAGCCTCATACAAGTCTGGAATTCTTGAAAGAAGTATTGCTATTTTTTCACAAATAGAAAACAAACTTACGCACAGATTACATTAATAATAACAAACTACCAAACTCAATGTAGCCATACTTACTTCTCAATTTCTGAAGACAGCTGAGAAAGGAACTCTGGGACAACAGTTCCAGCTTTCTCACTCACGCTCAGTTGGTAGATGTCTTCTTCAGTCAAAGGACGTTTGTAGCCTTGAATGACTAAACTAATAAACATACAGGGATGACATTTTCTTTCAGTTAAAGATTTCTGAGATGTGTGTTAACTCATTCAGCACAAAACAATTTTGATTGATTGACTGATTTAAGAATTTACATCACAGCACACTGGGCAAATCTATAGATGCCCTGTCTCCTGCAGTAAATGCTGTAAGGTGTAGATGCTATTGGTTGTTCGTAAAGTCTCGCTACACTTTGTCTGTAGAACAAATTTGAAACATGAAGAACATTACGTCATAAAAAAATGTGTCTCCACAGTCCATCATGAAGCAATATGCAGCGAATGGCTGTCATCTGCTGGAGTAATTCTTTGCACTCCACTCCAAACAGAATGATGTTATCAATTGAAGAATGGTGAGGGCTGGGCTGGTTCGCAAGATCAGTCCTGTGTCTAGCATTCGTTGTCTCAGATGGCCGTGTGAGATGCACCCAATAGGGATCTTCCCAGCCGACGCATGTTAGCGAGGCAGATGATTTGAGAAGGGAAGCGTTATTTGCAATGCGCTGCGAATAAGCCTACTGAGCATTATACACAGCTCGCTGCTAATAATATTGAGATTAATAATATGGATATACACTCCGGTGACAGTGAGGGCCCTCCAGGCCTAGAAAAATTTATTGCATCCATCGATCGGTCTAGCAGTCCACCACATACTCAACCGGAAGTGATTACGAGTGTGACTAACACGTAGCTATGGGAAGCATTATTTGCAGCACGCTTCGAATAATCACTTCAATTCGAGAATGTAACCACATTGTGAAGCCAGCATCGTGGTTTGAGTGGGCGAAAGAGCAAATTTGTACAACCATTCGACAAAGTCTCAATAAGTTCTCACTCTCTCTCTCGATGAGTAGTGGGCCTGCAGTTAATAAACTGGCATAGCTTTTCGGTCAGTCCTGCCTGGCGTAGCTTGGAAGCTCGTCGGTAGGGGTCCAGTGGTTTTGCATGTATCACCAGGTACTGAGGTATTGCGTTGAACGATTGCTACTCATGGCCTGCGTGTGCGTTAATAGTCCGTCTGTCCAATAGATATGTGGTTGATCCTGCCAGCAGTCATATGCTTGTCTCAAAGATTAAGCCATGCATTTTTACGTTCACACTGTCTCACGGTGAAACCGCAAATGGCTCATTAAATCAGTCAAGATCAGTCCTTAGATGACACGATCCTACTTGGATAACTGTGGCAATTCTAGAGATAATACATGCTTACCAAGCTCGAACCCTTGCGGAAAGAGCGCTTTTATTAGTTCAAAACCCGGTAATTCCAGCTCCAATAGCGCATATTAAAGACGTTGCAGTTAAAAAGCTCTTAGTGGATCTCAGGTGCAGGTGGGCGGTCCGGTTCGACTCCCGTGGGTGCTCTTCGCTGAGCGTTCCGGGTGGCCAGTGCGCTTACTTTGAAAAAAAAATTAGTGTTCAGAGCAGGTCTCGGCTGCCTGAATAATGGTGCATGGGATAATGGAATAGGACCTTGGTTCTATTTTGTTGGTTTTCGGAACTGGAGGTAATGATTAACAGCATTCGTTTTGCAGCGTTAGAGGTGAAATTCTTGGATTGCTACAATTCGAGCTATTGCAAAAGCATTTGTCAAGAATGTTTTCATTAATCAAGAATGAAAGTCAGAGGCGCGAAGATGATCAGATACCATCGTAGTTCTGACCATAAATGATGCCGACTAGCAATCCCAGTGGCAAAGTGAAGCAAAATGGAATTTACCTTAGCCAAGCAAATCCATTGCACTCAAAGTCTGAATCATGTGCACGATTCCACTACATTCTTGGTCCAGACACATATTCTACGGCTCTCAGCTGAGGGATATGCTGAACGTCTCTAAGTCAATATCCCCCGGATGTGAGGGCCGGGCTGATACTCACCCACTACTAAATGGAGGAGAGATGCTGAGCCTGTTACATGCTTAGTCCAGACATTTGTTCTATGGCTCTCAGCTGAGGGATTTGGCTGAATGTCTCCAAGCCAAAATCCCTCAGATCCCTCAGGGCCTGGCTGTTACTCACTCTCTGCTGCATGGTGATTAGATGCTGAGCCAGCAGCACATGAAGCCTACCTCATGAGCATTACCAAAGGTGGAAAAGTGTCACAGTCGCACGCAATGGTTACGATGTAAGTCTGTACCAAGACTTATGAAGTAAGTTTGTACTCTTTGAGTGAGCGTAATCAAAGGTGGAAAAACGTCTCATTAACACAAAATGGAACGCTTGGCTAGTGAATCCATTATGTGGAAGTCCGAAGCGAAAGCTTGCTAAGTGGATGTCATATGCACACTAACTGTCCCTGGTGTGCGTGGAGAGCAGCCAGTGGCGAACGAAATGCCCAATATACGGAAGTGAGGAATTGAAGCAGCCATGCGCAGGACGTCACGACCCATTGGGTGAGCCTAGTACCAGAGCGCTATGTGTTGGCTCTGCAATTATGGACGCCTCCTTGGATGGCGGATAATACCCATGGTGTCTTTTGGCCATTCTATCTTGACCAGCTGAGATGTGGACAATACCACAACAGTGAGAGTCAAATATCCCTCAAAAAGCCCTAATGTGAATATTGCTTCGCTGGCAAACCCATTCATGGAAAGTCGGAACCGAAGCTTGCTGAGAAGATGTCATTTGCATCCTGACCTCTCCTGGTCTGCGCAGGGAGTGGCCTGCGGTGAATGAAATGCCCAATATATGAAAATGAGGAAGTGAAGCAGCCTTGTGCAGGACGTGATGATTCCTTGGGTGTGAGCCCAGTACCAGAGCGCTATGTGTTGGCTCTGCAATTATGGAAGCCTCCTTGGATGGCAGATAATGCCCATGGTCTGCCCCTGCATTCCCTTGAGGGCTGACCGAGATGTCCTCGGTCATTCTAACTTGACCAGCTGGGATGTGAACGACATCACAACAGTGAGAGTCAAACATGCCTCGAAACCCCAGGAAAGCTAACCTGATTTAAAAACGCCAGCTGAAGTCAGATGTGTTGGTCTAAGGGTGCAAATAAAACAGGCACAATGCAAAAACGTCTGAGTGGGAATGTAATGTCCTCCGAAGCACCCGGGAATGCTACCCGGTCAACAAACAGCCGCAGAAAGTCTGAAAGTCTCATTAACACAAAATGTAACGCTAGGCTAGCGAATACATTACATGGAAGTCCGAGGCAAAAGCTTGCCGAGTGGATGTCATCTGCAGACTGACCGTTCCTGGTTTGCGCGGGGAAAGGCCCATGGCGAATGCCAAATACATGGAAGTGAGGAATTAAAGCAGCTATGTGTAGGATGTGGCGATTCCCTTGGGTGAGCCCAATACAGAACTCTATGTGTCGGCTCTGCAATTATGGAAGCCTCCTTGGATGGCGGATAATGCCCATGGACTGTCCCTGCCTTCCCTTGAGGACTGATCGTGAAGTCTTCGACTGTTCTAACTTCACCAGCTGGGATGTGGACGACACTACAACAGCAAGATGTCCCAATGCAATTACGTCTGAAAAACACTCTGGATGAACGAAGAAGAAGAAGAAGAAGAAGAAGAAGAAGAAGAAGAAGAAGAAGAAGAAGAAGAAGAAGAAGAAGAAGAAGAAGAAGAAGAAGAAGAAGAAGAAGAAGAAGAAGAATTGAAGAAAGAATCTTTTTGGTTAAACAAGTGTTTTGAAATGGCAGTGGATACACAAGGAAATAACAACAGACATGTTGCAGAAGGTATTTGACAATATGAAGAGATATACAGTCATGTTTTGAAGCCCATGGTGGACATTTCCAACATTTGTTATAATGAATATTTCATTGGTACTTTCCAGCTTCCCCAAAACAGCTTTAGACCATAGCAGTGACTATTGTGACTAATTTTTAAGCACATTTTTTTATGACGTCATGTACTCCATTTTTCAAATTTGACCTACATACAAAGTGTAGTGAGACTTTACAAACACCCTGTAAATGTTCCAGCAACACACTGGTTGTAAACACATCATGTTCTTTCTCTCATTCGTCCCATTTTCTAGACCCACTCTTTACTCCAAATTCAAATGTCCGTAAAAATGTTGATTCAGTTATGATTATATGCAACTTCAACTAGCATGCATTTATACTGAGTCCTTAGAATGTTTGTCTTATCCACTGTGAGTGATCTAACTATTGGTGCTGTAGGTGCTAATAAATCTGCTTGCTCGTTACCTCATACTCCAGCATGACTTGGAATGTATATCCAGTTTTGTCCCTGTACAGAGAAGAGTCAGTGCTGGGTACCAACTCATGCTACAACTGTCCATTTTGAACTGTATGCAATACAGACAGAGATTTCCCCTCTGATGTATCTTCATCCTGAAGAGGTAGAGAGGCTTGTGTGTTTTAATGATCTCAAGAGCTATGCCGATGGTAGTGCAGCTACTAGTTGGCTCTCCCATGTCGGATAGATCAAGAGACAGGAACCAGATGAAGAGAGACACAAACATGCTGCCTTGTAGGTAGACTGGGGACAGTCAAGGGATAGGAACCAGATGAAGTGAGACACAAACCTGCTGCCATGTAGGTAGACTGGGGACAGTCAAAGGGTAGGAACCAGATGAAGTGAGACACAAACCTGCTGCCTTGTAGGTAGACTGGGGACAGTAAAAGGCTAGGAACCAGATAAAGAGAGACATAAACCTGCTGCCTTGTATGTAGACTGGGGACAGTCAAAGGCTAGGGACCAGATGAAGTGAGACACAAACCTGCTGCCTTGTGGGTAGACTGAGGACAGTCCAAGGCTAGGGAAAGCAAACCTGAATAAAATGCTTATCAAAGTCAGATATACTGAGCCACAGGCTTGATAAAACAAGGAATGCAATTCACTAAATGATGAATGAGAGAATCAGACTCTATGATTGTTCTGGTCACCTTGTTATCCATTAACCATCTCGAAGCTGCCGTGATTGTCTTTAAAAAGATGCTCAATCTCTGTCTCTGTAAACACACTTTCTCAAATGGAGTTCTCTGGTTATGTGGTGTTCCATGAAATATTACTGACTTCTCCCATGACTTAGAAGATCACTGAGGTACTACCCCAGCTGAGGCTACTGTGGATCATAGGCAATATCAAAATCTGGCAAAGCACCAAAATCCACACATGCTGTGAGTATTCTTTCATAGCTAGATTATATTTTTCCTTCTAATTCTGACATTTTGCCAGGGTGGTGGAAACTTAGGCCTACACCTTAAGATTTCTAAAAGTCAGGGGATATTTTGTATGTGCACAATGTATACACAGGACATCATTTATTTTACCCTTATCCACAAGAGATGATGATAATGAAAATGTTATATAACAAGTCTGCAAACATAAATAGCACTACAGAAAATGTAACATGATCAACTCAGCTAACACTTAACAGTTGTGACGAATTCATGAAATATAACACAGACTGTGACAGCTGCTCTAAGACATGATGCCCAATGGTAGAATAAAACTGTTAACTGGGAACAGATCACATGACACAAGTTTGTCACACATGTCAGGTTGATCAGGGGCATAAATAAATAACACAACTGGTATAGATTATACAGAATTAAAACGGTTAGGTATTTGTAACTCCTGCGGGTGTTTATTATCTCTCACTTTTGTGCAGGAGTTATACATACCTAATGTGTTAATTTTGTATTGTTATATCCTGCTGCAATGGTTACTTCTCTTATAGATTATATTGCACAGACAGATCACAGAGTACCATCGAGACATGCAGCACAGACTTATCAGGCACACAGCACAGACAGATCACAAAACAAAGACAGATCACATAGCAAAGACAGACACCTAAATAAATAACATAGCATAGTTAGATAACATGGCATAGTTAGATAACACAGCACAAATAAGTCACACGATGAGAGTAATCCGGCACAAAGCACACACAGATCTCACAGTGCAGATATATCATGTAGTGCAAATAAATCACATAGAATAGAAAGATCACATGGCACAGATACATCACATAGAATAGAAAGATCACATGATGGCACAGATACATCACATAGAATAGAAAGATCACATGGCACAGATACATCACACAGAATAGAAAGATCACATAGAATAGAAATATCACATGGCACAGATACATCACATAGAATAGAAAGATCACATGATGGCACAGATACATCACATAGAATAGAAAGATCACATGGCACAGATACATCACATCGAATAGAAAGATCACATGGCACAGATACATCACATAGAATAGAAAGATCACATGGCACAGATACATCACATAGAATAGAAAGATTGCATGATGGCACAGATACATCACATAGAATAGAAAGATTGCATGAAGGCACAGATACATCACACAGAATAGAAAGATCACATAGAATAGAAATATCACATGGCACAGATACATCACATAGAATAGAAAGATCACATGATGGCACAGATACATCACATAAAATAGAAAGATCACATGGCACAGATACATCACATCAAATAGAAAGATCACATGGCACAGATACATCACATAGAATAGAAAGATCACATGGCACAGATACATCACATAGAATAGAAAGATCACATGGCACAGCTACATCACATAGAATAGAAAGATCACATGATGGCACAGATACATCACATAGAATAGAAAGATCACATGGCACAGATACATCACACAGAATAGAAAGATCACATGGCACAGATACATCACATAGAATAGAAAGATCACATGATGGCACAGATACATCACATAGAATAGAAAGATCACATGGCACAGATACATCACACAGAATAGAAAGATCACATGGCACAGATACATCACATAGAATAGAAAGATAACATGATGGCACAGATACATCACATAGAATAGACAGATCACATGGCACAGATACATCACATAGAATAGAAAGATCACATGGCACAGATACATCACATAGAATAGAAAGATCACATGACACAGATACATCACACAGAATAGAAAGATCACATGATGGCACAGATACATCACATAGAATAGAAAGATCACATGGCACAGATACATCACACAGAATAGAAAGATCACATGGCACAGATACATCACACAGAATAGAAAGATAACATGATGGCACAGATACATCACATAGAATAGAAAGATCACATGGCACAGATACATCACATAGAATAGAAAGATCACATGGCACAGATACATCACATAGAATAGAAAGATCACATGGCAGAGATACATCACATGGAATAGAAAGATCACATGGCACAGATACATCACATAGAATAGAAAGATCACATGGCACAGATACATCACATAGAATAGAAAGATCACATGGCACAGATACATCACATGGAATAGAAAGATCACATGGCAGAGATACATCACATGGAATAGAAAGATCACATGGCACAGATACATCACATAGAATAGAAAGATCACATGGCACAGATACATCACATGGAATAGAAAGATCACATGGCAGAGATACATCACATGGAATAGAAAGATCACATGGCACAGATACATCACACAGCACATGCTGATCACATAGGACAAAATGAAAATAAAACACAGACTGACAATGCACATAGCACAGGCAGATCTTGACACACAGAGCACGCAGATCAAACATGTTACAAATAGACCACACAGCACAAACAGATCCAGCACACAGCACAGATCCAGCACACAGCACAGCTAGAGGACGTAGACAGCCTACCTTGTGGTCCACCAGAGTGTCAGTCTAGACAGGATAGAAGCAGATTCTTCTGGTGTTGATGTCTGAAAGAACACAAGTAAAACACAGTGATCACCAAAGAATACAGTCTTGAGAGAACATGCATATAATGGATATAAACATCATAAAATGGGGCAAGATCATCATGGAATAGAAAGATCTGGTTCTCCTTCTTCCTGATTCCTGTTTTGAGGGAAGTGTATTACACTTAGTTATGCATTTTAAAGGTCATTTTGCCTGACTTCAGCATGCATTTGTGTCAGGTTTACTTGCTAAAGATAGATTACATCAAAGGTAGTGGCTAAATCTATTCTGTGTAGATTTTCTTTTCTAACAATTGTGCCAGGACAACAGCCTTTTGGCCTACTCTTTCCAAATTCTTCTTCTGCTGCCTTGTACCTCCACTGTAAATCCCTCAACCCACTCACACTATGCCCTCCTATTCTTTGCTCTCTCCTGCAGATTCTTCCATGTTCCCATATTTTTTTTTTTTTTTTGGGTGCTCACTGGCTTTGAGCTCAAGCCTAATCCAGACACACTATTTATAGTAGTGATGGACTGAATTTTGTGTGTGGATTAGCTTTCCCTATTAATAGTGTCCCTCGCCAACAGACAAACCCACTCCAATTTCAGAGGTACTTGTAATTTACGTCCCCAAGTCAAGGACAACAGGTCAAAATTTTAGTCCAGCTGTCCTGTGTAGGGGTTGAACCCCTAACCTTGGCATCAGCACACCAGATCTTTAAGAACACACGTTCTTATCCATTTGACCATGCTGACCTGCATTCCCATAGTATTCATCTCTTGTCTCTGATTCTCATCTCCAAGAATTTTTAGGTCTTCCTCTAGTTTATTTGTCCTTGTGACTCCAGAGGAAGGGCTTAATAAACAATTAACAGGCTTTCTAAAAAGTTAGTTGCATATTATTTACGGGACATCGCAGTCAACCCCAGCATTTTATTTCCTGTTTGTGATTTCTTGTACTTTCTAAATGTGTGTCTTATCCAGTGCCAGCATGTTTTTCTCACCTCTTGGTTCAGTGGAATTTGTTTAGTGTGCTCCATAAGTTCTATTTTGGTGATTTTGTCATACTATTCTAGTCATCTATTCTGTCAGGAATGAATTAATGAATGCTTGTAGTTTATTAGTAATTGTTTCAGTTATTATCCATGTTTCTGGTTCATAGATCAGTAGTGGTTTGATGCTAAAGTTAAATATATTCAACTTCCACAAATGTTAAAGCCGGATCTGTGGTGAAGGGGTTACAAATGCAATTCACAATTCCGCATACCGTGTTCGAAACACAGCTGCGAGCGATTAGGAAGCAGACTGCCATGCGTTGGTTTCCATACAATGATATGAGTGCTGGTCGCTCAGAAAGCATTGGCAAACTAATGAATGTAAACTTGCCATGAAATTACAAATGGCCAAATAATGCTGGGGTTGACTGTGACATCCTGTAAAGGATATGCAACTAGCTTTTTCCACAAATATTCTAGTCCTATGAAGGCTTCTCTTGCTTTTTGCATTCTTATTTTATTACCCCTATCTATATCTTTATCTATACTGCTATCTAAATATAAGTCTGAGTCAACCACTTCAAATGAAATTGAATTATTTGCTTGATTTATTCTCATCATCTTTGTATTTTCTCAATGAATTTTCAGACATATATTTTTAACATCTTATCGTGTGTTTTTCATGTATCTTGCATCTGATTTGATTTCCAAATTTCGTGGAATTTTTCAACATGCATAACTTACACATAGGACTTCCTTTTGTTTGCCCCTATCTGAGAAGACTAGGTTATCACTCTCACTACCCAAGAGATCAGATGGACATGTTATATTAGAAACCAATGGATGTTGTATAAATGCCCAACCCCATCCTGGATTTGAACCTGGTGACCTGTAAGCCTGAACCAGACACAGTCATCTCTCAGCCACACTTCCCTCAAATGGAGAGGTCAACGGAAACTGAATGTGGCCAGCAGAAAAATTGCCTTGGAGACTTATGAAGTTGAAAAACAATAAACAAACAAACATCAATGAACAGTAATATCAATACACACTTACCTTACTATCTAGGTGGTAAGTGTTAAAGCAGTGAAGTACTGCAGCCAACAGCACTGCTGTATACTCAATGTAGAATGCCACAAATGAAACAGTCCGGGAAAGATGTTCCTGAACATGGATACAGGTACATGGTATTGAAAACATAACAATGAAGTTATAAAATAAGCGAATAAGTAACTAATTCATGTGTTACATGAAATTAGAATAAAATTCACTTTATTGCATCATGTCAGTCTGAAGACGATAGCAGTTATTTTTTTTTCTTGCGCTCGCTCGCTTTTAACTCAAACATAGTCCATCCACACTACTTCTAGTCATGTTGCTGGGCTGAATTTTGCATGTTGATTAGCATTATCTATTAACAGTGTCCCTCACCATCAGGCAAACCAACTCCAATTTCAGAGGTACTTGTAATTAACGTCCCCAAGTCAAGGACGACAGGTCAACATTTTAGTCCAAGTGTCCGGTGCAGGGGTTGAACCCTTGACCTCGGCATCAGTACACTGGATGTTTAAGAACACACGTTCTTATCCATTCAGCCATGCAGACCTTGCAGTTGTTTCAACATTTCTTCTGCTGCTGCCTTTCATCTCCCTATGGAGCCTGGCCCCACAACCAACTCATGGCCAGCCCTTTATAGACTTGTTCATGACTGGTTAGATTTTGCAGCTAAGGTTGTCTACAGGATGAGGTAGCCAGCCTCACACCAACCCTCCTTGGCTGCCTCTTACAACATGCATGGGAGGTTACAGCATTTTTATTCTGTTTTCCTCATGGACCCTGGTAACACATGGACGTTTACACATTTACTCCACATTAAATTTACAATGAATAAATGAACAAAAACGGAAGTGGAAACAATCAGATTTACAAGAACATAATCATATGTGACCTAATGGATGTTGCAGCTACAAAGCCTTCACCAGCTAAATACAAAGAGAACAGGACACTAAAGCACTACATCAACCCCCCCAAAAAACCTCTCTTTTAAAAATACAACAAAGATACTTATTTAACACATGGGCCATCTGCTCTGGAGTAGGGCGTACACAAGCTTTCTCTCAAGGATCCACATGGTTAATAAGTACCTGTTTTGTCATTTTTTATTTTCTTTAATGTAGTTTACAGAGTCCATGGGAATATTGATATATGAAGCCCATAATCGGGCACTCTCACGATGCTTATACTTCACCTCGACACCGCAAGGTACAGGAGAAACATGATGAGATGAGATGAGTAGTGTACAGATTTACTGCAATTTCAATTCATGTAAATTTTTATCAAAACTGTCATCTGCTGCCTATAGTACCTTGCGGGGTAGGACAGGGAGGTCTTGAGCCTGAGAAATTAAGGCCGCTTAGCTAGTGCAGTTGCCATGAGCTGTGTAGGTTAGGGTTTTCTGTCTGCCCGACAGAAAAAATCAACACCTTACAGAGGATTCGAACCCTGGTCTCCTGATGGGGATCGGGGCATTCTAGCCACTTGGTCAGCTGGTAACTTATTGTAATAACAATTATTCTAACTTCATAAATGCCCTCAAACATATTTTTCAAAATAAATGTAGTGGTTTTCTTAGGTCTTCCACACCGCTGTCAATGATTTCATTATCGGCCTCTCTGCTTGCCCTCTGCAGACTTTTCCTACATAAATGTCTTTCCATCATCAGCCAGATACCCTGCCTCTGTTGCTGTCATATGTAAATTATTATATCCATCTACACCGTGGTCTTCCTCTTTACTGCTTCTTCTGTACACCTTCTTTTATAACCATATTTCCAAGACATTCTTGTCTTAATTTACATGCCCGGAATATTTCTTTTCCTGTGTCATAATTACCAATCTTCTTCCAAACTGAGCTAGTGTTTGATTGTCTATTTGTTCTCTGTTTCATAAAATTAATATGTAATATTCTTCTCTAACACTTAATTCAAAGGCACATATGTAATACTTTCAGCTGATATGTTGTCACAGGAAATATCCGTGCTATTAATACTCTGCCTTTGTTGATTCTCTGGTACTCCAATACATAAAGGCTTTAATTGCTTTAGTGTTTACACAGCAATAGTTGTTCTTTTCATTTTTATCATCACATTTCCACTGTCCATCAGCAGTGAACCTAGATGTTCAAGACAGCTCACTTTTTGTAATTTCTCCCCACTGATAACTATATCTGCTGCCATATTTGTTTCATCAGTTGTCATTATTTTAGTGTATGTTGCATTGAGATATTCTCCACTGTGCTCTTGCATCGATTTAGTAAGATTTTCAATTTTCATTGATCTTCTTGATAGTAATACTGTGTTGAAGTTCAAGTGTTTCTATTTCTCCAATTTTAGAGGGAACATGTTATGACACACATGGAATCACATTCAGTTTACTTCATGAAATGAATAAATAGTCAATGTGTTACAATTAAGGAATTATATTCAATTTATTGCAAGAGTGCATTCATTTTCCAATTATTATAAACGTAAAGGTATTTCAATGCATGTACATAAATGCATCAGTGCTTACCTGTAAAATGATTTTTGAGTAAAATGGTACAATATGTGTCATAAGAATCAGTATAAAAAATGTCAGCAGTCCGTGTGAATGTCTTGCTGTCTTTTTGTGCTCCAGAATTATTGTAAATGTGACTAGAATCTAAAAGGGAAGACACAAGTACAAACTGTTAAACAGGCTTAACATTTATTATAAAAATATATGAAATACACAGCAGGTATCAATCCAAAAGAAGAAATAAAATACACAGAGAGGGTAGAAACTATGAGCAATAACTTGTAAGGAGGAATATTTGACTAAGTTCTATGGAAACATTTGTCTGAAATGTTGGTTTCAAATGTGTGAAGGACCACATTCCCCACATACTGAGATTTCCATTGAGCCCACACAGAGGCTTTCAAAATAATGCACAAACTCTGTAGCACAAAGGAGGTTAAAATAGTTTGTATGCAAGAACATACGTTATAAATAATCTGTATAAATTTTCACAGCTGATATGTTTGTATATATGAGCATCCATTATGAGATTAGGTATTTTTTTTGGTAATTTATTACAGAATAACATGTTTCTACATCTTTATGGCTGGCTTTTTTGTCATTTCTGGGAACTTTGTACTCTTCTATGGAGGATTGGAAAGATGAAACAAGGCTGTAAGTTACCCCTACACCACGTGATAAACAAGCAAAGACTAAACAAGACTGTAAGATACCTCTACACCCCAGAACAGAAGAAAAACGTCTGGACACAACTGCACCAGTACTTCTAAGCTCTGAGACAGATGAAGAAAGAGAATACTCAAAAAATCAAGATGAGAGAAAAATCAGAAATGATGAAATAAGGTCTACAATGGGGGTGATAGCAGCACTAGATTTAATTAGAAAACAGCAAGTGAAATGCCACATAACATGCAAACATCAGTCCAGTACACTAGAAGTAGTAGCACTTGTATAGACTAAGCTTGAGTTCAAAGCAAGCCAACAGAAACAAACAAATAAACAAACAAATAATGTAATGAAGAATTGTCTCAACTGAGGCTCAAGTTATTTTCCTACACACCAAGTACTGTTGTTCTTCATGTAGCATAATAAAATGTGTTAATAATATCAGATATTAGTGTTCTGTCAATCTTCATTGAAATTAGTCTATCCATGATCTATCTCTATTATAGATCATCTATCCCTATTATAGACCATGGCTTATGGTCCAGATTTGCCAAAGAGCATTGGAGGAAGTTGAAGTGGTCAGTCTTCAGCCATTTGTGTTATCTGAACTATATGACATTTGTACTTGTATGTTGTTTGTCCATCAAGAATGATGATGACCATTCATTTCAACCAGTGGGGTTGAAGGTATGAAGCCATGAGTTCTAAGATGGCTGGTAAGGTCTATTTTGGCTCGAAGTGTTCTTTGACAGTGTGGGCAAAGAATACTTGACGTTTCAGGGGGATCATCTCCTGCAGTGGTTTCTCTGTCCTGCCTTTTCTTCACAGCTCTTGCAGTCCTGGTTGCTACACAAGTAACTGCACACTTGCGTAATGATGTACGCCATGAATTTTGGTCTTTAGCAGCAGTCTCCCAAGTGTCATGATGAATTCCAAAAGCTTTTAGTGAGATCTTCAGAGTGTCTTTAAAGCATTTCCTTTGGTTGCCTTGGGAGTGTTTACCACATCGCAGCAAACCGTAAAATATTTGTTTAGAGAGCCTATGATCTGGCATGTGAGTCAAGTGACCTGCCCAGCGAATCTGGTTCTTCATTAGTAGAGTGTGGATACTGGGCATGGACGTTCTTTCTAGGACTTCAGTGTCTGGGATCTTGTCTTGCCATTTCATCTTCAATAGCTTCCTAAGGCAGACTGTGAGGAAGTGGTTTAGTTTCCTAGCATGTCGCTGGTAAACAGTCCAGGTTTCACAAGTGTAGCATGATGTCTTCAGACGTTCGCATCCCCAGTCCATTTACATTTCTCAATACTTAGAAGTTAACCACAGTAAGCCGTATTGATACCCTAACTAAAAATAGAATCGTAGATTCTAGATCGAGAGGGGGTAGATGAATGGTGGGGTCTCAATTTGATTGGGTAACCCTTGGGCTGGTAACGCTCCTTAATACATAATTAATTAGCCCGCCAGTCGAAGCCTTGATTCCATCCCGTAAGGACATGTTCAAGATGCAGTGGTAAAATTTGCCCAAAAGCATTCTTTAGGATGTGGTCATCTGCACATCAGGTACCTAAATCATTTAATATGTTATGTGTAAACCTGATGAAGTGAGAGAGAGACGAATGGCCGAGTATTTTCTTGAGAAAATGTAAAAAGAAGACAGGACTTCGGTACAGTGACTCTAAAACTGCCGCTCAAAACCTGTCATGTCTACCGCAGTGAAACATTCTTACCATGTCTATTGTCTGTCTGATTTGATGATTTGCATATGCTTATGACTGTAAACCACGCTCAATGCATATGGCAAAACCTTTGTGCGCTCTGAACATTCGTTGAGTGCCTATCATGACCATTCTTAACCAAACTGTACCTTGCTCTTGAGAGTTACCTTTAGCAGTTATGTTTCAGAATGTGTGATGCTATATACTGCATGTAATTTCTCCCTTATAATGGCTGAGAATGTTTGAGTGAATGAGATGATAATTATATAATTAACTTCTCATAATTGTAAAACTAAAGACACTTATTAAATCCATGTTTGCAGGACTGCATTGCACTGTAGAAATTAACCTACAGTGTTTGTCAGCTGAATACATGGGAAGGCTCATGCTATTTGTCAGGGAAAATTCATGTTTTCTTTCATTATGTGTATTCCACATGTGAAGGCAATTCTAGTTCATGATTTCTGCCATACAATGCCTACTTCTTGGTGCTTAATCACACTGTCTGTTCTCATGGTACACCGGTCCCTGTGATCTACTTATTGTGAGAATTTACAAGATAATTGTGTGAAGCTGCCTCTGATTAGGAGTATGTGCCTATGACTTCCCGGTTTTGGGGATGAACCTGGAGAAAGGATATCACCCCAAACCCCCAAATAAAATTGCACTTCATCATCAGTGAGAGGCGGGTGTTCGAATATCACACTCCCCCTGCCCCTCCCATTCCTCTCTGAATCTGTGATAGTACTGTATAACTGTGACAATGGTTCAATAGATGTAAAACACATGTTGTGCCTTTGTTTATTAACAGAGAATGAGGAAGATGGAGGAGGCCCTTTCAATTACCAGGACAACTCCAGGGAAGTCCTGAGCTCTAGTCTTCAACTCCAGCTGAAAAATGAGACTCCAAAAAGTATCACTTGAACAACAGGTTGCAAATGGTCAGCCTGAATCCACTAATTCTGGCCTATACAGATGGCACTGAAGAAAAGTCTTGATTAAAAGCCTAAAACAGGGACTCTCCAAATTTGGTAAAAGCCCCAGGCTATATCTTCAAGATAAATTCAAGAAGAAACCTTGGGAGGAGAGATCACCTGGTCTTCAGCATGTCACTACTGGCTAAGAGTGGACATCAAGGTGTACCTGGAGATTACCATACCTCTCCTCAAAACCATATCTTGAGGAGTATTCCAGCTTAATGTTGGCTGAAAGGCTAATGGAGAAGAAGTATAATAAATAGAGCAAATTCTCAAAATGGATTAGTGTTCAGTTGGTGTGGTGATTCAGTTCCATCAGAAATCTTAGGAGTGATAGACTGTGAAGAAAGACAGCTAGGACATATTGATTCTTTTTAGATCTTCCTCCACTGGAAAAGTAAAAGAACAGTCTTGAGTGTCAACTTCATGAACAGTCAAATTTAGGTGAGATAGACAGAAAGAAGAATGCTAGGACATATTGTTTCTTTTTAGATCTTCCTCTACTGGAAAAGTAAAAGAACAGTCCTAAGTGTCAACTTCATGAACTCACCAGTGAAAAGATAGAGCTTTTTAAAATGTCTTTCAAGATTGTGACAGCAGGGAATAACCGGAATTGGAAAACCATCATGGGGAGAACTGTAACCTGAGCTGTCCAACACCATCATAGGTGCTAAAAGGATTAAACAGACCAGTGGAACAGAACGTCCCTATGCTTGCCCCAATTTATAGCTTATCGTGTGTTTCCCTCATTAACAGTCGAAGAAAGGATTTAAATAAAGTGTGGTGTAGGATAACTTATGGAGTAGAGATGTGAAGGAGGAGGGTTTATTTAGATTGATGTTTCTGTGGGGATATTGAGTGATTTGTTTGGGTTTTCATAGATAATGTCACTATAATTTGCATATAAACATATTTGAGATGTGAATTGTTGGCAGAAAATGAAGCCTGAGTCTTCACTTGACCTCATCAGACATTAATAAAGTATTAGTTGTAAGAGAACAGTTTTGAGATATATGTCTCTGTGGTTGTCTTGTCCAACTGGTGTCAAGCATCTTCATGGTGACTGTTACTCTACTGTTGTGGTTGGTTACAGAGATTGTGAAAGTTCTGTGTGGTTGTTGTCAAGTATCTTTCATGATGTATGACTTGTCTAATCTGTTGGTGTGATCATTCCTTTGTGAATGTTGGTCCAACTGTTGGCAAGATCTTCTCATGTTGTCTTGTTTAACCAGTGTAAAATATAGTTGTTGTTGGTGTTATGTTCACTACAATGGTACAATTGTCAATGTGATCATTTGTCCAAGTGTCTTGTGTCACTTGAAATAAATAATTAGAGATCAAACATGAGGTTGGCGACCAGAGCACAGTCAGCTAGAAGATGAGAGAACTGCTTTCATTGGTTGCTGTGGCTAACTGCCAAGATCTCTAAATATGGCCTAGAAGAGAAATCATCTATAAATAATTCTGTGTAGAACTTAACTTAGGTCTAATTTCTCACAGTGGGGGTACTCGGTGAGCCAAAATTCTGAATGGTTTCTCTACAAGGGTTATGCGAGAATAAATATCAATACCTCTAGACACTACTTGCTGTTACTAACCTGTATCTTTTATAGAGAGATATACTTTATAGAACTTCACTCATTGGAACTTCTATAATTCTCTATAAACCCACAAAAAAACCTCACATGTTGGGGGCTCGTCCGGGATTGAACCCCGGGAACACCCCTAAAGGTGCTCACATGTCGGGACCTCATATCCGCGATTGAACCCCAGGAACACCCCTAAAGGAGATCACTGTTGTGGACCCGTATCCGCGACTGGACCCTGGGAATAACCTGCAAAAGGGGATCACATATTGTGGACTAATATAGGCAATTAGAACCCTGGGAACACCCTCAAGGTAATCACATATTGAGTGCTCTATGCACTAATTGAACCCTGGGAATACCTTTTATGGGATTCACATAACGAGGTCTGACGACTCGGGATGTAAACTATGGGTATACCTTGTCTGGGACTCCTGTGGGGGATATCTATGCTTGTATTAGAATCAGGGAGTAACCTCTCGCAAAATTAAACCTATTGCTTAGAGTTTTATGATGTGGGTAATGGATCTCGTCACATAAATGTGGACAAAAGGTCCAGATGTCTAAACCCACAAGTAAATCTCGGGTGGTGGTTGTTTCATCAATGGTGGTAATATTGCATGTATCACTGTTCACCAATGTCACATTGTACAATGTAGTTGAACAAAAATGTTAATTATCTTATGGGTCAACATGTTTGATATACCCATGATAATGTTGTGTTTCAAGATGGGCTGATGTAATGGACTGTCAATGATGTTGTTTACTTTTGTGCATGCTGTTGTTCACTATGAGTATCAAGGGTACCTGAGAACCAGAAGACACAAATTATTTTTAAATAACATAGACAGCTAATTTCAGGATAAATTTGATTTTTCTTGAGATAAATTAAGACACTTTATCCAGGGAATAAATAGGGGGCCTACTCCATTTTCTAACTTATTGGCTAGCATGGGAGAAAGGGGAATTAGTGTATTTACATTTTAAATATCACTGCATCACATCATATAATGGGTACTTAATTCCTCAGTCCCCATAACATGTTGGCAACACTGAGAGCAGAGAGTGTGAACCCTGATGGAAAACGTGGGCAACCATTAAGACACCTCACTAACCATCTCTCTCAGTATAGTCAGTATTCGTACCGGCTAATGTCCAGTGTCGATTCGACGTTGGGTTTATTCTTCAGTTGTGTAATCTTGTCGGTAGCCCTGATCAAGCTGCTGAGAAAGTGAGCACAATTGAAATCTCCAGGAGAAACATCCTTATCAACTCAGTCACTTGCCATTCCTGATTTAATGGTATTATTAAGCGTACTTGATACGTAATGGACGAGATGAAGGGAAGATTCTACCTGATGTCATGGTCAGTCACTCATGACCCGACCACAGTCTGGTGTCTATAAGACATTAGTCTATTGTTCGATGGTGTGATCTCTGGTGTACTAGGATCCAAGTCACTAGGAGTGAACTCATTGAATCTCCAGGAAGGCCATCAAAATAACTGGACCCCTAGCCATTCATATGGAAGTGGAGAGCATACAAGAATATGTGTCCAGGAAACGATGGATAACTAACCTGATGTCATTGGCGTATCATACGACTAGGAGCACATCATGGACAACCTGAAAAATTTCATGAAGAGATAAAACAGGATCCGTCTCTGACGTCTGCCGTCAATTCATCCTCAGTTGAGAAAGCGTTTCTGCCTGAAATGGTAGAGATTAAAGGAAGGACAAAGTTGAGTACAGCTGATGTCATTCTCCTTTTTCATTCTCAATGGGAAGATATTTCTGCCTGAGAAAATGGTAGGAATGTAGCTCGGTTCTAGACAAGAGCAAAGTCTGTGATGGAATGGACTAATAAGGATTACTGTTCTTAAACAGTTAACTCTTATATGGTAGAGATCACTGCAACAGCAGTTGACACTCTATACACAACGAAAGATCACTGTTCTTAAACAGCTGACTCCTTTCAAGATAAAGATCTCTGCAAGTTCAGCAGTCGACTCTTTATACAATAAGACCAATGCATTGAGCAGTGAGATCTTATATTATTACTGAGATGCGAGGTATAACACAAGACCTGGCCAGTCCTATCCTCAAAGTCAGTAAAATTGCTTCAAAAATAATTCCAGTCAATATTGGGATCTATGAAGCTATACCCACATAATCACACCCCTTCAAAGGTGGCTGTGATAATGACGGACTTCTCGATGGCTGAGAGGATTCGCCTAATTCGCCAAAAGTAAACGTTTTGCTCATGTGGGAGAGAAAGAACGGATACTTCCCAGTCACTCAAAAGCACTTAGCTAAAGCATGGCTGAAGACAACTAGTTGGAACCTCCACCTGGAATTCTATATTGGTTGTAGTAGATGTCACAGTCTGGCTGCATCTACCAATTCGGTTGCTACGTTGGAAAATATAGCAACTAAGGAGAGAAAATGCTGTCACTTCTCACAACAAATCAAAATAGAGGCCTAACGGAATGAGGAAATCTCAACCAATAAGTGCACCTCTAAATCTATGGTAAGACTACAGAAATAAGTCAAGGAAATATAATGGGAAATTGCTACCATCTGCAAACACAAGAGGCTTATTGGAAAGGTAGACCCTGTGTCCAACGCTAACCAAATCTGCACTTAGTAGATTTTAGTCTTAAGTTCTGCAGCGGCTGCTATACAGTTCACCCGGAAGTGATTGTCTTTGCTCCGGTGATGATCAAAAATTTTAACCCAGTTCCAAATGCCAAGATTACTGTTGGAGAAAGTGTTCAGTTAAATACACTCTCACAGGATTATCATTCTCCAGAGGCGAGCGGAAGAATGAAGTTCTGATAAAGACAAATGAGTGAGAGACATACGGAATTATACCACTCTCATCAAACATCTGGAAGTTGGTTTAATTGCAAAGCCATTACTTCTCATAATGAATCTCAATGGTACTCATGCTTTGAAAGTGTGTGACTCTGAGAGATCATTCATCATGGACAGGAAAAATAGCATGGAGATTGACTGTGGAGCATTGTCAGAAATGAGTTGGAGAGCAGTTCACTGATAAGTGTGGTCATAACTCTTCATACTTCCAGTGACTAAATGGAACTTCATGCAAGACTAACTTCATGGTCTTTGCAAATGCTACCAAATTCATGACTGATGAATATTGGAGCAGATTTTTCTTAAAAAAGGAAAAGTCAATTGGTTCCATATGCACAGCTCTTGTTGGAGTAATGGGAGATGAGTAAATGATGACACCACTTAAAGGATCTGGGAACTGTGAACGCCTGACCTATCAGTCATGGTATCCATGACAGTTGTTATGGGGAGGCTATGTAGCATGATGTCTTCAGACGTTCGCATCCCCAGTCCATTTACATTTCTCAATACTTAGAAGTTAACCACAGTAAGCCGTATTGATACCCTAACTAAAAATAGAATCGTAGATTCTAGATCGAGAGGGGGTAGATGAATGGTGGGGTCTCAATTTGATTGGGTAACCCTTGGGCTGGTAACGCTCCTTAATACATAATTAATTAGCCCGCCAGTCGAAGCCTTGATTCCATCCCGTAAGGACATGTTCAAGATGCAGTGGTAAAATTTGCCCAAAAGCATTCTTTAGGATGTGGTCATCTGCACATCAGGTACCTAAATCATTTAATATGTTATGTGTAAACCTGATGAAGTGAGAGAGAGACGAATGGCCGAGTATTTTCTTGAGAAAATGTAAAAAGAAGACAGGACTTCGGTACAGTGACTCTAAAACTGCCGCTCAAAACCTGTCATGTCTACCGCAGTGAAACATTCTTACCATGTCTATTGTCTGTCTGATTTGATGATTTGCATATGCTTATGACTGTAAACCACGCTCAATGCATATGGCAAAACCTTTGTGCGCTCTGAACATTCGTTGAGTGCCTATCATGACCATTCTTAACCAAACTGTACCTTGCTCTTGAGAGTTACCTTTAGCAGTTATGTTTCAGAATGTGTGATGCTATATACTGCATGTAATTTCTCCCTTATAATGGCTGAGAATGTTTGAGTGAATGAGATGATAATTATATAATTAACTTCTCATAATTGTAAAACTAAAGACACTTATTAAATCCATGTTTGCAGGACTGCATTGCACTGTAGAAATTAACCTACAGTGTTTGTCAGCTGAATACATGGGAAGGCTCATGCTATTTGTCAGGGAAAATTCATGTTTTCTTTCATTATGTGTATTCCACATGTGAAGGCAATTCTAGTTCATGATTTCTGCCATACAATGCCTACTTCTTGGTGCTTAATCACACTGTCTGTTCTCATGGTACACCGGTCCCTGTGATCTACTTATTGTGAGAATTTACAAGATAATTGTGTGAAGCTGCCTCTGATTAGGAGTATGTGCCTATGACTTCACGGTTTTGGGGATGAACCTGGAGAAAGGATATCACCCCAAACCCCCAAATAAAATTGCACTTCATCATCAGTGAGAGGCGGGTGTTCGAATATCACACTCCCCCTGCCCCTCCCATTCCTCTCTGAATCTGTGATAGTACTGTATAACTGTGACAATGGTTCAATAGATGTAAAACACATGTTGTGCCTTTGTTTATTAACAGAGAATGAGGAAGATGGAGGAGGCCCTTTCAATTACCAGGACAACTCCAGGGAAGTCCTGAGCTCTAGTCTTCAACTCCAGCTGAAAAATGAGACTCCAAAAAGTATCACTTGAACAACAGGTTGCAAATGGTCAGCCTGAATCCACTAATTCTGGCCTATACAGATGGCACTGAAGAAAAGTCTTGATTAAAAGGCCTAAAACAGGGACTCTCCAAATTTGGTAAATAGCCCCAGGCTATATCTTCAAGATAAATTCAAGAAGAAACCTTGGGAGGAGAGATCACCTGGTCTTCAGCATGTCACTACTGGCTAAGAGTGGACATCAAGGTGTACCTGGAGATTACCATACCTCTCCTCAAAACCATATCTTGAGGAGTATTCCAGCTTAATGTTGGCTGAAAGGCTAATGGAGAAGAAGTATAATAAATAGAGCAAATTCTCAAAATGGATTAGTGTTCAGTTGGTGTGGTGATTCAGTTCCATCAGAAATCTTAGGAGTGATAGACTGTGAAGAAAGACAGCTGGGACATATTGTTTCTTTTTAGATCTTCCTCCACTGGAAAAGTAAAAGAACAGTCTTGAGTGTCAACTTCATGAACAGTCAAATTTAGGTGAGATAGACAGAAAGAAGAATGCTAGGACATATTGTTTCTTTTTAGATCTTCCTCTACTGGAAAAGTAAAAGAACAGTCCTAAGTGTCAACTTCATGAACTCACCAGTGAAAAGATAGAGCTTTTTAAAATGTCTTTCAAGATTGTGACAGCAGGGAATAGCCTGAATTGGAAAACCATCATGGGGAGAACTGTAACCTGAGCTGTCCAACACCATCATAGGTGCTAAAAGGATTAAACAGACCAGTGGAACAGAACGTCCCTATGCTTGCCCCAATTTATAGCTTATCGTGTGTTTCCCTCATTAACAGTCGAAGAAAGGATTTAAATAAAGTGTGGTGTAGGATAACTTATGGAGTAGAGATGTGAAGGAGGAGGGTTTATTTAGATTGATGTTTCTGTGGGGATATTGAGTGATTTGTTTGGGTTTTCATAGATAATGTCACTATAATTTGCATATAAACATATTTGAGATGTGAATTGTTGGCAGAAAATGAAGCCTGAGTCTTCACTTGACCTCATCAGACATTAATAAAGTATTAGTTGTAAGAGAACAGTTTTGAGATATATGTCTCTGTGGTTGTCTTGTCCAACTGGTGTCAAGCATCTTCATGGTGACTGTTACTCTACTGTTGTGGTTGGTTACAGAGATTGTGAAAGTTCTGTGTGGTTGTTGTCAAGTATCTTTCATGATGTATGACTTGTCTAATCTGTTGGTGTGATCATTCCTTTGTGAATGTTGGTCCAACTGTTGGCAAGATCTTCTCATGTTGTCTTGTTTAACCAGTGTAAAATATAGTTGTTGTTGGTGTTATGTTCACTACAATGGTACAATTGTCAATGTGATCATTTGTCCAAGTGTCTTGTGTCACTTGAAATAAATAATTAGAGATCAAACATGAGGTTGGCGACCAGAGCACAGTCAGCTAGAAGATGAGAGAACTGCTTTCATTGGTTGCTGTGGCTAACTGCCAAGATCTCTAAATATGGCCTAGAAGAGAAATCATCTATAAATAATTCTGTGTAGAACTTAACTTAGGTCTAATTTCTCACAGTGGGGGTACTCGGTGAGCCAAAATTCTGAATGGTTTCTCTACAAGGGTTATGCGAGAATAAATATCAATACCTCTAGACACTACTTGCTGTTACTAACCTGTATCTTTTATAGAGAGATATACTTTATAGAACTTCACTCATTGGAACTTCTATAATTCTCTATAAACCCACAAAAAAACCTCACAACAAGCATATAGCAGTGTGTACATGTATGGTATACCACTGACAGAATCTATACAGTCCAGGTTTCACAAGCATATAGCAGTGTGTACATGTATAGTATACCACTGACAGAATCTATACAGTCCAGGTTTCACAAGCATATAGCAGTGTGTACAGGTATGGTATACCACTGACAGAATCTATACAGTCCAGGTTTCACAAGCATATAGCAGTGTGTACATGTATAGTATACCACTGACAGAATCTATACAGTCCAGGTTTCACAAGCATATAGCAGTGTGTACATGTATAGTATACCACTGACAGAATCTATACAGTCCAGGTTTCACAAGCATATAGCAGTGTGTACATGTATGGTATACAAGCATATAGCAGTGTGTACATGTATGGTATACAAGCATATAGCAGTGTGTACATGTATGGTATACAAGCATATAGCAGTGTGTACATGTATGGTATACAAGCATATAGCAGTGTGTACATGTATAGTATACAAGCATATAGCAGTGTGTACATGTATAGTATACCACTGACAGAATCTATACAGTCCAGGTTTCACAAGCATATAGCAGTGTGTACATGTATGGTATACAAGCATATAGCAATGTGTACATGTATGGTATACAAGCATATAGCAGTGTGTACATGTATAGTATACCACTGACAGAATCTATACAGTCCAGGTTTCACAAGCATATAGCAGTGTGTACATGTATGGTATACCACTGACAGAATCTATACAGTCCAGGTTTCACAAGCATATAGCAGTGTGTACATGTATGGTATACCACTGACAGAATCTATACAGTCCAGGTTTCACAAGCATATAGCAGTGTGTACATGTATGGTATACAAACATATAGCAGTGTGTACATGTATGGTATACAAGCATATAGCAGTGTGTACATGTATGGTATACAAGCATATAGCAGTGTGTACATGTATGGTATACAAACATATAGCAGTGTGTACATGTATAGTATACAAGCATATAGCAGTGTGTACATGTATGGTATACAAACATATAGCAGTGTGTACATGTATAGTATACCACTGACAGAATCTATGAAAGCTGCTGTAGCTTTGTAGCCAGAGCTTCTTTGAATGCAGACACACAGCCGTAGCCCCATATTTATATTGACCAATTGGCACTTGGTGGCTGATCTGATCAGTATCACGCTGGCCACCTGAACTTTCCAGGATATTTCCTGGTACCTATTTTAGGCTTGGTCAACCTGAAAGCATGGGTTAATCTTTTAAAGTCTACCACAATGGGGAATTGAACACATAACCAGCATGCCAACAAGCAAGAATGCCAACAACTGCACTACCGTGACTCCCCAACTGTCATTAGTAAGTAAAAGTAAGTCAGCTAACTATTTGAGGCTGGGTCGACCTGGGACCTCGGGTGATATTTACAAGTCTGGCTTCATGCCAAAATTCAACCCATGACCATCAGGATGACAGGCAAGCTTCAAGCCACTACACTCCCGCAGCTCTCCCCAATCTTTGGTAATGTTGCTTTAATTCAACTAGATAGATATATCATAACTAAAAGTAGATACTAGAAGAATTACATACTTCCTAGTAGTGACAACCTGAACTAATTTAAAGAAAAGCAATATGTGCCACAGAAACCACTATGCTAAACTTAACATAGCTGAGGAAATACTAATACAAGAGCACGAGGTTTATCTGTTGTTGCATATCCTTTACAGGACTCCACAGTGAACCTCAGTATTTTTTGGCTGTTTGTGATTTCTTGGCAAGTTTACGTTCAGTAGATTGCCATTACTTTCTGAACAACCAGCACTCATACCATTGAATGAAAACCAGCACAATGCCCACAGCTTTATTTTGAGCGCAGTATGCGGAATTACAAATTATGTTCCTAACCCCTTGGCCACATTGCCACTTTGTCTGTACTCTGGGGTCATAGTGGAAAGACTGTACAAACAGAATGAGTATAAAACATGTGACATACATATGAGGTTAACTTCAGGACATCTGTAAACATAAGTGAAGCATGTATGCCACTCTGGTAATATCTGATATCTTGACTGTACACACAGAATGAATATAAAACAAGTGACGTACATATGAGGTTAACTTCAGGACATCTGTAAACATAAGTGAAGGATGTATGTCACTCTGGTAATATCTCACATCTTGGACGGCACCAGCCAGGGCAGCAGCAAACATCACAACACAGCAGATCTAGGAGTAAATGGTGAATTTTACATTCAGTTATTATCCCATATTTATTGAAAAGACATACAAATCAAATAGATATTTAATATTTATTCAATAGAAATCAAATCAGCGGAATTGGGAAAGTACATGCCTTATCCTGGTGTGAGGAAATGCAACTTAAAGACTAAATATCATGGCTGGACAGCCCAGGCTCTAAGCCTTGGTTGGCAACTGGTCTAGGACTGAAGCTCTGACAGGTGAACAGTAAGATTATTTCTTTGCTGATCCAGCAGCTTCTGCTGCTTATCTTGTTCCAGATGTATTCGTGTTACTTTTCCTCTGAAATAGGCAGGCAGAGAGAGGGATTATGATGTATGGTCAACATAATATCTCTAAATTCAGCTTAGGCTTTAAGCTATGGAGAGGTACAATGCCTTTTTTGAAGCAAAATGTAACAAACTATTGTCTGTCAAGAAGGCAAGGTGCCAGTTACGCCAGAAATCAAATAGATATGTAGTATTTATTCCATAGAAATTTAGTATACATTCTAATTTTATTGAACAAAAATAGTTTATATATAAGGGGCATTCATTTGAAATCCGTTGGATCCAAAAATGGATGTTGACAGACCACACAAAACAGGAACACATGGGATGGTGTTTGAACCACTTGCTGCATTACAGAGTGGAGGGTGATGCATTTATCTTCCACATAGTGGCAGGCGATGAATCATGGTGTTACCTATTTTGAACCAAGCAGTAAAAGAGAGAGCATGCAATGGAAGCATGCTGGAACACCAAAATAAAAAATTCAAGTTGCAGGTTTCCGCTAGTAAGGTTATGCTGAGCGCATTTTGTGACAATGAAGGGCTATTGTTGGCCGACTTTAAAGAACCAGGTGTCAACATCAACTCTACCCCCTACTTGCAAACACTAGACAAGATGCAAAAAGCCATCAAGAATAAACGACCCGGCATGCTTTCTCACTGTGTGATTTTGTTGCATGATAATGCTCGTCCACATGTCACAAAGATTGTGCAGAAAGCATTAGCCAGGAAGAAGTGGGAAATTCTGCAACATCCAGCAGAATTTCTGATTTGTCACCATGTGATTTTCATTTGTTTGGAACTCTAAAATAAGCTCTCAAGGGGCAATGATTTCACACAGATGCAGACGTAATGAACGCAGTAAACACTTGGTTCAGTGAGCAACCACAATCCTTTTTTGCGGACAGCATTCGCCGCATCCCTAAGCAATGGGATGCTTGCCTGAATGCCTATGGCGACTTCTTCTGACCAACCCATGGTGCATAATTCATTCAAAATGAATGCTTTGTTTAATTCTACCACACCTGTTAATGTTTCTTTCATTATTTTGTAATAAAGCCATTGGAACGGGTTTCAAATGAACGTCCCTATATTTATTTATTCCGTATACATTCAATGATTATTCTACATTTTATTCTACCAAAATTCAATTTAAAAATTGTTCATCCTTTGCAAGATGCTGCAATGAACTGCAGGTTGATTTTTTAAATCAAAATTTATGAGTTATTCAACATTGTTTGTAAAGCATCAACAAAACATCTTAAAGTGAAAGAAAAGAGACAATAATTCTATTAAACAAGCACACGTGCAAATATACACTGACATAGATAGGCTGGCAGACTGACAGATACTCCATTACACCCAAGGGAAGAAGAGCAGGGGGAAAACCATAATTAACATTATGCTGTTACAAATATTTTTCTTATAAAAGAGCAGTTCTGTACAACCAGAATAAAAAATGCAAGCTCACCATTTTGAGGATTAGAAACACAGCCAGAGGTTTCTGTTCCTTGGGCCGTCTTCTGCATAACAAATATAGATGAAATGGCAAAAATAGCCATAGGTAAAAACATGGCAGTGGTAACAGGAATGATGTTTGAAAGCAGTCAGTCAACTGGGGCCAGGTATTGTTCCATGAAATGGTGTGGTCCTGGAAATGTTAAAAGAGAGATAAATTAATACTATAATTATGTCATGACTGACTGAGGCACAGTTGGTAGTATAGTTGTAATATTAGTCTCTCAGCCAGAAGATGAAGTTGGTAGTGTAGTTGTAATACTAGTCTCTCAGCCAGAAGATGAAGTTGGTAGTGTAGTTGTAATACTAGTCTCTCAGCCAGAAGATGAAGTTGGTAGTATAGTTGTAATACTAGTCTCTCAGCCAGAAGATGAAGTTGGTAGTCTAGTTGTAATACTAGTCTCTCAGCCAGATGATGAAGTTGGCAGAGTAGTTGTAATACTAGTCTCTCAGCCAGAAGATGAAGTTGGTAGTATAGTTGTAATACTAGTCTCTCAGCCAGAAGATGAAGTTGGTAGTATAGTTGTAATATTAGTCTCTCAGCCAGAAGATGAAGTTGGTAGTATAGTTGTAATACTAGTCTCTCAGCCAGAAGATGAAGTTGGTAGTATAGTTGTAATACTAGTCTCTCAGCCAGAAGATGAAGTTGGTAGTATAGTTGTAATACTAGTCTCTCAGCCAGAAGATGAAGTTGGTAGTATAGTTGTAATACTAGTCTCTCAGCCAGAAGATGAAGTTGGCAGAATAGTTGTAATACTAGTCTCTCAACCAGAAGATGAAGTTGGTAGTATAGTTGTAATACTAGTCTCTCAGCCAGAAGATGAAGGATCTGACTTAATTAAATGAGATTTTATTTTGTGTTTGTTCGCTTTGAACTCAAGTGTAGTCCATATACGTGCTACTACTTCTAGTGCACTGGACTGATTTTTGTGAGTGGATTAGCTTTCCTATTACCAGTGTCCCTCGCTATCAGATAAACCCACTCCGACTTAGAGGTACTTGTAATTTACGTCCGCAACGCAAGGATGAGAAGTCAACATTTTAGTTCAACTGACCAGTGTGCACTCTTATCCGTTCAGCCATGCTGGCCTCCCAAGCTCATTTTAAAGTACAGAAAAATATTAAGACTAAAACTGATTGTTTCAAACCCATTCACAAACAACCATGAAGCAAAGAAGAGGTTTCAGTATCTTCCTACATTCAGCCATGCTGACCTCTATTAAATAAAATGCACTGCACTGTTTTGCCAATCGTGTGGATCAATATATCCGACTTCAACAAGCATTTTTCTGGGTTTGCTTTCCCTAGCCTTTGACTATCCCCAGTCTACCTACCAGGCTGCAGGTTTGTGTATCTCTTAATCTTTTTTCTACCCCTTAATCTATCCAACATGGGTGATCCTACCAGTAGCTGTGCTACTGTCAGCGTAGCTCTTGGCGTTACTGGAACATAAAAGTTCCTCTACCATGACAAGGTGGATACACAGCAAAGGAAGATGCAGGATTTTAGCAATTTAAGAGAATGTAGTTCATGTTTTCAAAAAGAAAATTGTCATACTTGACCTGCAAACTGCCCAAAACAAATGCCTTTTAGTTCTCAGTCTTCAACAAAACTTGTCTCCAGAAGAAAAGAAACTGGCATCTGCCAGCTCATCACACTGTGCCAAGAATTTGTGAAAGTCTTAACACGTTATATACCAATCATAGTATTTGGCATGGGTAGCAGGTTTGATACCACTCTATGACCACGAGCAGTATAACGATGGAGGTGATGGCAGTTACACAGGCTTTCATATGGCTAGAATCACAGCATTATACCAACGTGTGTGTACTAAGTGATTCAAGAGCATGATTCAGAAGGTCGAAGCTGAATCTGTACGTAGACAGTGGACTGAGTAGCTGCGGAAGTCTGTTGTCCGTAAAGTCACCTTCATCTTCATCCCGGGACATGCGGGAGTCGAGGGAAATGAACGAGCTGATAAACTGGCTGGCTCTGCACCCCCTGTAGATGGCCAGCCCATGGATCGTGCCGATGTTATTAACGTCCTCAAAGATATGGCGAGAACAGAGGACTTTGACGTCAGTGATTCCACATCGCTGTCCAGGATGAAAGACCTGGGAGTAAGAATCGGCACAGCCAGACGCGAGAGGTACATCGGGAAAACAAAGCGCCTCGTCAACCAACACAGAACTGGCACTATTAGCCACCGGATGCTGATGCATATGCTGGGGGGAGGATCTGAGCACCTATGGACATGTCCGGAGTGCAATGAAGATACCCCAACTGATAACTAACTAACTAGCAGGTTTGATAGTGCCGCAACCCGATTTGAAACCGGAAATGATATACCGCGCCAGCCCAGAATGATCCATTGTGTCCCCCAAAATGGCTGCTGTAAAGACCATGCATGCTTCTGACATCATTCATTCATTCAAATATCACGTGACAATAACAGACGCCATCTTAGGTGTAACAATAACAGACGCCATCTTAGGTGTAACAATAACAGACGCCATCTTAGGTGCAGAATTCAAACATCCATCTAAACATAAATACAGGTTAATTTTACAAGCTCTATAAAATAAAATTACTTTCCATATGTCAAATAAAAGTATTTATTTAAAAGCCAAGTCTAATATTATATGCATAGAGATTGGTTGAAATTATCTTGGCTTTTAAATAAATACTTTTATTTGACATATGGAAATTTTATTTTCTAGAGCTTGTATAAATTAGCCTGTATTATTTTTAGATGGATTTTTGAATTCTGCACCCATTTTTACATATATTTGGAGACTTTCATCGCCAACCGTCTTTCACCTGTGGTATAAAAAAATATTTCTCCGGGGGTGTTTCAACTTTGTGAATGGAAAGCCAAGATGGCGGCCGACGTGAATATCAATCGGACTTAGCTCAAAACTGCAATTTGAACTACTAAAGTTAAAGAAAATACATGTTTAAAGATTATTAATAATGTATTTGTACACTTGAACTATTTTTTAATCGTTTAACATGATGGAACGTATTTTTGAAGTCACTTTTCATATCCGTCTATGACCTGTTTGAGACAATCTCGCATGGACTGGCAGCGCGGAGGTAATGAGACCCACAGTAGTTTTTAGATGTGGCAGTTGGACTTCAGAACCAACAACAACGCGCATTATTTTGGGCTGCACGAAAGACACCAGCTTTGTAGCAATGAGATACCTCCTTGACTTCCCGACAATGGAACACAGGATCAAGATCTGGAGAGCTCGTGCATACTTAAAAATAAGTGCAGATGAACAGCACCCTCTGCATGACGCTATATTCAGAGAAAAGGGTGACAGGCTAAAGAGGGGCAAATCATGGATGGGTCGGGCGGAAGATGTCGTCAGACAGGTCTGCAGTCTTACCAGTATCAACCCCGGTAAGGAATGGGTGCCGGTGCCTCCAGCTTTTAAGTGCACTTTCTCCTGCATTATCACACTCGACAGACGGTGCAGAGAGCAGAACCCTGTCGCTGTCAATGAAGAAGTCAACGCGCTCATCTATGAACACTCAGATAGCCCCGAAGTGCTCATCTATACAGATGGATGTGTTGTTAAGCAGCAGAGAAGTGCGTGGGCATTTACAGCCCGTTCAGCGGGCCGAACCGTTCAAGAATCCAGTGGTGCCCACTCTATGACCACGAGCAGCTTGACGATGGAGGTGATGGCAGTTACACAGGCTTTTATATGGCTGGAATCACAGCATTATACCAAAGTGTGTGTACTAAGTGACTCAATGAGCATGATTCAGAAGATTGAAGCTGGATCTGTACGTAGACAGTGGACTGAGTCGCTGCAGAAGTCTGTTGTTCGTAAAGTTACCTTTATCTTCGTCCCGGGACATGCGGGAGTCAAGGGAAATGAACGAGCTGATAAACTGGCTGGCTCTGCACCCCCTGTAGATGGCCAGCCCATAGATCGTGCCAATGTTATTAACGTCCTTAAAGATATGGCGAGAACAGAGGACTTTGACGTCAGTGAATCTACATCGCTGTCCAGGATGAAAGACTTGGGAGTAAGAATCGGCACAGCCAGACACGAGAGGTACATCGGGAAAACAAGACGCCTCGTCAACCAACACAGAACTGGCACTATTAGCCACCGGACGCTGATGCATATGCTGGGGGGAGGATCTGAGCACCTATGGACATGTCCGGAGTGCAATGAAGATACCCCAACTGATAACTGATAACTGACCAACAACAATATATCCTGACCTACAACAGGGATCACCATTATCTCCCGTGCTGTTTAACGCGTACACTGTGAGAATCACCAGCAAGCAGATCACTGGACCGGACAGGACATTGTCATATGCTGACGATGTTTTAGTGTATCGTCAGTGTAAGGATAGAGATCAGGTTGCTGTGGAATTACAAACCGAACTCAGTCCCATAAGTACTTGGTGTGTTGAAGCTGGGGCAATGGTCAACTCAACAAAGGCAACAGTGACATGGTTCTCTTTCAACAATCATATTGTCAACACTCAAACACCAACTGTAAATCTGTGTTCAGAGACAGTGGAAAGAACGCAGGCAATGAATTACCTGGCGTTATGTTTTGATCTAGCCTTGCTTATAATGAGCACATAGACCAGGTGATAACAAAGGCCAAGCGGGGTTTGGCTGCGATGCGGGTGATGGCGGCAGCAAACTGTGAGCAGCGCCATCTATGTCTTCTATACGAGGGACTGGTAATGTCTGTTTTTGAGTATGCTATGGGGATCCTGAGTCTCAGCCATAAGCAGATAGAAAGGGTGAAAAGGATACAGAACGAAGCTATGCACATTATTCTTAGATGTACAAGAGATACAGCATACAGGCCTTCTTGATTTTCCAACCACTGAAGACAGACTACAAATTTGCAGAACACGTGCCTACCTCAGAGTTAACGCAAACACACAACATCCACTGCATAGTAAAATTGTGAAGGTGAAGGGCAGCAGGTTAAAAAGAGGAAGGTTGTGGATGGGTCAGGCTGAAGACATTCTTCAACAGGTGTGTTCACTTGAGGACTTAGAACCTGGCGAGGAGTGGGTACAAGTGCCAACAGATTTCTGTACGTCTTTTTCTGTTTGCATGTCGTGGCTTAGAGGTTATGACTTTTCTCCATAATCTTGTATACTCTCGTCGGTAACGTGATGACGGTGAGAATCAGCAGTGGTTCGAATCGCATCGGTAACTTACGGGGTATGTGAGCCGGCCGCTCAGAAAGCAATGGCAAACTACTGAGCGTAATCTTGCCAAGAAATCAACATACAGCTGAAAGATGCTGGTGTTGAAAGCGATGTCCTGTAAAGGATATGCAAAAAAAAATCCAGCTAGACAGAAAATGCGGACAAGGAAATCTGGCTGCTGTGAAGGTGGATGTACAAGCGTTGATTTTCAAGAATTCGTTAGAAGGTGATGCTGTCATCTACACAGATGGGTCAGTCATCCGACATGTGAGAAGCTCATGGACTTTTACAGCTCAGGCCGAAAGGAGGTGTTTTTGCTGAGACCACAAGTAGCCTGACTATGGAAGTCATGGCAGTAAGTAAAGCAGTAACATGGCTCGAGACGCAGACATTCACTAGGGCATGTTTACTTAGTGACTCAATGAGCATGCTCAAAAGGATAGAGATGGGGTGGATCCGAAGAGAGTGGTTGCTGTCTCTGGAGTGATCTCAGCTGGCAAAGATTAGTTTCATCTTCATGCCAGGGCATGCGGGAATACAAGGAAATGAGCGGGCTGACAGACTCGCAGGTAAGGCTACTGTGGATCAGGCTGACTTTCTGAATGCTCTACGAGAAGTAAGACTTTTGCGAGAACCAAGTGATGACTGTGAATCTACAACCATGGTCAGACTGCGAGAACAGCAAATTAAAAGAGATGTGGCCAAACAAGAACACTACGCAAGAAGCCAAAGAAGATTTATAAACCAACACAGAACTGTTGTCGTGAGCCGCTACACGTGGCGGGATTTGCTGAGGAGGGGATCCAAGCACTTATGGACTGAATGGTTTGATGTGCAATGAGGATGATCTGTCGAATAACTAACTAACTACACTAACTAGACCCACAGAAGAGTTCCAAAATTATGGGAATCATGACAATTTTTTTGACAGAGATACCGACACTCAAAATGTGAATATCTCTGCATAGAACTGACATTAAGGCATAATTGAGGTACCATTAGATTTGGTTTTTCAAGGCCTATCAATCTGTGGTGGTCTCATTAGTAAATACTCAACTTGAAAAATCATGATCGAACCTACCAGCATGGGAATGCCTTTACCTTCAACTTCAAATGATGTAAGCTGTTCCCATTTTTATTGCAGGGATGTTTATGTCACTTGAGTTTGCACATATTATTAAATGTTAAAGTTTGTATTTTCAATATATTTTTTTTTCAATACTGTTGATATAACATTAGTGTGTCATATTAGGAGCGGCTGGCCGAGTGGCTAGAATGCAGGATTCTCATTCGGGAGACCCGATTTGAATCCTCGTTAAGGTGTGGAGTTTTTATGTCGAGGGCAAAAAGAAAACTCTAACCTGCACAGTTCGTGGTGACTGCACAAGCCAGGCGGCCTTAATTCCTCAAGCTCATGACCCCCCTGTCATACACTGCAAGGTACTATATTGGCAGTAAATGACAGTTGTTTTTTTTTTACAGTTGATATACCACACAATTGGAAAGCAAACATGTACACGGTGTAACCAGTTGAAAAACTAAACAACTAAATAAAGAAATTTTCTGGCCATGATTATTGGCTTCCCATTATCATCCCCCTGTTTGGGCTCCTACACTGACCCAGTCTGGGTGCCAGGAAATCTTCTTGGCTGTGTGAAGGTTATATTGTGATACTGACCATATGACCAAGCGTTGATTGGTCTATAAAAATATGGGACTAACTAGCACCATATGTCTGAAGCTAAAGCACATTTTGAACATATGCGAGTATAAAACAACTGCTGGTGGGGGGGGGGGGGTGTTAATTATTACTTCTATAATTATTTTTATTTCAGTTAACTTGCTGGCCGATCTTCCTTAACTGACCATTTATAATTTATTTCCAGAAGTCTCGCTGTGAATGCAAGACGGATAGTTAGTATAGTATAGTTTATACTATAAATTATAGTCAGTATCCTAGAGACGGTGGCATGAAGGAATATCAGCAGCAGAGTTGATCCAGACAACCAAAGACCGAGATCTATGGAGAGCCATGAACGCCTTCGCCAGCCGGCACGGCACTTGATGATGATGATGATCCTAGCCAGTAGCAGACGATCCGTATCAACTATCATCGTATGTCAACGTGAATTGGTGAAAGGTAAATAACTTCAATCGGTAAACAGTTTATAATATGAAAAACAGACAAACGTGTTTAGTAATCACATAACCATTTGTTTGATTAAACCTATAGATATAAACCACAAATCATTATTAAAATCTTACCCAAAACGAATCAATGCAGAATCCCACCATTCTCTTTCACTTGGGCTTTCAGTTTCTCGTCTGCAAGTAACAGGTGTCGATACAAACTGACTACCAGGAAAATTGTCTGCAGGGAAAGTCGTGAATAGAAATTACACCATCAGTTGCAACAGATGTGTGTTCGCGAGAAGGGAAGCAATCAATAATTGAAAGGGAAACCTGTTATCGTGTTGTTAAATTATCTATCAGTCTGTTTATCTATCGTCTTTCCATCTATCTAACTATCTGTTGTCTAATCTTCCCTTTGGAATCTGGTGGCAAATAGAATATATAGATCAATTATGAGAGCGCGCTAGCATTGTGGCTTGACACACGCATGCCAATGCGGTTGTAATGGGTTCGAAGCGTATTACGTAATCTGTATTATGAAGGTGGATTTTTAAAATTGACCGGGCTCGCAGGCCGATCCAGACACAAAAATGTGTACCAAGAATTTCTTGAAAGTAAATGCGTGATACTGACCACACCGCCTGCCGATTGACCCATGTATTAATTATTATTATATACAAATATGTGTCTAGCACCGAATGTCTTGTTCTAGCACTTTGCTTTAAGTTGTGTACAAAGGGGGTCCTTTATTTGTACTCAAACTAGGCCCGTTGCAATTAGTAATTACGCTTGCCTATCGGCCCGGTGGCCATATTGTCGAATCCCCGTGAGCTGATAAGTAAAGACGTTAAATTGTCTCTTTTTCCCGTGTGTTGCCGGGCCCATAAGGGAAGCCAAGAACAGTAACACTGTTGCCTACCATTTATGTCGTAAGAGGCGACTAAGGAGGCTTGATGGTTCCATCGCCCTGCTACTGAATGAGTGCGTGGCGCTACACTGTGAGCAGTGAGTTTCGTGTAAAATACTTTTGAATCTGCCCGAGGTTTTGTGGAACGTGACTGCATGTTCAGAGGATGGCAGCTGGCTATGACCCAGAGTTGACCGGTTTTGCCTGATGCAGAAATGCGTGGCTGCTGGGTTTCTGATTGACTGCCACTGCCGTCGACAATGAGCTGTATTTTCGTGGAGGAGCATTCTGATGACGGCATTATAATTATGTACAGTGAACTGTTTTTACATCTGCCCGAGGAAACATCTAGAAACGGAACATACATCTGGAAATGTCTAGAAGGTGTAGGTGAGCATTTAGTAAAACACCCAGATTGAAAATGGTTGCCGCTTCCACCGAAGATGGGCTGTGTGGTTTCGTGGAGGACTTTTGTGTTGGCATTCTGGCGACGGCATTGTTAAACATCTGAAAACGGAACAGACAACATCTAGAAGTGTCTGGACTGTGTGGGTGAACATCTAGGAAACATCCAGATGGGAAAATGACTGCTGATTCCATCAGAGATGAACTGTGTGTTTCGTGGGGACTATTGTGTTCATATTCTGGCGGCGGCATTATGCACAGTGTATCTGTGCGGGCTGTTGTTTGTCGAGAGTCGAGACTCCTGTCTTTTCCACTTTTCACATTGGGCAGTGGGGAGCGTTTTGTGTGATATTCATTGGCACAGGAACGGAGCATAATGGGGATGACCCGTTGCTGTGAAGATGGAATTGTGACTAACTAACGTTATATTGACCACATCACTTATCTAGCGTCGACTGGTTAAAAAATAAAAACATGTAGCTAACACCATTTATCCAATAAACCTCAACTTTGAATAGGGATCATGTCAAGGTCTCACTTATAGTTAAGTAGATAAGGGACGTAATAGAGAGAGGGAAGGAACATAGAAACAGGGGATGAATCAGGGGATGAATAGAAGAGACTCGAACATTCAAGTCCGAGGTCCAAATACGCAGTACGCCCAGCCACAACCCGGCTGAAGCGTGAAAGGTGAAACCCCACGTAACGCACGCAGGGGCAAGCACACCGTGTCCAAACTCACGAGAGTAGAGGGCAGACGGCCACTGGACTTTGACGGGAGAGGGTCTAGCTTCTAGAGGGAGACACAGGGACAGGGACTTACTTAGATCCTTTAAATATTAACGATAGATAGAGTTTGAAATGTTTGTGTATAGTATTGGAATGTTTTGCATAATGAATTTGTATGTAATACTATAACCATACAACGATATATTTTGTGCGAGAAGATTACTGCGACAGATATTGTAATAAACTGTAACGACGATAATCGAACTTAGAGTTCTGTCGTATCTGTGTTCGCACTATTCTACCTGTCTGAACCCGAGTTTCTCTATACCCATTTATGACACGTTGACAGGTAAAATACATGGGGGATCCAGTCCGTTTTGACAGTCCCAAGACAGTGTCAAATAACAATTAGAAATAATATATTGACAGTTCTTGGTGTAGCCAAGTAAAAACTAAAACTATACACGACATCGACAAAGTCTAGACACTATACAGCAAAATACTATTCTCTTAAACTGTGCAATCTACTGTGTCTCAAAATATACAACTATAAATCTAACTCTCACCATAAACATGACATTGACGTGACGTGAAAAAATACTAATGTTTTTCTCTCTAATAACAGGTTGTTCCACGATGTATTTTGTATGATATAAATTGTCCAGAAAATATCCAGTGAAGCAGAGACATCCAGTGAAGCAGACAGCGATATAACTGAGGAAACTTCATTCAAATCAGCTAAGTCCCATAAATTTACTACGAATTGTATCTCTAAACGATACTCATTTGTTTTTCACATGTAAATTTTGTTTGCTATTGATATATATATATATATTTGTATTATTGGTATAAGTAAAATATTAAGGGACATAATCAAAAGTTGTACAACATAAATTTTTTCAAAGGGGATTAATCTCCCAGAAATAATTATTTTCAACAAAATAGAAAATGTTCAACACTAGAAATGTGCATTGAGCTAGGGCTAAAGCTGGGTTATACAGCAGACAAATTAGCGGAATGGAGTCAGAAAACACATGCAGAAAATCTAGTAAGAGAAGAAAAAGAACATGAAAGACAGGAAAGGGCGGCAGAACGAGAAAAGAAGAAATTAGAAATAGAAACAGCCGCAGCCAACAAAAGAGCAGAGCTCGACGCTGCAAACAAGAAATTAGAAATGGAAACAGCCGCGGCCAACAAAAAGGCAGAGCTCGACGCAGCCAACAAGAAATTAGAAATCGAGGCTGCTATAAAACAGAAAGAACTAGACGTAGAGGCCAAGAAAATAGAAGCAGAAACGCAAATGAAGGTAAAACAACTTGAAATAGATTCAAACATAGAAATTTCAATGAACAAATTGAAAAGTAAAGAAGAAGAACAGAAGTATAACAAATTTAAAGGAATTGTTAAAACATTCTGTTCTGGCGATTCGGTCAGCGCCTGGTCAGAAAACTTTGAATGTATCATGAGATATCACGAAATGTTCCTAAAAAGGATTGGGCAATGATCTACATGAGAAATTTGGCTTTAGAGCCTTTGAAGGTAATTGAAACCACCCCTCAAGACTTAAGGAAAGACTACGATTATATTAAACGTAGAATAATGCAACACTTCTCCTTAGATGCCGCAGGATACCAACTACAATTTGCCAAACTATGTCCTAAGGCCAACCAAACCTTCATAGATTATGTTTCAATGGTACAGTACGTATTCAATAAATGGATCAGCTCAGCTAAAGTCAACAACAGTTTCGACAAGCTTAGAGACCTAATGATCATAAACAAAATTATTACATCCTTGCCAACATCTTTTTCACAATTCCTACAGCAGAGCGATTGTCAGACAATTCAAGATATTGTGAACAAAGGGTCTGCATTTTTTTTTAACAGCAAATCGCGATATTTTTGTGTTAAATGATAGTCATAATGAAGTATCAGCTGCTTTAAGTGTAAATAAATTTAAACCAACTCAAAACAAGTACAAACCAAAGCCAAAGTACTCGCCATGCAAGTACTGCAAATTGTCACATGAACAATATGCAATGTGCAACAAATCACCAAACTATAGTCACCATTTAAAAATGATGATAGAAAAGCAAAAAAACCAAACGAACAGAGTTCCGAAGAGCGGTGAAATGTTTTTTTTTTTGTAAATCGTATGGGCATTATTCAAGACAGTGTGAAGGTCGTAGGATGATAAAACAAGCAAATGCTGTGTTAGTTGACACCTCAAGTGAGGATGAGAATGAAAGTGGAAATGAAAGTGAGCATGAAGTAGTCAATGCCTTAGAAGTGATTGACATCTTTGATTATGATGAATGCAATACATGTAAAAAGTTTCAGTTAGATACCACACTTGAGTGCGGCCACACTATACCCATAGCAAATGAAATGGCCAATACCGCATTAGCATCCAAAGGCAAACTTCAATTCTACAAAGGTTTTGTTAACAACCACCCCTGTAAAATAATGCGGGACAGTGGGTCGACCCTTATTGGAGTTAGAAGAACATTTGTTAAAGACAGTGACTATATAGGGGACTTTGCAACATGTCGTACATTCGCAGGTAATGTCGAAAGATACCCTCTAGCAATGGTTGAAATTCATACACCATTTATGCCAAGACGCGCATTATGCGCAGTGCTGCACGACCCGTGCGCAGATATAATTGTAGGGCACCTTCCCAATGTAAAAATGTGTTCAGGAAAAGACATCAGAAAATGGGAAAAGAAATACTGTAAAAAGAAACCAGTTAATAATCCCACTACACCTGAAGGGAATTTCGATCATCAGAATGACAAAATTCTAAGGGAAACCACCAGTGACAAACCTCCAGAAGATGCAAGCGAGGTTGGCTATTCAGGGGCCATTCAAACCATAAATGAGGTCACGTTAACAAACAAAACCGTCACGTGTTTACACGATGACCTAACAGTACCTCAGACTGTATTATCAACCTACAAAACAGTCACCCTGCAGATGAACAAAATTATAAGTGCCAACAAAGAAAAGGGCAAACAAAATTGCCAAGGGACATACCAGTGACTTAACACACGAACCACATACCCTATTCCCGCATATCAACAAACCAGTTTATCCCATCGATAGCAACAGAAACATCTTTTCAACACTCAACAGCAGTGAAACAATTTATAAGACCAACACAGAGTTACCAATCACCAATAACACTGACAGCGACAACAATACCTCCTCTAACAGACACGACACAACAGATAAATCTAAACACCTGAAATCACCAAAATCGACATGGCACTGGTGTAAAATACTCGTAATACTACTTTTTTTACTAGATTAACAACATCATTGCTTATACTTCAAAATTTGTCCTTAACCGCAATCCTTTGTGCAAATGAACTTTCTATGATAATTATAACCCTGCTGATAAATCAGCCAACATTATTTATACTGAAAGTGTACAAATACCATCATGACGTTTATTCATTATTATTGGTGTAAAATTGTTCAATTTATTCTATGGAAAATTCATACCCATTTTGACAATTTCTATTAATGGTATTCTGTATTTAATTACAACATTTGGCAATAGTTGCATTTGTAAGAGTATCTGTTTAGAAGATGCAATTTGTAAATTGAAAACCATTTTCTCAAACCCACCTATCCTTCGACTTCCTGATATACATTCACAGTTTATCTTAAAAACAGATGCCAGTACTATCGCCATAAGCGGATGTCTGATGCAGAATCATGATAGAGTAGATCATCCGATCGTTTATGTCAGTCGGAAATTAAAACCAGCTGAAAGGAGATACTCAACATCAGAATTGCAAGGACTAAGTCTGATCTACTGTGTGCTGAAATTACAGAAATACCTCAGAGGCACCCACTTCATAATCCAGACGGATAACTCCCCACTGCTGGTGATAAAAGACGGTAAGCCCAAGAATAACAGAATCGCCCGCTGGGCACTTGCTCTACAAGATTTTAGTTACGATATCCAACATATTAAGGGCTCCAAAAATCTGATTCCTGATTTATTAACAAGACTACCAGACACACCAGCCGAGTAACACAACAACCAGTACGCCATATGAAACTGTGATACTAGTTTATAAGGTTGCCTACCAAACAGCAATTTCCCAAGTATGTCAGAACACTGTTTATTATATCACTATATTAATAATCGCCTACAGCACATACTCCAAGATTAGAATTAACCTTTTGTGAAATGTACAACTACGAAAGAACGATCATTCAGTACTACAGACAACCACCAGTCAGTGATAACCAAAAACACATATGACATTGCCAATTCACTGACTAGATAATCAAATCACCAACGACCATATCGTTTAGATTCACGGAAAAAAGACAACGGACATTTCTACATTTCTACACCTCAGCATGAACAAAACATTTAGTAAACAACCATCACACTAACGTCGACAGAACCACCGACATTCTTCATCAAGGAACGACGCTACGAGGATCATCGACTTAGTTAGTTAATTAATTAATTAAATGTTTCGTTAGTGTTTGTTCAAAATTTAAGTTACAAATATGTCAATTTTCGTGTAAACTTTTCTTTCACATGTATATATAAATAAGTTGATAAAACACGTTGACGGGTGATTCAACGTAATAGATATTAACTATTAAATGTTCTTCTAAGCATGTTAAATTTTTGCAATCATTCCGATTTAAACTACCTATTATTATAGGTACACTTGTACCAAGTATTCACGTTTCCTAAGGGCGACAAACTTTACCTTAACCTCATTGGTGAATTTTAAACACATAAATTGTAGAATGAGAGATGTGTAATTGAAGAGAGTGAATGTAATAATTGAAGGAATGATGTACATTGCGTGCAAATCGTACGCGCCACTGTTAAATTATAATTTGTGCGCATCTGATGTAAAATGTAACATTTGTCACAAAATTTTTATACGTGTTTAGATAGATTACAAGGGAATTAATAGAATCAATCTAAGAATCACTGCTCGAAAGTCCAAGTCATGAATTACACATTTCGGGTGAATCATGACAAAGGAAATTCTAGCTCGTGACACTTAGAGAAATCCTAACACCATAAATAGCAACAACACACGGGTTTTGCATAACCTAAAGACAGTAATTCAAATACAGATTCTCAACACTCAACAAAAACAGTTAACGCACATACACTTTTATAGAACACCAAAAGGGAGATTAGCAGACACTAACAGGATAACGGGGATTATAAGCAATTAGTGGATGAAAACAAAGTATTTGTATTTTTTTGTTTTAGTCGATGGATCAACATCACGGCACACGGGTGCAACCCGTAAGTGCTCCGTTCTCCTCCTAACTCAAATTTGAGTCTGGAGAAACTCAGCTCAGTGTACGAACTCCGTAGCACCGCCGAGGCTCCTGAAAATACTTTGGGTACATTTTAAACCCAAATTTTGCCCGGGCAGCGCCGTTATGCTACTCTTTTTCGATTTCCAACTGCCAAGGGATTTTTTACGTGCGCAACAATACACACGGGCGTCCGATCTCACTACCCAGAGACCAGGGGAAATTTATTACTAGAAGTCCACGAGAAAAGATCCCGGCATCACCGGGGCTTGAACCCGGGACCTCCAGCACCCGAGGCGGACACTATACCTCGAGACCACGCAGACCCCCTGCGTAGAAGTATTTGTATATTATACACTACCAACATACGGAAGTAAAAAAGTGTATACAGGTACACATTAAAGGGCAATGGCTTGCATATATTCTTAAAAAGGCCAAGGTAATCTGCCTTGATGAGACTCTGTAATAGGAGGCCATTGTCCAGGACATCACGATTGGATGTCTGAGAAGGGCACATTTGGAGAACGCAAGTTCACAATCTTAGTCGCCAGGGAACTTCGGTCTGGATAGCTTAATTTAGGAATAGAAGGAGAATTGGACTCTTGAGCAAGCACCTGAGATAGCAGTACTAACGTACATTAGTTGCTAGTGTGGCAATACATATACGGAGTTACCATCTACTAGATTACTACCCTGAACCATAGACTTATTCCTGTGATCCCTTGACAGAATTAGTTCCAACTAATTAAGAAATACCAAACCCATAGGAAGGGGGATGGCGGACCATGTCAAGGTCTCACTTATAGTTAAGTAGATAAGGGACGTAATAGAGAGAGGGAAGGAACATAGAAACAGGGGATGAATCAGGGGATGAATAGAAGAGACTCGAACATTCCAGTCCGAGGTCCAAATACGCAGTACGCCCAGCCACAACCCGGCTGAAGCGTGAAAGGTGAAACCCCACGTAACGCACGCAGGGGCAAGCACACCGTGTCCAAACTCACGAGAGTAGAGGGCAGGACGGCCACTGGACTTTGACGGGAGAGGGTCTAGCTTCTAGAGGGAGACACAGGGACAGGGACTTACTTAGATCCTTTAAATATTAACGATAGATAGAGTTTGAAATGTCTGTGTATAATATTTGAATGATTTGCATAATGAATTTGTATGTAATACTATAACCATACAACGATATATTTTGTGCGAGAAGATTACTGCGACAGATATTGTAATAAACTGTAACGACGATAATCGAACTTAAGAGTTCTGTCGTATCTGTGTTCGCACTATTCTACCTGTCTAAACCCGAGTTTCTCTACACCCATTTATGACACGTTGACAGATCCTTTGTTTTTTTTAAAAAATCAACTCCTGGTTAGACATTTGTTACTTTAAGCTTCTCTATTTCACCCGTACTTTAACTACTCATCATGGAGATAAAGGGATGACACGTTCGGCAAATGGCCTACTTCTGATTATCGGAAGCCTCTTGTCGTGCCTGATCAAAGATCCACGTATCCATCATGTGCCATGCCGATAAGTGTGGGCGATCATAGTGGGCCATCCAGGTATTTACTTCTCGGTCTTCCCCTTGGTCTCTTCCCTTCTATCTTGCCAGTCATCACCAAGTTCTTCAAATAATTTCTTCTCATAACATGCCCAAAAATTTATTGACTGTCTACTTCTAATGACTCTAATCAGTTTACGATCTTTATTTGTTTCTTGAAGGACTTGTTCATTGGTTTTTCTGTCTGTCCTTTGTTTTCTTTGCATTCTCCTCATAAACCACATTTCCACTGCCATTGTTTTTCAGCTTGTCTGCTCATTGTCCACATTTCACATCCACTACAAAAGTACAGGTAGCACTTCAACTCTTTTTCTCATTCCAATTCCAATTTTTCCAACAACAAAAAATTTCCAAATTCGGCCTCGTCTAACCTGCCTTCTCAGCTTTGGTTATTGTTGACATCTGTGGTTTATGTGGGTATTGTTACCCTGTTTCTTGTCTTGTGCGCTCTTACGAGTAAGTCCTATCTGGGACTGGTTATATAAGCGTTTGCGTCTGTGACGTCAGCTGGGGGATTGGTCAGCGGCTGTCCTTTGTTCCCGTCTCCTCTTGTGGTTTCTTTTTTTGGTGTAGGCTCCTGGCTCGGCTGGTTACAGTCCTTATAAGGACTTTTTATCTGGTCTTTTTGGTGTATTGTCTGTAGCAGCTTTTCGATGTTTTAATTTTCTTGTTTGCGCAATATCTTTTCCCTCTTCCTTTCGAATTTCTTGCGTCTGTTTTCCACTTCGAGTCTTTTGTGTTACTTTTGTCTTTGGTATTCTGCTATCCTGAGTTCCTCTATTCTTGCCGATTCTAGGCACTCCTCCAGGGTGAGTGGAAGTGGGTAATCTGTGCCGCCGTCACTCTCTTCTCCTATCCTATGATTTCTCCAGAGGTCTGGTGTTATATCGGTTTCCTCTTGGATTTCTTGGGTGTCGTGGTTGGGCTGCTGGCGTTTGCTTGCGGTTCCGGTTCGGTCTTTTGTTTGGATTCATCTTGCGGCTTTTCTGTGATCTTTACCTTGGCTTCAGCTGGTTTATTTTGGGTTAATTCCCTTTTTAGCATTTCTCTCTCCGCTTTGATGTGTCGAAGAATATCTTCATTCTTCTTTATAGTCTGTGCCATATGTTCCACCTCTTGTTTGATAATTTGCTGGATCTCCTTTATTTCAGCAAGCAGCTCTTCATTGTCGCTGGTCTGTGCCGGTGTTTGAAGTAGCTTGACTTGTTTTTTCAGCTCATCAATCTGGCTTTGTAGTTGTGCTCTTTCAGCTTGTGAGATGCACGAGGCTATCTCGCACCTCCGCATTGCTTCCTTATATGGTGTCTTTGTGGTGATGGCGAGCTTTAAGACGTCTCTGTGTCTTTGTAGGTACGGACAGCCCAAATATCTTGCTTCATGCTTGCCCAGGCAGTTGGCGCACTTTCTTTTGTTGTTGGGTGCTCGGAAGTTCGTGTCCAGCTTGGCCAGCGGACACTCCTTGAAGGCGTGGTGATCGACGCAGTACCTGCAGATTTCCGTCTTACTGCGACATGCTGCTATTCTGTGGCCGGCCCTCTGGCATCTGGAACATGATAGACTGATTGATTTAGGAACCGACACCACAGCCTTCGGGGCATTCCCATAAGCGCTCCGTCTCCATCCTCAGCAGCTAGCGAAGAGTTCCAACACTAAAATTTTCAGTAGCAATCTGATTATATATCCGTCTCGTCTTTCCTCTGAGCGTCGATCGTCGGCCAGATCCCCTCGTCACACCTCGCTGCCTCATTCTTACCAGACTATGGTGATCCATTTGCTCCTCCGAGGTGTACACGTGCTCCCACAAGGCCGCAACCACGTCTGTCTTGTCATGCATCAATACTCCACCAAGTTTTGCCGAGCCAGCCAATCTGTCCGCCTGTTCATTCCCCAGCACACCGGCATGCCCCGGAGAAAAGATCCAGGTGATGCTTGCTACCCGTGACCTCAATTTGTACGTCTACAAGTATCTATATCATGTCTACATGTCTTTATAGAAAGCCTTTGTGTAGTCAATAAAGCAAAGAAGTATATCTTTGTTTACTTCTATCGAAAGCTCCATTAATGTTATCAGTAAATAGACAGCATTTCTTCTATAAGCCCACATTGTTCTTTCCCTATTTCGGGTTGTATTTACTTTGTAACTCTGCATGATGATTCTTAGCAAAATCTTTGTGATGTGGCTAAAGTGATGCTAATTGTTTGATGTTGATCACATTCCAAGGCTCCTGATTTCTTCGAGATTGCAATAAATATATATATTTACATAATTCAGAAGGCATATTTAGTGTTCAGCAGTCTGGTGACCTGGTCTATTTCATATTCTTCTAAGACATTGATCATTTCTGTTGTGATGTTGCCTGGACCATGTTATCCCCCCCCCCCCCCCCACATACACACACACCCGCAAACCATTTTTATCCTCCTATCATCTGTTCATGTGATCTTCCCATTTAAATCATTCCCTTCCATTGGCATGTGATGGTTGATATGGTCAATACCATGCCGGTCCAGGACATTTCCTGGTACTCATTTCAGCCTTGGTCCACTCAAAAGCCCAGGCCAATAGGGGGAAACACACAACCCAATCCACAATGTTCAGTTCTTTTACATGTAGTTCTACTCTGTCCTCGCTGCTTGCTTCCATGCTTTTCTATCATGGTTTTTTTCCCCTCAGCATATACCTTACCCTTCTATCAGTATGTCCTTCTATCAACTTGATCAAACCATCATAACCTGTTAGATTCGACGATGTTTATTGTTGATAAGTGTTTATTAAACGGATTACTTGATATTGTTTTTTCCTCCATACGTTACAGTTCTGTAATTCTCACTCTTCTGAAATTCATTTTATAACGTAAGTAAACATGCAAATCATGTTTTATGTAGAGGTCTAGATTTGTTCTAGTATGTTATTAACTTTAGCTTCCATTTTTATGTATAGTGTGTAGGGACGGGGAGGGGTGGAATTTATAGGGGGAAATACAAAATAGGGGAGGGGGAGAGGAAATGACATTCTGAGCATATGGTGAGGGGATCATGGGCCAAAACAGGATGAGAACCACTGCTTTAGTTTATCCATCATCTATTATCCTCCACTGTTGTTATTCTATAGTTACTTTAGTGTTTTATCATTTATCCTCCAACCTTGATGTTATTTGTAGTTACTTTAGCTATCTATCGTCTATTATCCTCCAATGTGGTTATTCTATAGTTACTTTAGTGTTTTATCAGTTATCCTCCAGCCTTGATGTTATTCTGTAGTTACTTTAGTTATTATCCTATTATCCTCCATTGTTGTTATTCCATAGCTACTTTAGTTCTTGATCTGTTATCCCCATCCTTGATGTTATTCTATAGTCACTTTAGTTAATTATCAGTTATCCTCCATCCTTGTTATTCTCAAGCTACTTTAGTTCTTGATCTGTTATCCTCTATCCTTGATGTTATTCTACAGTTACTTTAGTTCTTGGTCTGTTATCCTCTATCCTTGACGTTGTTCTATAGCTAATTTAGTTCTTGATTAGTTATCCTCCATCCTTTATGTTATTCTACAGTTACTTTAGTCATTATCAGTTATCCTCCATCCTTGATGTTATTCTATAGTTACTCTAGTTCTTTATCTGTTATCCTCCATCCTTTATGTTATTCTATAGTTACTTTAGTCATTATCAGTTATCCTCCATCCTTGATGTTATTCTATAGTTACTGTTATTCTTTGTCTGTTATCCTTCATCCTTGATGTTATTCTATAGTTACTGTAGTTCTTTATCTGTTATT